>MU225873.1:719706-742991 GCA_018584345.1 Thuja plicata
ATGATGTTGAGTTTAAATCTTCTACAATACAAAAAAAATCATGATATATACAATAGATAGATATTACTTTTCAGTCATAGTAAAAAAGGACACCATATGAGAATCCTATTTTGGAGAAACTTGTAGTGCTGTCTTACAATCTCTTTCATTTCACCCGCTATACATATCACTAACTATCATTACATTGCCTTGGTGTTAAAAGTTCTAAAAGAACTCTCATAAGAAAATAAACCATCTAAAGAAAACCTAAATCTATGAAGAAAAAAAACCAAGAATGAGTTGGTTACACCCAAAAGAATACCCCATGTTAACTCAATATTCACAAAATTCATAAACTAAAAATTAATCTTATAAAAGGACGACCCCTCATCAAAATAATGTAGGAAAAAGATGAGATCAGGACACATGCATACAACAAAGGATATGATGGGGTTAACTTTGTCCATGGTTGAGACTTTTAATTGGACTCAAACTAACCACCCTAAGAATCTTTGAGGCACAAAATTCATAGAGGTAGACGAGATGCATGAAGCGACAATAAAAATTCTTTGATTTAATATAAGGATCAAGAAGGATTATTTTTCCTTTTTTATCATATGATTTAACATAACTATGGGTCAAATGTTGTTGTAGTTTTTCCGTAGCTTTGACTATTCTCCATACAAACTGGTATGCCTGTAAACATTCAAATTGACATAATTCAATGTGTTTTCATCATTTTTTTTGCATTTTTACAACACTGTAGACATGGATTATGATGATTAAACTAGTGAAAATCACACGAAAAAATCCATCATAGTATGAAAAATTGGAATTTCATATGAACCTATATGATGGTGCTATTTTCTGTGAAGAATAACTACATCCTTCCCATTCATATATTCTCCCATTGGATATTTTTAAATTGTCTTTAGAAATATCTAGCAATTAATGTTGTTGGGTGTGCAACACTGAACTTCATTAATTGCCTTGTCCTCCTCAGTACGCCATGCTTTGGTCCTTGTCTTGCAAGGTATGGACTAATAGGGATGGGAGTCGATGAATCCTTTATGGCACAATAGAAGTCCATGTCATTGTAATTTCCTCTTAATGACACATTTTCACACTTATAATATAATTTAGACTTACCATCCCCTTCACGTGGTACCCACATCTTTGCATTAATTCCTCTCCACTCCTTCCTTTCTTGGAGAAATATTTCGTCAATATTTAATGGTTATTAAATATTTTAGTTGTTGTAAAATTAGTAATGGCTATCCTCCAATAAGCCTAATAATACCATTTCTTCACTTATTGAACACTAGTAATTGCACCCCAACAAGATGCAATGGTTACGCATATAGGAAGATATACCTAGGTAATATATTAAAGAGAAAAGAGAATTTGTTTGAGTAATTTTAATACAATGTAAGCGAATAGAAAACTTAAATATCACGAGACACATTAATCATTAGTCTCATACAATGGTCATGTACAATACATTTGCTGGTGTTCTTTGTCTTCAAGACCTAAAGAACAATAGAAAAATGATACCTAAGTATTTATAAAAGATAAGGTGGTTCATCTAAACCTTTCCTATAAAAATGATGGTTGTGACTCCTATGGTCTTTTCCTGAACCGTAACTACTTGGACAATGCAATTGAATTTTGGTATCTCTACAACTAGAATTTGATCCTGGGGCATTCTTTTTCATACAAATTTACAACAAAATCCTAAAAAAGATAGGTTTATAGCCCATTATATGAAGACGTGTCCTTTGTAAGAGAAATTTTTTGTTGTGGTAGATAACCACAATTCTGCAACGGAAATAGAAAGCATGAACTAAGTGAGACTCAAGTCACATAGAGACCTATGGATACTGGAAATGTTAAAGATTTCTACCAGAATACACATATGAAATACGAAACAAATAAACATAAACCCTATTTCTCCACTTGATCCAATCTTCTAAAACTTGCAATGAAAATAGAAGCCAAATTAATCTTCTCAATGTCAAACAACTATTTCATTTAGAATAGTGCACAACTATCACCTAGGATTTAGAAATAGAACTCCTAAAGCAAGAATGGGTAGAAAGATTAAATAAAAACCCACACATACCATAAAATCATCACATTATATGGTTTGACATCTCTTTTGTGGCATTCTATTGAATGGCTCATGTGCCTTATTATGTTTCTCTATTTTATATGCATGTCTTCTAGGGCAATTGTGATGACAATATTTGAAAACAAAAAAGAGAACGGTGACTCTAAATTGCCTTGCCAAATGGATTAAAGAAAATACAAAGAATATATCAATACAATGGTAGTAAATGGTGAAATTTTTTACCTACCTAAGGATGGATATTCTCATCAAAATGCTAACCCTGGTCAAAGTCTCGCTATAGTGAGTTTTGTGGCACAAAACCTAGCCACCTCCCATGACCTGACTAGGGAAACCAAATGAGAAAATAAGAAATGAACAAAAGATAATGATTAGGTTTAGAGAAAATTGGGAGAGAGATATAAATGCAATGATGACACAACAAAAGTAGACCAATGTTGCATCCTCAGACATCATTTCCATAGGCATAGATTAGAGAAAACCATCCAACAAAAAAATAAAAGTAAATACAAATTATATGCTGAAGAAATAAATATGTATATACATATTTAATAATAGGAAGTGACTATAGAATCCCCTATCCTTGTCTTTCCTCTAGAGAGTTACTTGTTGCAGCACAAAATAAGAGTATCCAAGGTTAAAGAAAGTATATGGTTACTCTTTGAATCCAAACCAAACAAAGACATCCCATGCATTTTCCATTACCTCTCATCATTTCCAACACCAACAACCTCTCACTGTAAATGACCACTCCATTTTTCTAATGTTGTTCTCTTCTACATAGCCACCACTTATTCTATGCTAGACTCATCTATGTTAAATAGAGAGAAGATATATGCATTGATTAGGATTTATCTCTGAATTTCTTCCCTTCTCTATGATCCTCTTCATGGATAGGTCCCAAGTGAGCTGCACATGAAGAGGTCACCAAAAAGTTTAGGGTTTTCTTAAGACTTCAGAGGACAAAATGTTTTAGTTCAACTTGATTGATGTTAAATTTGCCTCATTTAGTGCTCCTCCTCATATGACACGCAAGGAACTCAAAATGGATATGAAAACTCACTATACATGGCTAATTGTGTCCATCATATTTTTGGCCTCTTCCAACGGCCACGTGTAATGCCTCATCTAGCCGCATGATTCAGAAAGGGAAGGGACAATAGTTAGAAGCCAGTGGTGTGTACCTTGATTTTTTGATTTGGAAAGTGCAAACTACGCAAGTTAGGTGGTTAGGGCTGAATTATGTTTCTATATAAGTTATTTATTTGATGATTTTATAATTGTAGGCTTCTAATTTTAGTTGAACTAATTTTATTCTTATTTTGTAATTTTAATGTTATTAATGACTCAAAATTTATGCAGTAAAATGAAATATTTAATTATATAAATTACAATCGATGTGACCATTGTACTTTATTTTTGTGCAAGCAATAATATTATAATATAAGCTATTTTCATTATTTCATTTAGCATCACTAATAGTTTCCTAAAGATCATTGTTCCCCTTTAAAATGATAGTACCTCTCACAAGAATATTTATTGCAAATATATTAGTGGTAAATTTTATTGTAGTGTGGCAATTAGCACATACTTCCTTTACAACTCTAATAGTTGTTTCCAAGGGGCATTTTGAAAAACCAAATGCAATCGCCAACTTTCACTATGATAGGAACAAAATAATTACTTTTTTCCCTCTTCCACAACATTAAGTAATTATAATGAACCTGGAGAATACCTTGCCACCTTCATCTCCCAAGCCAATTAATCCAACTCTACAATAGGAGCTAGTCATGTGATTGAATTATGTACAACCCTTATCCACTAAAACTGCATGGCTCCATCCACAAAGAATACAAGAAAAGCTTATAATATCATGATATGTTCTAGGGTACTTCATTAATTTAAAGATTTTGAGAGCATCCTTGCAAAGTTCATTTGTGCATATCCTACAATCATTGCATTCAAGGACGATGCCATCTCTTTTAGGCATTTTGTGTCAAAGCTCCCATACTATGTCTATGCTTTCACATTTTTTCATTGCAACTACAACATCCAAAAAAAATCTTGCATATTTTATACATCGATGAATGTCCTTATTGTATTCCAAATCTCTCACTTTGGAATAGGCAAGGAGGATGATAGCATTGGTTGAGGAGTCTAGCTTTACACCTGCCACTTGCATTTATTGAAATTTTATAAAAAAAATTAAAAAATTCTCTTTTGTATATATCCGCAATCATTGCAATCCATAAAAGCACATTTCTTTGAGACATTCTATCAAATAGTTCATGTACCTTGTCTATGCTTCCACATTTTGCACACATGTCTAGAAGGGAAATTGTAACTACAACATTTAACAAAAGTCCTCTATCTATTTTTCTTTGATGGATGCACATACTTTACTCCAATTATCCTATTTTGGCACAGATAGGTAGGATGTTGGAAAAGGTTGTAGAATTTGGCTTTACACTTTATAATTGCATTTGCCTGAAAGTTTCTAAAGCTTTTTCATCAAATCCATTGTGTGCATATTGTGTGACTATTGAAATCAGTGACAACAAATTTCTTTGAGGAATCATGTCAAACAATTCACACGACTTGTGTATGCTTCCACATTTTGCATACATGTCTACCAGGCAGTGATATTTTTAGTGGCTAATATTCGCCAGTTGGCTAATTTTTGAAATTTGAGAATCCAAATTTGGCTAATAATTCAAGATTTAAGGTAATTTACATCGCCACATTTTTATAAATTTTTTTTTTAGAAATATTTAAATCGCCAAATAATTTATTTTATTAAAAAATTGAACTCAAAGATTCGCCACAATATTGATACATGATTAGATTTGATTCGCCCAAATTCTACAGGTTAAATTATAATATCTAAATTAATTTGCCAATAATGTATCATAATTATTAGTTATATAGGGTTGTATCACTAATATTTGGTTTCCATTATTGATTTAAAATATAATCAAGTGATCCTAATTATATTCTATGTGGTAAAAGTGTTACCATTTGATTTGTAATGCTTATGGGGTTGATATTTGTTTTGGATTGTTGATCTTAATAGAAATCAATGGTCTTGAAGAAATTTAGGGTCCAATTAGAATTAAAAAAAAAGTAGTACATTTATCTCACACAATATAATTAGGGTTTTTAAATTACATTTTAATAAATGGTACCAACTAAATATTATAGAGTCTATCTCTTAAATCCATCAAATATTTCACACGTAGCCCAATAATTTTCTATAAGTTTTTTATTTTTTTAACAAAGAAAGTATTTTTTATGGTGATTAATGAATTTATTGCTATTGTTTGAGATTCACCAATATTTTCTACAAAAAATTGTGATTCAAAAATAATCGCCAATAAGAATAATTTTTTTTTCAAAAAATTCAGAGATTCGCTAATAGAATTAATATATTTTTTCAAGAAAATTAAATATTCGCCAAGATTTTATATCTTTTTTTTGAGGGGGGTTTCTTAAAGTTATCCCTGCTACCAGGCCAGTTGCAACTACAAAGTCTTATACCATTCATCTCTCCTTTATGCTTTGATGAATACTGATACCCTATTCCTAAACTCCCATTTTGCCACAGGCAGGGAGGATGTTGGCATAGGTTATAGAAACTAGCTTTACGCCTTACAATATTTATCTATGCTTTATGCTTTATTTAAAGCATTTTTTACAAACCCATTGTCCTTACACCTTCTAATTGTATTTGTTCGAAAGTTTCTAACACATTTTTTACATATCCTGCAAACACTTCCAGGAAATGAAATCTCTTTGAGGCATTTTGTCAAATAGTTCAAGTTCCTTATTCATGCTTCCAAAATGCCTACCAAAGTAGTTACAATATCTGGAAAAAATCCTCTATCCTTTATGCTTTGATGGATGTCCATTCCCTGTTCCAAATCTCCAATTTTGGCAAAGGCAGGGAGGATCATGGAAAAGGTTGTGGAATCTAGCTATGAAACTATCGATTGCATTTGCTTGAATGTTTCTGATGCGTTTTCATCAAATCCATTTTGTGCTAGACCACGGTGCACTTTTTTGGAGCATTATGTCAAATAATTAATGTGCCTTGTCTATGCTTTCACATTTTGAGTACATGTCTACTAAGACAGTCACCACCGTAACATCTGACAAAAATCCTCTACCTTCTATACTTTGATTGATGTCCATGCCCTTGTCCGAAAATCCCATTTTAGCACAGGCAAGATGAACGTTGGGAAAGGTTATGGAGTCTAGTTTTACACCTGACAATTGCATTTGCTTGAAAGTTTGCAAAAATTTTTTTTTTTAGAATAGTTCCTTTTCAATTAATAAAATATTAAAGTTACATATTCACAAAAAAGGGGCCGAGGGATATAGAAATCACCCCGTAGAGTTCACACAACAAAGCCAAAAATAGTAATCAACTATTCATAAAAAAAAAAAGGCATAAAAACTTTAAGGAGCAAGAGCAGTGGTAGAAGGAGGAGGATCTTTATCATCAGAACCCCACACATCATTGGGGTTAATAGGAGCGTCGGGGAGCGACCAACCTTCATCTTCAGCTTCTTATTTATCTTTCTCTTCTGCCCTGGGTGGAGAAATGGCTAAAGCCAGGTGGGGAAACTTGGAAGAGGTGGCAGGATGCCAATCAGAGCCACGATGAGAACCAGGAGCATCAGGAGGGGAAGACTAAGCCAGAGCTAGAGACCACCCAGAAGTATGGCGAGGCAGAGAAGCTGAGTGGTGTCGCCACCTCTCGAAGAGTGGTGGCAGGGTGCCTGAGACCGCGGGGTGCGTGAGCGGCGCACCGAGGAGCTGCGCCCACAACAACAGCCTCTAAGAGGAGTACCTTCAGTAGAAATGGCATCAGGAGGAACCCTGGTAACAGTGCAGGGAGCATTTCCCCAATGATTGAGTAGCTCCTACAGGTGAGCCACTTTATTGGCTTGAACTTGAATCTACATCATAACATTATTACATATGCAAGCCTTGTTATACAAAGCAACATTTGTATCAAGAAAGCTGTGAGAAAAAATAACAGCATTCCTATCTTTCGATAAAGTGAACAAAATCTCCATCCTAAAAGTATGCCAAATCTGGGTAAACTTGGAGGGAAGTCTAGGAGAATCTCCTAAGACAATCATGTGCCAGGAAAAAGGATCATGCTGAAAGGGTTTAGAGAAATCATGAATCCACTGCCAATACTGTTGAGCTATCCTACAAAACTAGAAGATGTGCAAGAAAGTCTCAAGATGACCACATAAAGGACATTGAGGGTCATGAACACCCAGATGTTTGAGCCTAGGGCCAACTGGGAGCCCTTGAAAAAGTAGACACCAAGCAAAAAGAACCATTTTGGGCTCCGTAATGGCAGCCCAGATGGTTTAAAAGTGAGAGCTCCAGTGAGAAGTGGAAGAATGAAGATGCCATCTCTGATTAAGGGTATCCACCATCAGAAGATGGGGGGATAAACACCTATAACCCAACCTTGGTTTGTAATTGCTAAAAGGCATGGCAGGATACCATTTCCAATCCTTCCACTAGGGCCTAACAGCCTGAATACCAATCTTATGAAGCAAGTTGGCAGGAATCACAGAAACCAAAAGATCAAAAGTCTGGTGATCAGAGCGAGCCAAACGATACTGAACCTTCATATCCTCCTAGGAACGAAGACCCATAGAGGCTCTAGAGAAAATGTCCTTGGGAGTCTTGATGCCACATTTGAAAAAATGCAGAGCACTAGCCTCTTGAGTCCTGGCCAGGGGGATGCCTTGAATAGAAAACAACGGAGACCACCAGAGGCTTTGCTGATTGAAAGAAAGTCCATTGCTAAAGGCATCACCATCCCAATGGAGCTAGGGCTTAATAGCTTCGCAAGCTTTCCAAATGCTCTTGATGATGAAGGTACCCTAAATTTGAACAGGTTCTTTCGACATAGTGAGAAAGGTTTGGAGACCAATGCCCTTCCAAGCCAACCTGTGAACTGGGAATCCACAAGAGATGCAGTGCCTGACAAGAATTTTCTAGGACTCATCACCAGTAAGAGCACAGATAATCCACTTTGCACAGAGAGCATGCCCCTGTCTTTGAGTGGAGAGAAGGCCAAGGCCTCTAGAATCACGAGGAAGGAAACAAAACTCCCAGGAAACCCTATGAAACCCATGGCCGTCAGCACCAGAGGCCCAAATAAAATCTCTAAGCAAACGTTCCAGCTTGAGATAAGAAGCCTTAGAGGGAGCCCAACATGAGGAGTAGTAGACATGAGTAGAAGCCAACACTTTGGAGCAAATCTGAAATTTCCCAGGAAGGGAAAGAGGCTTGCAGATCCAATATTGTAGCTTTTTTTCAATCTTGAAAATCACAGCTTTCCATAAATCCATAGAGGAGCCCATGTTGAACCCATTTCCAGCCATATTTATCAAACCAGGTAGGGGTTGGAAGAAAAGACTATCTGAAACAAAGAGTTTTAGACCATTCGATAGCAAATCCAGAGGCTTGACAAAAGGTGTCTAGGCACTGCAAGGCATTGGAGATGTTCTCCTCATCCTCAATAAGAGTGAGAAAGGAGTCATCAACAAAGTTACCATTAACAAGGTAGGAAGAGGAATCAGGAAGGGAAATGCCATGAACCAAACCAGAGGAAATAGAGTTGGAAAGAAAATACCCAAAGCCTTCAGTAGCAAGCACATATAAAGCAGGATCCAGTGGACAACCTTGCTGGATGGATCTAAAAAGCCCAAAAGTATCAGATTGAGACTCATTGATGGTAATGCATGTAGAGGCATCACCAAAAAGCATTTCCACATACTGTAGGAAGTGAGAACCGAACCCAAGAGTTTGAAGCATAGAAAGTATAAAAGGCCATTCAATGCGGTCATAGGCTTTAGCAAAATCAATTTTGAGGAAAAGGTAGCCTATTTAGATTGGAAAGCACATTCCATCCCTTCCCAGACAGCAATAATATTTTCAATAATATACCTGGATTTAATAAAGCCAGTTTGTCCAGGGCTGACAATAAGAGGAAGGAGATGTCTGATTTTGAGAGCTAATGCTTTGGCAATTATCTTGTAGGAGACGTTCAACAAGGTGATGGGCCTCCAGTTGCAGATATCCTATAGATCACCAGACTTAGGTATGAATTTGATTTTCCCTTTATTAATTAAAGTATACAAACTTTTATTGTGAAAGGCCTCGAGGTAGACTTTGTGCAGGTCAGGACCAACAACATCCCAAAGGTGTTTGTAGAATTTGCAGGGAAAGCCATCACATCCTGGAGATTTATCATTGGCCATAGAAAAAACTGCTTCTCTGAGGTCAGAGATGGTAAGCATTTGCTGACAAAAGGCATGCTGCTCGACCGCTATGCGGTTTGGAGTAACAACAATACAAGCCCTAAGAGCCTCTTCTCATGCAATAGAATTACCCTACGAAGAAAACACTTGTTCATAATGCTGAACAAAAGCCTAAAGAATGGCCGAAAGCTCAGTAAGGGTTTCAGATCCTTGTTTAATATTTTTAATACCAACATTGGTATGTCGGGCTTTGAGAGCATGAAAAAAATCCTCTGAGGCTCTATCGCCCACCTCCAACCAGTGGAGGCAAGCTTTGATTTGAGCTCCACGAGAAGCATAGGCATCAACAATTTGCTTCTCATGTCAGAGTTGGGCCAGCTTAAGCTGGAGTTCAGAATCAAAGGGGTTAAATGCAAGTGAATCAGCAGCATTGCAAAGAGCCTTAGTGTTAGCTTCGTAAACACGCTTCTTGTAGTAGGCTAACTGACGGCCATAAATGTGAAGAAATCTTGTAGTACGGGTGATGGTATCATTCCACCATTGAATCCAACCAAGATGACTATGGGGCCGAGGCTCTAAATTCCAAACTTGAAGAATGTGAGCAGTAGTGGAGGTATGCGTCAACACACATGTGTTGAGATAAAACTATGTCTGAGTAGCCCTCCTGGCAAAGGACTGCCAAGTGATGGAAAAATAAATGGGGAAGTGATCTGACAGGCTCACATCTGTCAGAGGAATGACAGGTAGGCCTCAATCTTCAGAAAAAGAGAAAAAATATTTAGTCATTATCATAGCATGATCTAGCCTCTTAAATATGCAGTCAGTGCCAGCTCTAAAATTAGAACAAGTATGCCAAACCCCACCCTGCTTGCGACGGTTAGCATTGGTATCAAAAAGGACCAATTTATTGCACATGTGGTACCAAGCTCCTCTCTCCCCAGTTGTCCAGTGAAAATGAAAAATCCCTTCCTTGTCAGAGGCCAGCTCAACCATATTAAAATCCCCACACATAACCCAAGTAGCAAGAGGCAGATTGTCTGCCAGCCAGCACCAAAGTTGAGATCTTTCGACAACATCATTGGGGGCGTAAACATTAATGATACCAAAAGAATGATTATCAAAAGATAGAAAAATCCAAGTGACACGTTGCATCAGATCAGATCCATGAGCAATAATAGAAGAATGAATGCGAGGTGAAAAAATAGTAATGATACCACCTTTACCAGCTTCATGCTGAGAAGAAAAGGCAATATTGTCTGGCCATATGACATGACAGGCAGAGTTAAGCAGGAACCTAGAAATTTTAACCTCCTGTAAACATAACACATCCAGACTGTGAATTTTGTGATGGGTATCATGAGCATAGTACTTTCTGGAGAGGTCAGTTAGACCTCGCACATTCCAGGACAAAAAATTCATAAAAACTCTTGCATGGTTTCCTCGTCCCCAAGAGAGGAGAAATTATTCTACAAGAAGGCTGGTAAAGAGCCAAAGGTGGGGAGTAAATCTCTAGAAGAGGTAAACCCCCTTTTATCTGGGTCATCCGTTTGTCCAACAGGACTGTGAGACCAATGCAAAGACCGGGAGGAAACTGAAGAAACTACTGGCGGCGTGAGCACCACTTCTGGAGTGGAAGGATTCACGCTTGAGATTTTCCCCTAGATAATAGGGTTTGAAATAAGCGGCGGTGGCACATCAGTGGAAGGAGGATATTTTCCAACTGGAGGTTCCAGAGATGACACAACAACAGAAGTGGCTTGCATCATCTTGGAGCTTGAGGCATTCCTGCCTTTTCGCAAAACTGTAGTCCATTCTTCTTTTTTTCCAGCTTCCGTGTTTTTGGCCGGTGCTTCCTTTGGCGATGGCTTTACTCGAGGGGTAGCTATTGGGCAATCCTTAATCTTATGTTCTGCCGATCAACACCGATAATAGGTGTTGGGCAAGTTCAAGTAGAGCACTTTTTGAGAAATGGTGAGAGAACCAACCTGGATTTCAATAGTGTCCTTGAGGTCCCTAGAAAGGTCAACCTTAACACAGACATGCTTCTAGGGACGGGCATTGAAAATTTTTTCATGTTCCATGACAATGACCTTACCAAGGGTTTTAGCAATGGACTCAATAAACAACCAGCATGGCAAAGGGAGACTAGGAAACTCAACCCAAACAAGAACCCTAAGTTTCTTTTCATCTGAGATTGTGAAGTCTCGAGACCATCTCTGAAAAACAAGAAGGGATGACCTAACAGTCCAGGGCCCGCGGCTAAAAACCGCTTCCACTTGGGAAGGGTTAGCAAAACAGAAAAGGAAAAAAACCTTTTGGTAAGGTTTTGCACACCGTCAAGGTGGACCCCATGAGGGGTCCAGCTCTTGTTTACCCAATCTTTGAGGATACTTTCAGGAGGAGTACGACCCATAAAATATCCAATCAGAGTATGCTTTTCTAACCATTCACATCCAGAATCAAATTCTTGCAGATTAAGAAGAATATCAGGGTTACCTCGTGAAAGACCTTCAGGATGAACTTGTGAGGATGTTTGTTTAGAGGAGGCACCATGGCTTTCCAAAGCTTCAACTCACGTACTAACATCAATTTCTGGGCCAAAGTTGGCCCGAGCCATACTAAAAGCTAAACCTAATGTAAAAATCCCACAGTAAATGTGGTATGACAGATGGAAAGCTCAGAGAAAAGTCACAGATAGGATGTCATCACAAAACCTTTTCAATAAATCCAATCATTACATTCCATGTGAACACATTTCTTTGAGGCATTATGTCAAACAATTCATGAGCCTTGTCTATACATGGACATTTTGCATGCATGTCTACTAGGGTAGTTGCAACTACAACTTCTGATAAAAATCCTCTATCCTTTATGCTCTGATGGATGTCCATACCCTGTCCCAAAGCTTCCATTTTGGCATAGGCTGGGAGTATGCTGGCAAGTGTGAATTGTTCAGGTTGAAGACTTGTTTGTTTCATATGGTGAAAGGGTGTGAGTTCTTTTGAGGATGCCTATGTCTTTTGTACGCTATAATAATCGCATTCCATGAGACGTCTTAAACTTCGTTCATATAGTCAAACACTTTATGGGCATCAACCAAACTTATTTTTTGGACATGCATCAATCAAACTTTTGTTTTGGACATACATGCAAACAAGCTTGTTATGATAATTTGTTTATGTAGCAAAAGCAAATCGCCTATGAGCGATGAAAGTGCGGTCACCTTTCCCTTCTAAAAATTCTTTCTTGAGAACACAGGTCTATAATAATTGAAGATATGTAGTCTTAAGGGGGTTTGCATGGAGTCAGAAGATTGTACATAACCTCCTTCAGTTGAAGCTCTGTTGATCCGAACCTAGCCATGCTAGCAGGAATTTGCACCTTTTCTGAATGAGAGATGTTTAATCCGATGGAACTCCCACCTATAATAGCCTATTGGCTAATTATAATCAACTTTACTTATTTATTTATTTATTTATTTCAATCTTTTTCAAGAATCACAATTTGGCATAAATAATAGACCCTACCAATTGGAGGTTGGTATAATATTTTAGTGTTCCACTAGTAAGTACATTATTTAGGGACATATGCTTCTAAATTTAGTTGGATCTTATATTAAGTAATAAATCCATTTAAAGGAATAATTATATTCTATGCATTAATAAAAAAAATTACATAATAATAATTCAGTTTAATTAGCTCCATTGAATATATATCAATTTGAATAACTACATTATAGATCAAATAAATTAAATAAATTCGTTCAAGCATGATATCACAACATATGATCTATCAACCACTTAATTCAAGTCAAGTCAAAATTCACTAATCAAAGATATATCATCCTCTAGCAAGCAATAAAAAACTTAACATGTAAAAACACATCAAAACTACCATAAAAGTTATCATGTAAAAAGTCCTCATTAATACAAATTATATCAGTGTACAATATATCGCTATAGGTGAAATACTAATATGAATATTAATATAACTAAGATGAGATGTAACAAAATGATCATCATAATTAAAATTACTAATTTATAAAGCAAGATAACACACAAAATTTATTACCCTTGGATTCATCACATGGTGCATCATCACATGAACTTGAATCTATAGTACTATACATATGGGTATTAGTAAATGTACAAAATAAATTTTGTCACCAAATATAACCCCATCAACATACAACATGTATGGTGTACCAATAACATAATTGATATCCTTACTACACACATGTTCATAACTAACACTAGCCATATGAGAGAGATGATAATATCAAAATCATAGGTAAGTGAGATGAGTGAATATGAAACAAAAGGGTTATGTTAACCTACTCAATAAAATAGATGATATCATATACCAAATACCAAAATCATAGAAACACATCCACATTCTAAACATTGAAACCATTGAGGTTGGAAGGATTAGAAGACACAAAAAATAATTAAACATAATAATCATCATGACATACTTGTAATTTAACTAAGGGAAATGAAATGTGATGATCCAAAATGGTGGATAATCCGCATTTAGAAAGTAAAGCAAACCATAGAAAATTGATTGGATTTAATAACAAGGAGATAATAATAATAATAATAATAATAATAATAATAATAATAGAAGTGTAGGGGGCTCGAAATATGGCAGAGCTGTCATGGCTTAATAAAAAGCAGGGCAGGTTTCATAGACCTGAAACAGTTGGCTTGCAACCTATTCATCACGAATTGGCACCTATCCACACTAATAATGTAGAGGCAAGAAGGCTCAAACAAAATATCACACAACAATGGCGAAAGGAAAATGGCTTCTCCGTGGCCTCGTTAGATAAACAATTAGCCTTCTTTGCAAAAACTAAGTATGCAGGCATACCCAGAAACCCTGTGATGCCAGTCAATTCTATCCCTAAGGAGAATCATGTTAAGATACAAGGAGGTTGGGAAAAGGTTTTAGGATCTCTTCGCTCTTATCAAAATAAATCTATCAATCACCAGGCCATACCTATTTCGAATCATTTTTCAGAACTGATGTCTTCTTCCCCTAAGAAATCTTCTAGGTCTTATACAGGATAGAAGAAAATAAACCATAACTTTGATACAACCAAGAATATCCTTTAAGAAGATACCCAGAATAATGGGGTCTATTCTCCTCCACACCAGAGACCTAAGGAATTCTGTAACCCTGAAACTAAGTCAAAGGATTTATCCATTATGGGTAATCAAATTTACACTGATGGCTTATGGAATCATTATGCTTCTTTTGGGCTATTCAGAAAATGGTTCGGCTCTGGAATGGTATTCTTTAAAATTAAGGCATGGTTGCAAGATTCCCTCAGGGAACAGGTAAGTATAACCCCACTCTCTAATAATTGTTTTTTTTTTCAGGAATGTAGAAATTTATCTATTAAAAAAAAATTGTTATCAAGTGACAATATTTTCTATTTAAGGTAAGTGATTAAGTTTTTGAAATGGGTTCCTAATTTTAATTCAGACATGTTTAATAAAATTGCTACCCCTAAATGGGTTAAGATATCTGATATGCCTGTGGAATTGATTCATAGTAAAATTATAACTTAGTTAGGGGATAGTTTGGGAGGAACATTAGGGTTAGAATTGGATTGCCTTAAATCCTCTGAAATGAAAATTTTGGTACAATCTATAGGGCATTTAGAAGCTCTAAAAACTATCAAATTCATTACGAAAAAAACTAATTATTGCTTTCAACCAGAATATTTTTACAGTGACATAGATAATAAAATTATGTTTTTATCTCATAAAAAATTAGAGTATAGTATTATGGATCGTACAATGTACTTGCAAAAGTTATTTAACCTAAATTATAAACAACCCTTTGTACCAAATTCTCCTTTGTTCTCTTGTGAAGATGGAGAAATCCGTGAATATCCTATGTATCTGGCCTTGAATGGCACCCTTCCTATTATTCCTTCAATTTATTTAATGGGGGTTTTACTATTTTTGATAAATCTTCTTTTGCAAAACAAGAAAACCATGAATATACAATGCAAAATCCATGCTTCAAAATAGGGTAAATCAAATACCTTGGACATAAGGAATGAGATTATAAGTAATAATATAACGGAGGAATCTAAACACAAACAAGGTATATCTGAGTGGACTATAGATTGTCATTCTATAAAAAAAAAAAATCCACCAAAAAAAGCACCTAAATTGATCCTTCATGGGAAAATGAAACATATGAATTGTCTAAATATAGAGGAAAGCTCTGACTCGAGTATGGGGTATGATGATTTTCCAAAATCCTTTGATGACGAGGGAAGTAAATAGAAGAAATCAATAAAAAAAAGAGATACTGATAAAATTTTTATGGAATTAGACAATAATATAATACTCTCAGAACTATCTCATTTCCAAAATGATCGAGATGAGTTTGAATCAATAGGAACACCCAATACTCCTTTAAGCATAGGTGATAATTGTACAGATAAACATAAAAGTTGTAAAGATATTACGCAGAATCCTAAAACCATATATATGCAACCTATTGTTATAGATGGGATGGGTAACTACAAAACTCAGGATGATATAAATAAAAAATAATAATCCTATAGGAGATAATATTAATATGGAGGAGATTGAAGAAATTAATGAATTTCTTGGACTAAATCAAGATTCAGAAGACTTATTAATTTTACAAGTTATAGAATCCATGAATAATGAAACAATCAAAACATAACCACTTATGATTTTTGATCAAGAATTTAATGAAGATAGGAAGTTGGGTTTATCTATTTTGAATACTGACAAACCATTTCCAGATTATCCAAAAAAAACCATAAAAAGAGGTAGAAAATCTCTTATTGAGTTAAGGAAAAAAAAATGGGCAGGCTTTAGGCCAAGTTAAAATAACATCAATTCTAAATGCAGGGAAGGGGAAGTGCCTTACCAAGGAGCCATGAAAATAATATCATGGAATGTTAGGGGTTTAAATGCCCCTAACAAACAACACCTCTTAAAGAGGAGTTTATCCTCTTTAGAGGCCCCCTTTTTTTTAATTCAAGAAACTAAACTAGGGAAGGAGGGTTATAATAATCTTAGCAATAAATGAGGAATATGGGAAGTTATAGGGGAGAATGTGGATGGAGCCTTTGGTGGGTTAACCTTAATATGGAACCCTAGGTTTATCTCTTTAGATCTCATTGCCTCTAACAAGCATTGGATGACAGCCAAGGTTAAAAATTTTAGAAGCAACTTGGAATTTATTATAATTAATATATATGGTCCTAAATTTCTCCATGAAAAAAGGACAGTTTGGAATGAAATTGAGACCTTCCTTAATATCTCTCTTAATAACAATTTTTTTCTGTGAGGAGATTTTAATGCCATTTTAGATCCTAGAGAAAAATTAGGAGGTTCTAAGAAAACTACACAGACAATGATTGAATTCAAAGAATGGGTACAACTTATTAATGGTATGGATATTTTCCTAGAAAATGGTGCATTTACATGGTCTAACAAAATATTGACACATAACTCATACGTGAAACATTAGATAGGTTTCTTTATATTGGTAATCTATCCCTACTTAATCTAACTTTTAAATCAAGTATCATGGCTAATTTAGGATTTGATCATTATTCGATAAGTTTAACCTTTGAAGAAGATCTAGTCCCTAAGAAGAACCCTTTTAAATTCAAAAAACTGTGGCTCAAAGATGAAGAATGTTTACTAAGAATAGAAGAATCGTGGAATGAAAAAAGATTCAAAGGTTTAAAAACCTTTATATTGAATTCAAAACTAAAACATATTAAACAAAGATTAATAGAATGGAATAAAGAACACTTTGGTAATATATTTGATAATAAGAGGTCCATAGAGGAAGATTTAAAAACACTTAATGAAGAAATTATAAGAGATGGAATGAATATAGATACCTTTAATATAGAAAAAGAACTGCTAAATAGTTATGAAGATATATTAGCAAAAGAAGAATAATTCTGGAAACAAAGATCCAGAGAGATTTGGTTAGTAGAAAGAGATACAAAAAAAATTCACAATAGCTCTAAAGCCAAAAGAAATTTTAATAAAATCACAAGAATCAATAAAAATGATGGAACGATGATTGAAGATCTTGAAAACATAATGGGGGAAGTAGTTAAACATTTTGAGGACATTTTAAACAAGTTAGATGGTTCAGATAGATTGGCTCAAAGAGAAATTCTAAACAATATTCCTTGTATCATTACTAATGAACATTATAAAATACTTAACACAAAATTTACTAAAGAGGAAGTAGAGAATGCATTAAAACATCTCCACCCTGATAAATCACCTGGGCCTGATGTATTTCCTACCTTCTTCGACCAACAATGCTGGAATTTTATGGGTGATAAGGTGGTCTCAGCTCTAGAAGGTATGAGGAATTTAGGCATATTTCTCCAATAAATTAACAACATGTTTATAGAATTAATACCTAAACATTAAAACCCCGAAGGATTTGATGATTATAGACCCATATCCCTATGTAACTCACTATATAAATTACTAACTAAAAATATAGCTAATAGGTTAAAAAACCTTCTACCTAATTTAATTTCTGAAGAACAATCAAGGTTTGTGCTTGGAAGATCTATTTTGGATGGGGTTATCATTGCAAAATAAGCTATTAATACCATTCAACATAATCACTCCCCATAAGGTAGATTGACATTTTTGTGCAAATGCCTAGAGTCCTTTGTATTTTCTAAACAATGGATCAATCTAATATTTGAATGTATCTCAGGACCAAGATGTCTGTAATGGTTAATGGGAACCCAACTGGGTTATTTAATATAACCCAAGGAATTAGACAAGGGACCCCTTATTGCCCTTCCTCTTAATTATAATGATAGAATCTCTAGGCAGAACTTTAACGAAAGCCAAAAATGAGAATTTAATATCAGGAATTAAAATCACTGAAGAACTAGAGGCTTGTACTCACCAATAATTTGTGGATGATAAAATTCTTTTTGGAAATTCCAATACCCTAGAAGCTAAAGCCATTAAAAATATTCTAAACTTGTTCTCTAAAGCATTTGGACAACAAATCAAAGATTTATTTTTTAAACACACCAATTGGTATACAACAGAATATATGTAGGATTTTAGATTTTAAGATAGGAGAGTTCCCTTGTAAATATTTAGGATTACCCTTAGATAAGGGGAATAGGTCTACTAATTTATGGGATAAAGTACTAAAAAACATAGATAACAATTATGATCAAATCAGTCCTATCTCCTATTCCTATCTATCAAATGATGTGCCTTAACTTACCTAAAGGCATATAGAAAGAAATAAATAAAACATTGAAAAAAAATTTCTGGCAAGGATCAAATAATAAGAAAAGACTAGCATTAATGCATGTGATAAGATCTGTAAACCAATAGAGGAAGGTGACTTTTAAATATTAAAAATATTAAATGACACAATATGGCTTTAGGCGCAAAACTAGTATGGAAAATGTACAAAGACCCAGAGGCTAAATGGGTAAAAATCCTAAGATATAAATATTTAGATGGAGGGCCGAATAATCTAAGCTTTTTTAAACATAACCACCCTCCCCAAAGGATCATGAATATGGAATTTCATACTATAATGTAGAAAAGTTATTTCAAAACATGTTACTTGGGATATAGGAAATGAGGGTAATGCTCTTTTCTGGGAAGACTCCTGGGGTGCCTTCCCAACCCTAAATACCATTTTAAGTGATAAAAAAACCATAGAACATATAAATTTTGACAAAGGGAAATATGTGAAGGATTAAATAGAGTTTGTTGATAACAATCCGACTCTAGGATGGAAATGGAAATCCTTCGATTACAGAGGACTACCAACAACATTCAAAAATGCAGTAGAAAAAACTTAAGTAGCAGGAAAATCAATCCTTCTTTAGACCCAGATAAGATTATTTGGGCTAAATCCAAGAGCGGGGAATATAGTACCAAGTGTGGGTATGATATTCTCACTAATAAATGACAAATTCAAACTACATTACCAATTGATTTATGTTGGAACACAAACTGTTTGCCTAAGGAAAGAATGTTTACATGGGCTGTAGTACAACATAGAATTCTGACAGCTGAATGGTTCCAAAAATAGGCTATTATGGACCATTTAGGTGTGCCCTATGTGAAAAAGAGTGTGAATCTGTAGATCACATTCTTATAAATTGTGATTATGTGCATAAATGTTGGACCTGGCTAACCAATAAACTATCATAGAGTACAACCTCTCTAAATAAACTAATGGACTTACTTGTAAGCTGGCCCAGGAAAAAGGATTTTGGTTTGTTTGGAAAGATATGGAACATAGCTCCCTTTATTCTCATCTGGGAATTATGGAAGGAAATAAATAGAAGAATTTTTAAGGACAAGAAACTAGACCAAGATCAATTCTTAAACAAAATAGAAGCATGTATAGTGGAGGTAGTAAATAATCATAACATGAATGCGAGAAAGGATATGATGTTCACCCAAGTAGATGAGAGATTAAGGAAACAATGGTATCGGTTAAAGATTCCCCCCTTTGTTGGACAATAAGGCGTTGACAAAACAAAGTTAAGACACTAATGTGTATGGAAACCCCCTTCGGAGGGATGGTTCAAACTTAACTTTGATGGTGCTTCTAAAGGTAATCCAGGCTGGTATTGGCTGGTACATTCATGATTGTTTAGGTAAACTGATAGCACACAAAGCTTCCTTCTTAGGAATTACCACTAACAATGAAGCAGAATGCACCGCCCTAATTGAACGATTATTGTTGTGTAACAAACTAAAATATTGAGATTGAAGATGACTCTTTCATGATCATTAATAACATAAGAAAATGAAACATACAAAATTGGAAACTTAATGGGTTAGTTAAGAGGGATGAATTTGTTGACATTATTTAAGCACCATACAACCAATCATATTTATAGGGAAGGTAATCAAATGGATGACCTTGCCAACAAAGGGGCAGAAGGTAGATGTGAAGAAATCATAAATGAACTGTGTAAGTAATTACAAATAGTTTTAATGAATTAAAGGAGATTCACAACTTAGTAAAACATCAAAATTACATATATGAAGGTTATGCCATTTAAATTTCCTAAAAGATTTCAACTCCCTCAAATTATTATTAATAGAATTACAAGTATTGGCTAATGTATAGTAAAACAAACAAGCCTCCAAATAAAAATATGTAAATAAGATAAATACATGTAGTATATTAAGTATATAATAAGACAAATTCATTTAGTATATAAGCAAAGAAACAAAACAAATCAAAAACTTAGAAGAGGAATGTTTATGAGAATTTGAATCGACTAGAAGAGTAAAACCAAGCGATTCAAATTCTGTAACAACCAATTAAATGTAGGATTAGGAATGACTGACAGGTATAAGTAGGAAATTGGAAGCAATTATAGTAAGGCTAACCAATCAGTGGCTCAATAACTACAACACTCAAATTAAGATGCTAGAGTCGTCAGGTAGCCTTCGATGGTAAAATTACAATGAAAAGAATCAAGAAAATGATGATAGAAACCTATGATATTGTTGTTAGGGTTGTATTCATTACTATTGGTAGTGAATCAATTGAGAATGACAATATTCAATAAGTGAATTCAGATATTCCAGCTATGTTCTTACAGGTGGATCCTGATTTAAAGGATATAGGAAGGTTATGCATAAAGGTATTCAAAAGAAAATATCTTATAGACCTGAATAAAGTAATATCTAGTATGAGAGAAGATTTAACTATTCCTAAACCAAAGGATTATCAACACTTCGTCAGGAATGATAGGAAAATACCATCCTATCCTATCTTAATGGCTGAAGACTGGGACATATACATTGAGGAAATACCAGCTATCAGAAGAAACTTGGGTTTTTTATTCATTTTCATGCATATCAGGAAAACCTTTGAACCAAATTGGTTTGATAAATTTGTGTTAGAAGATGATGTAGGACTTAGTGTCCATTGTGAATAAATGTATGAATAAGAATGAATTGAAGAGGACATTATAATTTATGTATGAATGTCTTCTTTCTAACAAAATTATTTCTTACTAACATAAAGAGATAATATATACTTATAAACAAAAGATATGGATATATTAGATATAAATATATATGGATATATGAATTTTTATTTATATCCATATATAGGTATATCATTATATAATGCACTCTTATTCATAAGTATATGTTCTCGTCTTTATATAGCAACTTTTAAAGAACTTCGAGATACAATATACTTAGGTAAATGAAACTGACTAGATGTTTAAAGATTAAATGATATTAACAAAAGTGTCGATTAAATTTAGAAACAACTGGAAATTAAGATGGTAATTACGAGACTATCAGGAATTGAGGCAACTTTTTTACAAGAACGTCCTTTCACATAACGGAAGGTATTATGGCAAAAATCTTGCAGAGATTCGTCTGTCTAAAACATGAAATGATAAGCCATAGCTTAACATCATAATTAATACTCAAAAACAAGGAAGGAAATAATTCATTCATTCAAAACAACTTGTACTCATTAGGGTTAAAACATAAGCTGAATAATTAGCACTCCAAAGTATTAAAAAAAATTATAATCTCTTTGAAGTCACACCCAACCTTTATAAACAAGTAAGATAAGCCATTTAATAATCATCTAGTGAGAATTCAAGCAAGAAGATAGAAGGTATGAAGTTTAGAATTATGTTTATGTATATTTTTGTTAAATTTTAAAACTAACACAAGTGACTCTATAACAGACAATGTATACCAATGTTAAAACTTTTCATGTTAAAAATAAGAGAGTTATGGCATTTCCAGGCAAGATAACACCAGAGAGGTGGAGTAGAATTTTGAAACCTATGGATGATATGAATAGAAGGGTAATCGAACTAGCGATAGGTGATTCACATTTCGAATATAGTTATACACTGCAAACTAACGGTGAGGTTGTAGGAGTTTCCATTTCTTGCTTACTCAAGGAAGGATATAGCAAGGCTGAAACTATAAGACTGTGTAGGGAAATTTTCATAGATAATATCTTAGGGGGTCTGGAATCAGTAGTGCATAGCATTAATTTCAGTCAGATGGTACCATATCCCAAATATTATATGCAGGCTGCCATAGGAAGCATAGAGCATGATTATAAGTTACTCGCAGGTCATGTCTTATGTCTGAAAATTGTGAAATCTTTGATAATCATTGGGGGTAGATAAAGAAAAATCTCCATTTTTACTGTTATGGAAATAGGTTAGGTCTTCCCCTGATATGAACGGGGTTTCCCATTACTTTGAAGCGGAAGGCTTTGATGTTTCCCCACCTCCCAACTAGATTAATCTGGAACACCTACAAGAGACCCACCAATCTTCATCAAAAAGGGTGGGCTGACTAAGAGTCCAGGCATAAAAAGAGGAAAGAAGCAAGAGGAGGATGCAGATGAAGAAATTTTGATTATTAAAAAGGCTAAGGAAGAAACTAAAAGCCCATAAGTCTCTTAGGATGTAGTAGATGTTAACAGAGAAGACTAGAACCAGACAGACTTAACTAATATTTCTATTATTTTGTTTATGACTTAGTAGGGTTTATGTCAGACCAGATAATATAGGTATTTTGGTGATATAGATTTTTGAAATTTAGATAGAAAGGGATGAAATATGTACTATAAGGATAAGTATCGATAAAACAGTGCTGGAAATATTTTTTTGATTCCTTGATATAAGTAATTTTACCAGATTCTATGCAATAAAGTTTTGATAATCGACTGACAAGAGAAATGCACAAAAAATGATATCTCTTTGTGGGTCTCTTATCTTGAAGTCCACAAAGAGATTTCTCTGTGATGGCTTCAGGGGAGGAATCCACAAATTAGCATCAAAAGCT
>MU225873.1:744836-758738 GCA_018584345.1 Thuja plicata
TGTGTGTGAGAGAGAGAGAGAGAGAGAGAGAGAGAGAGAGAGAGAGATCTGCTGTGTATAGTACTGTGGTATTTAGTATTGCATTGGTATAAGATGCGATTCCATGTCATCATTATATGTTGCACACGTCATGTACTACTGATTTATATCCCTAACACATTGTCACATTTCTATTACAAAACCTTATAACATGAAGTTTCATGCTATTACTCTATCCTTGACCGCTGATTTCCGTAGTTTTTTGTTTGACACATGTGTAAACATGCCAAGGAATACAACACTATCAGCTACACTCTTGCACCTCATCTGATGCAAGCACTAGTATAGTTAATTTTGAAAAGAAGATGACAATTTAGATGATTGAACAAGGTGAAACTATTTTGACAATGGATTTGTATAAGTTGTACAATATTTTATGCTCTATTTGTTACTAGCCACCTCAGTCAAGTCCAAAAATCTGTAATAATATGGCTTGCTTAGGTAGGATGTTTGGCTTTACAACTATCCAAATGTTAGATTTGTTTGAAAGTGCTTAAAACCTTTCCAACATTTGTTTTTTTGTTTTTTATAATTTGACTGATATTTACTTTTGAGAAAAGGAAACAAACAATTATATATATATATATATATATATATAAACTATTCAAACTATTTGGAAGCCTTCGACTCAAATCTGAAAGCCCTGGGAATTTACAATGCGGAGACCTTGAATAAATATGATATTGTGTATGCCCACTTTGTAGAGGCGAGGCATGAAAAGGGAGTTGGAGTGAACGGGAGCTTGTTTCAAGAACACTATCATGGTTGCAGAGGGTTATGATGGCGAGGAAGGGAATAAAGTTGTTTCAAATGGAAAGGTCGATCTGGTAGCTTATGGCAGGTTTTTTTTATATCTAATCCAGACCTTCCAAATAGATTTCAGTTGAATGTACCCCTCAATGAGTATGACAGAAGCACATTCTATACTCCTGATCCGGTTGTTGGCTATTGAGACTACCCATTCCTACAATTATGAGTCAATTTGAGTAAAGCAAATTCTCAAAGATATTATTGCATTTGGTTGAAATAAGAGACATTGCATTTGGTTTTATTACTAATATGTTGTTTAATTAGACAATAATGATTCTTGTATCTAATAAAAAAATAGATGTATAAGGTAAAAGTTTTGCATTATTGTAATAAAGAAAATGGTTTTTGTATGCAATAAAAATATGATTATTAAAGTTTTATATATAATATTTTGTAATAAATAAATTAAATTAATTAATATATATAATTTTATATAAAAAAATATTGATATTTCATTATGAAAATTAAAGTCACATGATCAATTTTTTTATATGTTTGACATTTATAAATTTATGTATTTTTAAAATTATTATAATTAAAAATCAAATGGATCTACTTATCCCTATTAAATTGTTAAAATAAATGAGATAAAGAATTCAATAATAGTAAACAAGGGAAGAACTAGTCTTAAGTATCCATAAAAAAACCCATAAGCAATTATAAACAAAAAGAGCTAAGAGTTGAGTCACTATCTGTCATCTAACTCTTAGTCCATATAATTCTATAATAATTAGCTCCTGCAACACGGGTGAAACCAAAAGCTTCCAACATATCTTATCTGGCTTGGGAGAGCAACAACAAAGCTACTTCCATCTGCAATGTTTGGAGCACCCTGATCCAGCCACATGTACCTCTCCTTTGTCTGCACGCTTTAAACTACTATCCACAAAAAAAAAATTTGTACACTAAGAAGAAAAGGTAGGGGTGTCCAAAAAATCACTAGACACACCCCTCTGATGATTCCTTTGCTCCTTCTGCAATTCCACACCCTTCCGTACGTCTTGTTTCTTTTCCTCCTACTGACTAGATTGTCGATGACTTCCTTCCTCATCATCTTCTTCTCCAAAGGGGACATACCCTTCTACTAGCATGTAGTCTTTCCACCAAAAACTATGCTACACTATTATGTAATAGTGGTATTATTTTAAAACTGTATTATTTAAACTAATACAATGAAAGTGATAAAAAAGTTTGGAGGCTTACATCACACTAACAAGATTATAGAGTACCATTATCCCAAGAGAATAAAAGATAAATCAATTTGTATATATTTTTAAATAAATTTGAAAAAATATATACATTAGGAAACTTAGACAACCTATTTTAATTGTTCATTCTCATTGGATTTTAATTTAATATTTAAAAAAAAGTGAACTCATGAGTTTCTTGCACTAGTATTCCTATTATTGTATGAACTAATAAGAAATAATATTTGACGAACTAACAAGATGATTTTATTTTGTTTTATATATAAATATATTTTAACATTTTTAGTATAAAAAATTGTACTAATAACTAGCTATCACACCTTAGTGTGCAATGGGTATGTCAAGGAAAGTTTTAGTAATATGAAAATTGTTGAGTATTTGATGCAAAGTATTAATACATATTACAAATATTTTTTTAGTTACAATACATCGTTAAGAAAACATTTTTAAAATTAGATGTTAAGTCTATTTTTAGTTTAATTAAAAATATTAGATAAAAACACATTGTCACATTTTATTAATGTGACCAACAATTTGTATAATTAAAAAAATAAAAATATAGAATTGGATTTTAAAAAAGCTAAATGTATTAAAATAGTTAAAGACAAAAAGTTTTTTTAGAGTCCATGTTATATGAAATTAAAAGTGTAATGTGTTAAAATAGCTCACTTACATTAGTTTTTTAGAGTCCATGCTATATGGTTGATAAACTTCTAATTTAATTATTTAAACTCCTTTTAAGAATGTTTCTATAATACTTATGATCCATCAAATACAATAGAAAAAATAGAGGGATGAATAAGTACCACTTATGATGTTAAATTTAATATATATTTTAGTTTAATCCCGCATAAAAAAATAAAAATGTAGACTTTTTTACCTGCAATATAGATAATTACAATTTTATTAATAAAAATGATACAACTATGTATTATTATGCTCTTATATTCTCTATATACATATTTAGAGCAAGGACAGTGCAACAGAGTTCAGTAGAAAGTCTACAATTGCAAACTAATTACTGTAAAAAATGAGGAACTAGCCATGCACAAACAACTATTTAGGAAGTGGGCATATTTGTCAAAATCATGCATATTTCCATTTTGTCTTTATTTTGGTTGAGAATATATACCCAAGCCTAACATACAAACTCATCATAAAACCCAATGCTGATAACAATTTATCACACATATACACACTTAGTATGTACCTAAGGATCATGTCAAGATATACTCTATGCTTTAAGAATTCTCTACGATAATTTGTCATATGCTTTGTATGATTCAATATTCCCAAAAGAGAGCTCATGGACATTTGGGTTTGTTTCTATGTATTTTCATGTTGGCATAGTAAGGGCAGAGCTCCTTGTTTCCATATGTCCCAGAAGGAACACACTTGCATCTTGAACAACATGTACCATATGCCCTCAAACACCTGTTATTTAGATATGGTGCTTTACATCTTTGTCACATAGGCTTGCAATATGTAAACATAAAAATGATACAAAAAAATTGAGGAATTTATAGATAAATAGATATTTTTTTTCCTTAACATGGTTTGAAATTCTATGAGAATTTTTACAATAATCATTTTGAGACACCAATTAATTAGATAACCTAATAAAAAAGGAGAAGCAATAACAAGTAGACTCTTCACAGATGCATGAAGGTATGATTCTATACAACTTATTTGGGAAGTTTACCCAGCCACATTTTTATAAGATTCATATCAATATGGTGTAAAAGTGGCCCTTAATTATAAATTGTGCACTCAGATAGATCTTTATAATAATAAAAGTCCTTATTTTGCATTAGAAACCTTGTATTTTCATGCTGGATTGGACCAACATATGAAACAAAAATCCAATAATTGTCAAGAACTAAAATTTTGAGAAAGATGAAAATCTTCTGACATTCATTCCTTATATAAGTTATAAATGTTCTACCTAAATCAAAACCATCACAAGAAGAGATAAATGAAATTTCTAAACCAATAAAAGAGCTCCTGGAATTACATTAAAAAATGGTTTTCATGTACATAAATTGATGTAGGAGCATCTTGAGTCATTGGCAATCCTGCACAACCAAAAAGATGTTTGTTTTGTTCGTTAGTTTGTGTTGGTACTCAAAAATACAACAACGATTTTTGAGTGCTTTGCATTTTGACCCCCTATAAGTGCTTTTTGAGCCTATTTGCCCGAATGGAATTTTGAAGTTTTTCATGCATGTCAAGTGTTCATCACTCTTGTTTTGACGTGTGAAGATATCCCAAGTTGTCAAATTTGAGTTTTGAGTTGTTTAGTGATGTCTTGATTTGAGCACTTGTCAAATTCTGCATTTGCCTCCTAAGTATCAAATTGTTGTAACAGGGCTAGTTTGCATTAGAATATCTTGCGTCCTTTTGAGTTTCATGGGTCACCATTTTGGGAATTTTTAGTATGCATATCAAAGGGCTTATGTTCCAAATCCCTAGCCATTTCAATTCTGTTTGAAGGGTTTTCAGTTTCTCCAAAGTTGGTCTTGCAGAAATGTCGTGTTTCTCTGTTTTGCCTAGAATGCTGAATAGCCTACTTTGAGCTTTTCCAAGTTGTATCTGGTTGAGTTCCCTGCATAATTGAGTTTTCCCATGTATTGCAAACCTGGAAGTGTACCTATTTGAAGAGTTTCAGACTCGTACCAATCCAGTTGTCCACTTTGCCAACTTGATTCCAAACTTAAATTCTGCATATTTACTGAAGTTTAAAATCAGAAAAGTTGTAAGGTGCTTACTTTGCAGATTGATGCTAATTGATCGGTTCACTTTTAGTGCAAGTTAGTTGAAGATTCATATTCCATGTGTGAAGGTCAATCATGTTCCAGAGTTTCAGATTCTGAAGGTTCTTCTCAATGAGTTTGCAAATTCAATATTAGAGATAGTTTGTGCAGTTTGACAGTGTTAAACAGAATAAAGTTTATAGAATGGTTATTTTTCATAGAGTAATAAATTTTTACCTGAAATTTGTTTTCAAGAACCAATCGTGGGACCATTCTCTTTGCATGTAAATGTGCAACCTGGATCGGTGGTGGAGTCTTAGGATGTGGTTTGATAACTTTGCAGAAGCGATTCTAAGGGCGGTTTTCATGCATTTTGATAAGTGAATTTGCCGATTTGAGAAAGTGGTCAACTTAGGAGATTAAAATATCTCACCTCAGGAAGTGTCATAAAGATATGTTTTTACAGGATGATGGTAAACATGAAAGACTTCATGTCTCCTGGATTTGAGAGCCCTGAGAGGTCTTATGGTCAGTTTTTAAGGCTAGTTCTAGAGGCCAGATGCCATCTACGAGGTCAGTTTGCATAATTGTTAAAAATTAATTGTACGGACCGCCATATCAATATCTTGGGATCTGAATGCACTGAAGACTGCACATTAATAAATTGAGGATGAAAATGGTTTTCAGAAGTAGCAATGCTCAAACTATATAGCATGGTTTATTAAAGTTCAATAATCATCTTACATGATTTTAAAGGTACATTATTATTATTTTAAATCAATTGTCAATTTAAATAATAATCTATATGAGAACATAAAGTGCCTCAAGTGGTACTTCAAAGCCAATAGCCTATGCAAGCATGACTGGAAGGGAATTGGCTGAGAATAAAAAAACCCTGCAAAATAAGTCGAATGCATTTGGCATTTGAGAGAAATTAAACAGAAGCCCGCATAGTGAGTATAAGGGAGTCAACGTTTGATGATGTTCTACTCCAATTCAAGCATTCAACTTGGCAACTAATGACTTTAATAAAGAGCTTAATTGTTTAAAAGCCAGAGTGAAGACCATACAATTGGTAACATTCTTAGCATACAATTACACATAGAACCAAATGTTTTGTTCATTGGCTACAAGTCACCATATCCACTGGAGTACAAGAGTATTGTCAAAGTTCAAACTACGCAATGAAGAAAAAATGAATGGCAGCGCATTGTATGGTTTATGAAATAAATAAACATTGAAGAGGGCTTTTAAGATTTTCTAATTAACAGTGCATTCTGAAACTAAAAGTGAATGTCAATCACGTTTTTGAAGCTGCAGGCAGATTTTAAGAAGGTTTACGGGTTGAAAATGATCATTTCTTCATCTATGTTCTTTCCCAATGCAATTCTCATGCTCTGGGAGTATTTATGACATGGTTTGGACCATTTTTGAATTGGCAGCAGGCCAAAAAATGACCCAGCAACAGCAAAAATGTCTGCACAGTTATTTATGTTTTAATTAATGTTCTTTGAATAATGAGAGGTTTGGTCAGGGTACAAATGAAAATATGGAAGCGGATTCAGCCCCATAACAGATTGAAGAAGGCCAACATCATTTAAAGCAACAAACCAAATGCAATGAGCAGAGGGACTTCCAGTGCAGCACATGGAGGACATCCATAAATAATTTAAAAACAATGCAATTCCAATACCATGGAGGATTGCACGACCTTTTTTGGGGGAATGACTTTATTTTAAAAAAGAAAAAGAAAACAACAAAGTGAATGATGCACAACACTTTGATGGAGGCTGTCAAAACTTTCAAGCAAATGCCAAAATAGGAGGCTACGTGGAAATCAGAGGAGTATTGCGCAACATACAAAGATTAGAAAACATTTAAAAAGCCCCAAAGCAAATATGAATTGACAGGGGGCAATATAAAACAAAGTTTTAAATATTAGAATGTTTAAAAAACCATTCCATAGGCTGCGTGGACTTTTTGTGAAGGATTTATGAAGAGATTTAAAACATTAAATAGCAAAGCAGAAGCCCACACGCTGAATTATGAAAGGAATTTGTTCTTTTAAAAAAAAAAAATCATTAGTAGTTCATTGCCTGCGCAGGGTACTGGGAGGGAGTGCAAATTTTGTTAAAACATTTCAAAGCTTTGAACAACAAAGTATAGTATATTGCCTGCAAAGACCAAAGAGGTTTTCAAACATTTGTTTGGTGGGCAATGAATTTAAAATGCAAATTATTTTAGAGATGTTGGTGGAGGAATATTTGAAAACATTTCAATACAAACCAATATGCATTTGCTTAAAGGGTGTGCAGATTTTAGATGGAGATTAAATAAGTTTTAAAAACATTAAAAATGCAAAGGCCAGCGCAGAGAAATGGTTGAGAAGAAGTTGAAACAAGGTAAAAGGAAATAATATTTAAAACATACATAGTATATGTAATGCGCAGCATTCTGAAGGAAGGTTTGAAACATATTAAACAACAAAACAACATTGCATTTCCCAGAAATCGCGCAGCATGTTGGAAGAGGGCTCAAACTTGAAAATGCATAGAGCATTTATCCCAGATTGGTGGTTTTGGTTATTTCTATTTATTAAATACTAAAGCGCTCAATTGTAATGTGAATAAGAAAGAACGAGAGGCCTTGGTGGGTCCCTTGGCTGGAGTATTCTATGTGCGGTGGGCCCCATTATTTTGAGGCAAAATTTTGTATAAGCTTTAAAAATACTAAAAACTTAGTCCCACATTGGTGGTGGGAGGAACTTTCAGAAAGTTTATAAGGTAAAATGCACAGTATGTATTTCGAAGAAGAAGCCGGAGGCTATGCACGTGCATGGGAGCACGGTTGCCTCGAAAACTGTGCTAGATTGCATAGGATGAAAACCAAATTTTGATGGACCTTGCAAGAATGATGTGGCAAATGACGTGGCACAGAGGTTTGCAGATTGGGCACGCATCTCAAGGCAATCAAAATAGACGGTTGGCATAATGACTAGATCTGAAAGATGCAAGGAAGATAGCATCAAGGGATCGTGACACGTGGCAAGGCCAACAACAGCACAGATGAGATGGCATCTAGGTGGCAATGAGGTGGCGGGCACATAGGAGATCATCCGAGCTGGCACACATCTCGAGTGGTCAAGATGGATGGCTGTCGCGAAGCCTCAAAGATAAAGTTGCAAGGTAATTACCATAGAGGCGATGCGACAGTGCGACACATGACACTTGGACAGGTGGCGGGTCAGATATAGGGCAGATGATACAGGCACCCAATTGGACCTGTGGACCAATCAGAGGTTGCCACATGGCAGGATGTGGTGCTTTCTGGGAGATATGCAGAGAAAAAGGTATTAAAATGGTATTAAAGATGCTATTGATTACACAGAAGTGTAAAATGAGATTGAAATATTAAAATGAATTATTATTCAATAGTCTAACTATTGAATTAACGTATAATTTCAAATATTTCGAAATATTCCAAAGTTTAAAACTGAATATGTACCCAAAGGAAAAGGTTTGATAAATGATTTTAAGGGGCATTTTTAATCCAATATATCACTTATATCATATATCACCGGAAAGGTCTCAAAATGAGGATTTTGATTTTGTAAGTCATTTGAGTCCAGATCGTATAACATTCTTACAGTTGCAGATTTTTTTGGAGACAAACAGGTGTCGGTGACTGAGATGGTTTTCTCCTTTCTCCTATATCTGATTTTTTCTCCATTGTAACAGAGATGGTGAAATTTACAACTGCAATGCAAACTTGAGACTTGGTTTAGTTTTTTCAAGCTTTGGTCTATTTGAATGTATTGAAGCAGAAAGATATTAATAATATAGAGTGAAATCTCTTGTTTTAGATCTATGATGTCTTTTTGTACTTTTTTTTATGCTCTTGTATGTTAGTTTGTAAGGCATTCTCAACATGCTGGTTACAAGGTAACAATGCAATTACTTGTGAATTTCCTTCAAGAGAGGAGTCAGTCTTGTGAGTAATCCCAGAGGGCTAGGTATTAGTATGAGAATTTGATACATGGATGTGAGAGTGATAGGACAGTTTGTAAGGCACTCTATCTAGGATTATATTTGTGTTCTTATTAATTGTTTTTCTACGAATTTGCATCTCATTGGACTCTTTTCCTAGAATTAGCATTGGTCTAAATTCTAATAAGTAGTTCTCATCATCAATTTTAAATCAAATTAAATCTTTACTTTTTTTGTTTCTGAGAGTATTCATGTTTGATTGTATTCAAAGGATACAATTCATTTTGCTGATTCCTTGAAGAGTGAACCATAAGGTTAGCCTTCCTAAGTGAAGGGACTTTAGAAAGAAGAAGGATGAATGTCCTTAAACCACTATAGGGTTTACTGTTAAGTAGTGATTTTGAAGATAGGTACACCCACCTGGGTCTGTGGAGCCCGAAGTGAAGAAGGATAATATCCTTGTTAAATTAGCCCTTTTCCCTGTATGAATCTGAATTGGTAATCTAAGAGTCAGGCTTGGATAGCTATATATTGATTCAACAAGAAAAAGAGCTAAGAAAATGGCAACTCTACTGGGGATAGATATGAAATGGTCTTGTTGATCTTTTCAGAAAATCTCTAGTGTTATTTTAATAGTGAAATCAAATTTCAGTTGAGTTTTCCCATCCGAGTCACGCTAACAAAATGGCAACTTTGTTGGGGAGAAATGGATTGTTGTAAAGTCTGTAATGAATAATTGTATATCGTCCATTTCTTGATCAGTTTGTGAATTTTAATCTCACATCTTTGTGGGTGGTGACTCTGAATTCTTGTGTAGCCCAGTAGCATTGATTTACATGTAAAATTTCAGAGATTTGCAGTATATTATTTGCATATTTGAAGCTCTTGTCAGTTTGTTTTGGCAAGGAAGGATAAAATATCAAATGGTTGTTTGAGTATGTTTACTTCTGCTGGCCCTGAAAGAGTATCTCAGGAGCAACAACAAAGGTATTCTACTTCTCATGTGTTTTCCTTTCATGAGAATTGAGTGATTTAAACAGATTGCCTCTATTGAATGTTTTCAACACTAGGAAAGAGGTGTGTTAAAATTAGCGAGATGTCAAAATTTTTTTCATCTAAAGTTTAGACCAGCAAGGGTTGTTCAAAATCCTTTCATACCAAGAGTCGTGCTAACAAAATGGCAACTCTACTGGGGAGAAATGGATTGTTGTAAAGTCTATAATGAAGAACTACATATCGTCCATTTCTTGATCAGTTTGTGAATTTTAATCTCAGATCTTTGTGGGTGGCGACTCTGAATTCTTATGCAGCCCAGTAGCATTGATTTACATGTAAATTTCAGAGATTTGCAGTATATTATTTGCATATCTGAAGCCCTTGTTAGTTTGTTTTGGCAAGGAAGGATAAAATATCAGATGGTTGTTTGAGTATGTTTACTTCTGCTGGCCCTGAAAGAGTATCTCAGGAGCAACAACAAAGGTATTCTACTTCTCATGTGTTTTCCTTTCATGAGAATTGAGTGATTTAAACAGATTGCCTCTATTGAATGTTTTCAACACTAGAAAAGAGGTGTGTTAAAATTAGTGAGATGTCAAATTTTTTTTCATCTAAAGTTTAGACCAGCAAGGGTTGTTCAAAATCCTTTCATACCAAGAGGTATGAGCCATTGTGTTTTGATGGCATTAAAGATTTTCCACATGATGTGCCTCATGAAATCAGAGATTATTTGCCAAAAATTTGTGGAGAACAAGTTGTTTCAGCAAGTCATCATGTTCAAATGTTCATTGATTTATTGGGTGACTTTGAAATAAAGTATGAAGATGTACACATGAAGTTGGGTATGTGCACCAAGTTGTGGACCAGAAAGGGGGGTATAAGTGAACACATTTTTTCTGAAATCGGGTAAACCTGAACTTGGAATAGGAGTTTGAGGGTCATGCACTCAAAATAAAAAGATGTGTAAAAAATAAAATTGTAGTACTCTGCATCTCATTTCTAGAACACTATATTTTTTAAAAACCCGATAAGATTAAGAGGGTCAAACCTCGCGCGCACGAAAACATGTTCCTAATTTTTTTGGAAAAACATAACATAGTTGTTTCCATGTGTGGTAGAAAAGGTATAGTTATATTCAGTATTTTTTAAATCCCTTTGGTAGGATGATAGGTAAGAGTCAGATCTAGAAGTTGTGTATTTTTTGTAATTTTCTGATGAGTATTTTTTTTTCTGTGATTTTTTGAAGTGGTCGCATCCTGAAAATTAGGTACCTATTCATGCGCTGGGCATAACTTGCATCAAATTAATTGAAAATGAAAACTTTTTTTCAAAAAAGTGTATAGAATCAAGTGTAGAACAATAATATGTAATTTATTTGTAATTTGATTAAGTATTTCAAAAGTTATTTAAAAAATGATAGACATATGTCTGTGAGTACAATTAAGACACTGGTAAAGAAAATTAAAGTTTACTATGCTAATGTTGTCAAAAAATAGAAAAATTTATATGGTTAGAAAGCTAAGAAGACGTATGAGATTATGGTGAAAATTATAAAACTACCCAGTTGACAAATTGTAAACCTGATGAAGATAACACCGAGAAATCATCTTACAAGATAAAAAAACATCTAAAAGAACAAAAATGGAGGGAAAATGAGCCTCCAAGCCTTTGGGTCATTTTTCAAGCCTCTTCCCGAGCCATAAACCGATCAGGTTTCTTAATTTCAAATATCCCGATCAGGTTATGAAAAGACAAAATTACTTCAAAACCCGATCGGATTTTGTAAAGAGAAAATTACTTCAAAACCCGATCGGGTTCTGTAAACAAAAAATCACTTCAAAGCCCGATCGGGTTTTGAAGAAGTAAAAACTATTAATTTTATTCTCCATAACTAGAGAGAGAGATGGGGGAGAGATCTTTCTCTCTCTCTCCCTCCCCCTACTTTATTTCTCTCTCACAATCCTCCTGTGTTATTAGTTTTTCAAAACCTGATCAAGTTCTGAATAACTAGGAGCATGGAGTCGTTATGTTCTCAGAACCTGATCGGGTTCCAATCAGGTTCTGAGTGATTAGGAACATAGAGCCATTATGCTCTCACAACCTGATCGGGCTCTCTCTCTCTCTCTCTCTCTCTCTCCTACTTTATTTCTCTCTCACAATCCTCCTTTGTTCTTAGTTTTTCAGAACCCGATCACGTTCTGAATAACTAGGAGCATGGAGTTGTTATGTTCTTAGAACCTGATTGGGTTCTGAGTAATTAGGAACATAGAGCCATTATGTTCTCATAACCCGGTCGGGCTCTCTCTCTCTCTCTCTCTCTCTCTCTCTCTCTCTCTCTCTCCCGTACTTTCTTTCTCTCACAATCCTCCTTTGTTCTTAGTTTTTCAAAACCTGATCAGGTTCTGAATAACTAGGAGCATGGAGTCGTTATGTTCTCATAATCCAATCAAGTTCTAAGTAATTAGGAACACAGAGCCATTATGATCTCATAACCCAATCAGGTTCTAAACTCGATCGGGTTCTATTGAATTAGGAGCTTTGTTTGGTTCAATGGTCTTAAAATAGTCATTGTAAGTTGTTTAAAGGTCCCACAACTATTTTTCTATTATATTACACCAGGAACAGACAGGTTTGCACTTTTTTGCATATTTTTTTTTGCAATGATTGAAAATTGTGTTTTTTATTTGTTTTTTAAATGTTATTTTATCATTGTAAATTCTCATTCAAGAAAAAGGTTAATTTATTCTTATTTTTTGTATTTGATGTTCACATGTTATTCTATGTTCATGATATTATTCGTAGGGTCTATTCAATATGAACAATGGGAAAGAACAAAAGAGGAACAATTGAACAACGAGAGACAGAAAAGGAAAGACAAAGGGAGCGCATGAGGAGAATACGATAAGGTACAATACCAAATGCAAGCAACGTATGTGATGAAAATGTTGATGTTAATGTTAATGTGACAAATGCACCATTTCAATTCGATGTCATTAATGAACAAAATGCACATAATAAAAATGAAACTCATCAACATACACCAATTGAACTGATGGGGATAGATGCACCTAATTCATCTAATGAAAATGTAGAGCATGCAACTGTGTTAACACCTCTTAGAATAATTCGTAGAAAACCAAAGTTTCTAATTGACATTGATGAAAATATTTTGTGGCCAATGCATGATAAAATGTTGGAAATAAATTGTAGAAGAATTTTTAAAAAAATTTGGAATAAATATTTTGAAAAATTAAATCAAAGTGGAAGATGTCAAGTAGTTGTTGAAATGATTAAGAATCTGAAATTTAGAGAGACAATGACAATTGTGGGGTTGAGAACATCTGAAAACAATACTGGGAGAACCATTGTGAGGAATCTCTTCAATGCATACCAATCCTTTAGTTCAAAATCACATAGTAAAGATGCTAATGTTACTCGACGTGTCCTCACATCAACTATAATGGGAAAGGAAATGAAAAAATCTCATATAGTAAGCAAAACAAGTAAGTCATTAAGGATAGGTAGATCAACATTACGAAGAGCCTTAAAAAGGAGAGACAAAATTGAGGATCCAAACACTAATTCTCTTTGGTCATTCTCGGGTAGACTCCCACACAAGGACAAGGTTGTCGTTGTTGCATTAAGATCATTAATTGAAAAGTTTTGGCATGAAAACACAAGGGTTTCACCCAACCAAAGAGATGTTGTTAGGAGGAGAATTAGATCTAAAAATCATATGCCACATCCAAAACACTTTTTGGATATGACACAAACACAATTTTATGAAGGATTCCTCCAAAGGTTTTCTCAAACTAAAATTAGTCAAAGATTTTTTGAAATGACAAAACCCTTTTACGTCAAGATTAATCTTGTGTGCACTACATGTTGTTGCAAGGTACATATTGAATTTTCCATGCATTATGATATATATCATCATGTTTGTTGTACTTTGCACTCTAACACTATTTTGCAGGAATGTGGTATTCAAGCACCTCCTACGTCATCAAGAGATTTTATGTCAAGTGTATTATGCAATCGAGATGATGGTTGCATTTATTATAAGATGATGTGTATGAATGGATCTTGTAGTGCATGTGGTGGTATGAGAAA
>MU225873.1:781746-805458 GCA_018584345.1 Thuja plicata
GCTTGGTTTACCAAGCCTAGAATGATTTCAAATTTTTAATAACCCGATCGGGTTATTAAAAATTTGAAACTTTTTTAAATGTGTGTCCACTTTTTTGGTCCACAACTTAGTGCACATACCCAGTTGTTTGTCGAAACTTTGAAAGATGATGCTAGGGAATAGTTTTCTTTTTTACCAACTTTTTCAATTTCTTCTTGGGATGTATTACATGTTGCCTTCATGGAAAAATTTGGTGAGAGAATGAATTTGAGCATTGTATTTACTGATTGGTTGAATCTTAAGATTAAAGAAGATGAATTAGTTCCTGATTTCAATATTAGAGATGCAAGAGCTTTACATGAAATACCTGAAAGGAATAGACCTCAAGATCATGTCTGTGTTACGGTTTACTTTGTTGCATTTAAAAAAAAGATGAGTTATAGGTTGAGAGACAAGGAACCTAACACTTTGCATCAAGCTTTTAGGACAGCAATAGAAATTGAAAACAATGTTAAGTACAGATTGACAAAGAGCCATTTCTCTAGAGGGATTTGCCAGAAAAATACATTTGAGAACGGACAAGAGTATCATGAAAAGTTTGCAGCTCCAAGTAGGTGTATTGATACCTCTGCTTTGGTTTCTAATTAGGTCTTGAATTCAGATTTGAATAGATGTATGGTTAATAATCCTTTGTTGCATACAAAAGAAACTTCTAATGAACATAGCAATAAATATGTCCAAGAAATGGTAGCAATGAATGATGCTTCAAATACTTATGATGCTGACTTTCTGAATAAATGTTTTCCTTACAAAGTTATATCAGAAATACCCTCTCATTTTGATACTAGATGCAATGCTACTAACAATGTTTTTAATGCTGAAGAGGATGTATATGTTTTACAATCTTATGAGGATCAAGAGGATGTTGAAACCTATGTCCCGCAAGAGAATGATATGTTGGATAATGCTGATCTGTTTTGTGAGCCTAGTATAGAATGGGAAGATAAGAGCATTCATGGAAGTGAATGCAAATCAACATGTGAAGGTGAGAGTGTCTTCACCAATTCTGAAAATAATCTTTTACATCAACGTGATACAAATGAGTTTGATATTAAGAGCTTTGAAGTGTATTTGGTGTCAAAACTTAAGGAAACAGGGATAGTAGATGACGGTCTTCCTTATGAGATGGAGTATGATACTATCTTGCAACTTTATCATGATATTATGGATGAAAATCAGAATGAAGATTAGTTAGTTGAGTCTTTTCAGTCAAAGGGTAAATTGCTAGATGAGTGTGTTTTTGAAATCCCTTCATTTAATGATGATCAATTGAAGCATATGGTTTGTTTGTGTAATGAAAATCCTACACATAATGAGGAATTTGAGGACAATTGGTGTCTTTCCTCACCTCCTCCGGTTGAAGAAGGTAGTATGAATTTGTCATCCACTTCTTTGCCTAGTGATAGAAGTGTTGAATCTACTTGTAGTGATATCTTTGATTTTGAATCATATGCTGAAAGTGATTATGACGGTGATTGTGACAACAGGGGTGGTAATGTCTTCAAAGTATTTAGTAATGATTTATTTGATGAGGACATTGATATGGATCATCCATCTCTTTGTTACCATGTTCATATAGGATAAAAACACTTTGTTGTTAATCCATTGTTTGAGGAATGTATGGAGTTTTCAGATTTGATTTATTCTTATTTTGATGTTGAAATGGTGTCAATATCGAGTAAGAAATCAGAATGTATCTCTTCCTGGGCTGAAAATGATTGTGAATTTGAATTTGCATTTGATGGGTTCATTGTTCCATGTAGTGAGCAGGACTATGATGTTGATCAGTTGGCTCCTTGTGACCATGTGGGTAATTTGCAAGTGGAAGAGGTTTCCAATTCGTGTTTTGAGGAACATGCTGATATGTCTTTCCATCTTGAAGTTTTTTCAGATTTTGGTATCCATAGTTAATGTGAGTATGAGTCATTTAGCTTCTTTATGGATCAACTGGCTAATGAGGGGGTAATGCAAGTGGAGTTTGATGTTTCTTATGGTGATGCATTTCCTCATTGTCATGGTTCATATTCTCTGATATTTGCTGATGTGATGACCGAGTTTCATAATTTTGGTTATGCTAACTCCCATGGAAGAACTTCTAAAGGCATGAAAGGAATTGCAAATAAGGTATTCTTCATTTTTATGATTCCTTATGAATTTGAACAGCAACGGTACAAGTAAATTTTCATTTTGATATTTGTATGCCAAGAAGAAAATCAAATTTGTGATAGAGGTAAGTGTTAATTTCAGTTGTGAAAAGGTTTGAGGATTTTTGTAAATAATGTACATGTTTCATAGTCACTTTTTTTTCAGTTGTGTGGTGTGTTTTCTTTCAATAAGAGGTTCCCAATTTTTGAGAAGTTATAAGAGAAAGGGGAAAGAAGAGAGAAATAGAAGAGAAAGGTGTGATTTGATTTTGTGAATGGTTTCCTTCTACCATGAGATTCTAAAATTTCTCTGCATGCCCGCATTGGACACGTGTACACAGTCAGAGCCACTATTGGTACTCAAAAATACAACAAGGATTTTTGAGTGTTTTATTAGTGCTTTGCATTTTGACCCCCTATAAGTGCTTTTTGAGCTTATTTGCCCGGATGGAATTTTGAAGTTTTTCATGCATGTCAGGTGTTCATCACTCTTGTTTTGATGTGTGAAGACATCCCAAGTTGTCAGATTCAAGTTTCAAGTTGTTTAGTGATGTCTTGATTTGAGCGCTTGTCAAATTCTGCATTTACCGCCTAAGTATCAATTTGCTGTAACATGGCTTGTTTGCATTAGAATATCCTGCGTCCTTTTGAGTTTCATGGGTCACCATTTTGGGAATGTTTAGTATGCATATTAGAGGCCTTATGTTCCAAATCCCAATCCATTTCAAGTTTGTTTGATGAGTTTTCATTTTCTCCAAAGTTGGTCTTGTAGAAATGTCTTGTTTCTCTGTTTTGCCTAGAATGCTGAATAGCCTACTTTCAGCTTTTCCAAGTTGTATCCGGTTGAGTTCCCTATATAATTGTGTTTTCCCCTGTATTGAAAACCTGGAAGTGTACCTATTTGAAGAGTTTCAGACTGTACCAATCTAGTTGTTCACTTTTCCATCTGGATTCCAAATCCAAATTCTGCATATTTACTGAAGTTTAAAATCAGAAAAGTTGTAAGGTGTTGACTTTGCAGATTGATGCTAATTGATCAGTTCAATTTCAGTGCAAGTTAGTTGAAGATTCATGTTCCATGTGTGAAGGTGAATCATGTTCCAGAGTTTCATATTCTAAAGGTTCTTCTCGATGAGTTTGCAAATTCAATATTAGAGACAGTTTGTGCAATTTGACATTGCTAAACAAATTAAAGTTTACAGAATGGTCATTTTTCATAGAGTGATAACTTTTTTCATAGAGTGATAACTTTTAAAGTTTACTTTTGATCATTTTTCATTCTCTTTTCACAAAAATGTGCTACCTGGATCGGTGGTGGAGTCCCAGGATGTGGTCGGATAACTTTGCAGAAGTGATTCTGAGGGTGGTTTTCATGCATTTTGATAAGTGCATTTGCAGATTTGAGAAAGTGGTCAACTTAGGAGATTAAAATATCTCGCCTCAAGAAGTGTCTTAAAGATATGTTTTCGCAGGATGATAGTAACCATGAAATACTTCATGTGTCATAGATTTGAGAGCCCTGGGAGGTCTTTTGGTCAATTTTTAAGGCCAGTTCTAGAGGCCAGATGCCATCTATGAGGTCAATTTGCATAATTGTTAAAAATTGATTGTAATGACCGCCAGTTCAATATCTTGGGATCCGAATGCATTAAAGACTACAATTTGATAAATTGAGGATGAAAATGGTTTTTAGAAATAGTATGGTTTATTAAAGTTCAATAATCATCTTACATGATTTTAAAGGTACATTATTATTATTTTAAATCAATTACCGATTTAAATAATAATCTATATGAGAAAATAAAGTGCCTCAAGTCATACTTCAAAGCCAATAGACTGTGCAAGAATGACTAGAAGGGAATTGACTGAGAATAAAAAGACCCTTTGAAATAAGTCGAATGCATTTGGCATTTGAGAGAAATTAAATAGAAGCTCGTGCAGTGAGTGTAAGGGAGACAACGTTTCATGATGTTCTACTCCAGTCCAAGCATTCAACTTGGCAACTAATGAATTTAATAAAGAGCTTAATTGCTTAAAAGCTAGAGTGAAGACCATACAATTGGTAACATTCTTAGCATGCAATTACACATAGAACCAAATGTTTTGTTTGCTCGCTACAAGTTGCCATATCCACTGGAGTACAAGAGTATTGTCAAAGTTTAAACTATGCAATGGAGAACAAATGAATGAAATCACATTGTATGGTTTATGAAATAAATAAAAATTGAAGAGGGATTTTAAGATTTTCTAATTAACAGTGCATTGTGGAACTAAAAGTGAATATCAATCACATTTTTCAGGCTGCAGGCATATTTTAAGAAGGTTCACGGGTTGAAATGGTCATTTCTTCATCTATGTTCTTTCCCAATGCAATTCTCATGCCCTGGGAGTATTTCTGACATGGTTTGGACCATTTTTGAAGAGGCGGTAGGCCAAAAAATGACCCAGCAATAGCAAAAACACCTGCACAGTCATTTATGTTTTAATTAATGTTCTTTGAATAATGAGAGGTCTACTCAGGGTACAAATGAAAATATGGAAGAGGATTCAGCACCATAACAGATTGAAGAAGGCCAACATCATTTAAAGAAACAAACCAAATGCAATGACAAGAGAGACTTTAGATATAGGGCAGATGATGCAGGCACCCAGTTGGACCTATGGACCAATCAGAGGCTGCCACGTGGCAAAATTTGGTACTTTATGGGAGATATGTAGATGAAAAAGGTATTAAAATGGTATTAAAGATGCTATTGATTACATGAAAGTGTAAAACGAGATTGAAATATTAAAATGAATTATTATTCAATAGTCTAACTATTGAGTTAACTTATAATTTCAAATATTTCAAAATATTCCAAAGTTTAAAATTAAATATGTACCCGAAGGAAAAGGTTTGATAAATGATTTCAAGGGGAATTTTTTATCCAAAATATCAAGTATCATATATCACCAGAACGGTCTCGAAATGAAGATTCTGATTTTGCAAGTCATTTGAGTCCAAATTGTATCAGATTCTTGTAGTTGTAGATAGAGTAGTTGCAGATATTTTTTGGGGACAGACAGGTGTCGGTGACTGAGATGGTTTTCTCCTTTCTCCTATATTTGTTTTTTTCTCCTTTGTAACATAGATGGTTAAATTTACAACTGCAATGCAGACTTGAGACTTGGTTTAGCTTTTTCAAGCTTTGGTCTATTTGAATGTATTGAAGTAGAAAGATATTAATAATATACAGTGGAATCTCCTATTTCAGATCTATGATGTCTTTTTGTACTTCTGTTTAAGCTCTTGTATGTTTAGTTTGTAAGGCATTCTGAACATGCTAGTTACAAGGTAACTATGCAATTACTTGTGAGTTTCCTTGAAGGGAGGAGTCAATCTTGTGAGTAATCCCAGAGGGCTAGGTATTAGTATGAGAATTTGATACATGGATGTGAGAGTGAGAGGATAGTTTGTAAGGCACTCTATTTGGGATTGTATTTGTGTTCTTATTAATTGTTTTTTCTATGGATTTGCATCTCATTGGAGTGTTTGCCCAGAATTAGGCACTGGTCTAAATTCTGATAAGCAATTCTCATCATCAATTTTAAATCAAATTAAATCTTTACTTTTTTGTTTCTAAGAGTATTCATGTTTGATTTTTTTCAAAGGAGACAATTCATTTTGCTGATTCCTTGAAGAGTGAATCATAAGGTTAGCCTTCCTAAGTCTAGGGACATTAAAAAGAAGAAGGATGAATGTCCTTAATCCAATGTAGGGTTTATTGTTAAGCAGTGAGTTTGAAGACAGGTACACCCACCTGGGTCTGTGGAGCCTGAAGTGAAGAAGGATAATATCCTTGTTAATTATCCTTTTCCCTTTATGAATCTGAATTGGGAATCTAAGAGTCATGATTGAATAGCTATATATTGATTCAACAAGAAAAAGAGATAACAGGTTGTTTGGAAGTTTCTCGGGAAATACTTTGCTACTCGGGCTTTGTTTCTCGGTAAAGCTTGTCTTCTTCTCGGGTTTTTTTTGCTCGGGCATGCTTGCTTCTGTCACTCGGTAATACTTAGTTTTGATGCTTAGGTCTTGTTTCTCAGGCATGCCTATTTATTTTCCTATTTTTCAGGGTGTTCTTTGCCCGAGTCACTCTGTTGCTCGGTAAACCTTTTCCTGAGACATTTATTTTGGAGTTAGATATGGTGGCTAACTTCTTCAATTAATTATGATGGCTTAATTTATTTGGGGTCTGTCATTGGGATCTATGTGGACCTAAATTTGGGTCTCACTTATGGATTTGAGTGTCAAACTCTCTTGTTGGTCGCTTGTTTATATTTGTTTGTATGTTTTAGTTTAGGTATCAATCTTAGAGAAAGAAACCAAATGTTTAGATATTGAGATCGAAGGTCTATGATCTCTATTGGATGAAGATCTTGTTGTAATTAATTTGAATATATGGTTGAAACCGGGAAGGCCTCATAGCCTGACATGTACTGATTTTGATCAAGTTAATATAAAAGGATATTTGTTGTTTCTTCTCTCACTGTGTTGTTGTGCTTCCACATTGGTTCTGCAAGGTGGTTTGGTGGTTGGGAGTGCCTCATGCCCCTTCTCCTATCCCTCCTTGTGTCAGGTGGTATCAAAGCATGGTGAGATCTAAGTTCCTTATTGAAACCCTAACCGTATTTGGTATTGTTTTGGGGTAGAAGATTGCGATCTAACCTACAATTGTAGAGGGATTCAAGATGGTTCGTGGGAGAGGAAATGCAAATCTAGATCTAGCTGATATGCTTAGACAAATGACTACTAGATTGGAAGCTATTGAGACAACTCAACACAAAGAAAGACATCTTGAGGATGTTAGTGATGATGAAAATGAAGAGGTTCAAGGTGAAGTTGCACCTACACCTGTGATGAATCAGGAAGAAGAGAGATTCTTGCGAGCTTTTACAAGTTTGAAATCCACACCTCAGTTCAATCCTCCTGAGTATAGTGGAAAATTAGATTCTGATGAATTGATAGACTGGATAAAAAAGATGGAAATGTATTTTGAATATGAGAATGTGGTAGAGGATAAGAAGGTGAAGATTGCAAACACAAAATTGAAAGGTCATGCATCCCTATGGTGGGAACATCTTCAATTGGATCGGAAGAAGAAAGGTAAAGACAAAATCAAGGTATGGAACAAGATGGTAAACAAATTGAAAGGCAAATTTCTACCTTGTGGTTATCAGATAAACTTAATTTGGTGAATACAAATCCTAAAACAAAAGGATAATACTATGAAAGACTGCACTCAAGAATTCTATAGAATGGACATCAGATTTGGACATGTTGAGGATGAAGTGGAAAGAGTTTCAAGATATCTGAATGGCTTGAGAAGTTCCATAAAAGATGAAATCAGTTTGGTTAAGATGGAAAGCATTGAGGAGGCATACCAATTTTCCCTAAAAGCTGAGGAAAAGTTGAATAGAAGATATGAACAAAGACAAAGAGGCAGAGGAGGTAGGTTCCCTAGAGGAAGAGGTTGGTCTCATGGTGAGAACAGTAGATCTAAACCAGACAAGTCAATTTTAGACACATATCAAGACAAAGGAAAGATTGAATGGAAAGGTGGAATTTCATACTGAGGAAGAGGTAATTACTCGAAAGGTGGATATAGAAGAAAAGGATTCCAAGTTACTTGTTACAACTATGGTGAAGGACATAAATCTTTTGAATGTACACATGAAATCAAGAAAGGTAGTAGTAGAAGAAATGCATTGGTACAAGAAGAGTCACCAAATGAAGCTGAAAAGGAAGGAAATTTAATGATCCGAAGGATACTATGGAGTGAGAAAGATAAGCAAGATCCGATCAGGAAAATTTTGTTCGCGACCAGATGTAGATTTGCAGATAAAGTTTGGAAAGTGATTGTTGACACTGGAAGCTCGAAGAATCTGACATCTGAGAAAAAGGGCTGCAAAGTTGCAGTTGGAGAGGATGAAACATCCAAAACCCTATCATATCTCATGGATCAAGGATGATCATACATTAATGGTGAGTGAACAATGTTTTGTGCATCTGAAAATTGGAAAGTATTATGATAAGGTGTTGTGTGATATTATGCCTATGGATTTTTGTTACATTTTGTTGGGTAGACCTTGGCAATACGATAGACATGCTATACATGATGGAATATTGATTAGATACTATATTTGGGTTGATGGTAAGAAGAAAGTTTTGTTACCTTTGGTTGAGGAATATGCTGGTGAGATATGTACATCTGTGAAAGTTTTTCTGCTGGAAGGTAGAAAGTTTGTTAAGGATTTGAAAAGGAATGATATTTGTTATGCTTTGATTCCTAACAAACCGAGTAAGAATATAGAAGATGAAATTCTTGCAGAAGTTGGAAAGTTTCTCACTGAGTACAAGGAGATAATTTAGATAATGTACCTGATGGTTTACCACCAATGAGAGATATCAACCAATGTATGTATCTGATTCCTGGAGCTAGTTTACCAAACAAAGCACCACATTGGTTAACACCTACCAAAACTGAAGAGCTTAACCGACAAGTTCATGAATTGTTGAACAAAGGTTTGATCTGAGAGAGTTTGAGTCCATGTGCATTACCTGCTATGTTAGCACCTAAGAAGAATAAAGAATGATGAATGTGCATTGATTCCAGAGAAATTAATAAGATCATAGTGAAGTATAGGTTTCCTATACCGAGAATGGATGACATAATGGATTGTTTGAGTGGAGAAAGATATTTTACAAAAATTGATTAGAAGAGTGGATATCATCAAATCACAATCAGTGAAGGTGATGAATGGAAGACTGATTTCAAGACAAAGGAATGTTTGTATGAGTGTTTGGTTATGGCTTTTGGTTTAACTAATGCACTGAGTACATTTATGAGGTTAATGGACAAAGTTTTGAAGAAATTATTGAATAAGTGTGTGATTGTATATTTGGATGATATTCTGATATTTAGTAAGACTAGAGAAGAGCATTTGATGCATATAAGGCAAGTTTTGCAGAGATTAAAAGAAGAAAAGTTGTTGATAAATCTGAAGAAGTGTTCCTTCATGAAAGAAGAACTTGTGTATTTGGGTTTTGTGATTTCAGTTGATGGTTTGAAGATGGATCCAGAGAAGGTTGAAGCTATACTGATTTCGCCTACACCTGAAAATGTCACTGAGGTAAGATCATTTCATGGATTGGTAAGTTTTTACAGGAAGTTTATCAAAAATTTCAGCTCTATTTGTAATTCTATGACTGAGACAATGAGAGGAGACAAAAGAGAATTCAAATGGACACATGGAGCTGGTAAGAGTTTTGAAGTTGAAGGTTGTTGAATTACCTGTGTTAGCCTTACCTGATTTCAATAAGGTATTTCAAGTTGAATGTGATGCAAGTGGAAGTGCAATTGGAGTTGTGTTTACTCAAGAAGGTAAACATGTTGCTTTCTTTAGTGAGAAGTTGAATGATGCAAAAGGGAAATATTATGTCTATGATCAAGAGTTATATTCTATTGTGCAAGCTATGAAGAAACGGAGACATTATTTGATGCCAAATAAATTTGTGTTGTATATTGATCATAAGGCTTTACAATATTTGGGTAGTCAAAATAAGTTGAATCAGAGACATATGAAATGGGTAGAGTATTTACAGAGCTTTACATTTGTGATTAAGAGTAAGAGTGGAGTTTCTAATAGATTTGTTGATGCATTGAGTAGAAGAAGATCTTTATTGACTGAAATGAGAATTGAAGTTCTTGGTTTTGATGACATGAAGAATTTGTATGAAAATGATCCTGATTTTTCAGAACAGTGGGGAGTGTGCAGAATAACTAATTCAAATCAATCAAGTAAGTATGAAGACAATTTTAGTCAGGAAGATATGTTGTTCAAAGGTATTGAGTTGTGTGTGCCGAGAGGTTCAATTAGAACTAATTTGATAAAAGAGAAACATAGTAGTGGATTGGCTGGACACTTTGGTATTGATAAAACATTATGTTTGCTGAAGGAGAGGTACTTTTGGCCTCAGTTGTATAAGGATGTTCAGAAGTTTGTGAGAAGTTGTGAATTTTGTCAAGTTTCAAAAGGAGTGAGTTAGAATACTGGTTTGTATACACCTATTACTATTCTTGAGAAACCTTGGAGTGATATCAGCATGGATTTTGTTCTTGTTTTACCTAGGACAACGAGATGTATTGATTCCATATTTGTTGTTGTGGATAGATTTTCTAAGATGAAACATTTCATACCATGTAAGAAAACATCAAATACAGTACATATAGCCGATCTTTTCTTTAAGGAAATTGTCAAATTGCATGGATTACCAAGGAGTACCATTTATGACCAAGACAGTAAGTTTGTTAGCTATTTTTGGAGAACACTTTGGAAGATGTTGGATACTGAGTTGAAGTTTAGCTCTACATTTCATCCACAGACAGGTGGAAAAATAGAGGTTGTAAACTGAAGTTTGGGTAACTTATTGAGATTCTTAGTTGGAGACACATAAGGCAATTGGGATTTGATGTTGGCACAAGCAGAGTTTGCATACAACAGTTCAGTGAATAGAAGTATTGGAAAAACACCTTTTGAGATTGTTCATGGCACACAACCAAGAGGTATATCAAATTTGAGAGATATTGTTGGAGAAGAGAAAAGAAGTGTTGAAGCATAAGAATTTCCAAAATTTATGAAGACATTGCATGAAGATGTAAAATAGAAGCTGGAAAAGAGTAATCAGAAGTACAAAGATAGTGTAGATAGATCAAGAAGACATAAAACATTTGAAGTTGGTGATTTTGTAATGGTTCATTTGAAGAAAGGAAGAATTCCTATTGGAACATATGGTAAACTGAAGATGAAGAAATTTGGTCCTTGCAAAATACAGAGAAGGTTTGACAGTGGAAATACTTATGATGTTGAAATATCTGATGATATGGATATATCACCTATATTCAATATTTTAGACTTGTATGAATATCATGAACCTAATGAAGAAATGATGGTACCAAGTGATTATCCTAAGAAATAAATAGAATAAGTTGAGAAGATTTTGAAACAAAGAATTGGCAGAAGTACAAGAGGAAAATAATACATTGAATATCTGGTAAAGTGGAAGAATGGACCGATTGAGGACTCATCTTGGATTTCTCAATCCAAGTTGGATTCATTTTAGGTTGGACCTGATACATGACTTAGAGAATCATTTCTTGTAACCCTAGGTGTCTGTTGTAGGAGCATCTTGGGTCATTGGCAATCCTGCACAACCAAAAAGATGTTTGTTTTGTTTGTTAGTTTGTTTGGAAGCTTCTCGGGAAATACTCTGCTACTCGAGCTCTATTGCGTAGTACTTCTTAGGTTATCCACACAATGCAATTCCCCACCCGGGAATCCTTGGACACAAGGATAAAACCATAACTAAGGTAGCAATATTTTTTTTAAAGGAATACATAACGCACAACAAGCCCATAAGAGGAAGACTAACACAACACCAGGAATTCTCAAGCATGGACAAACACCACAATTCATTACTAACTACATGATTAACATACAAGGTTTATCCAAATTACTACGTTATTCCACAATGACTCTTTTTAAATGCAAAATATAATTCCTACCATGATTAAATCATACAAGTTCATACCAGATTAAAATGCCAAGACAATGAAATATAACATTATCTTACGCAAAAATGTTTGATACTCAAACTATCCTGATTGGGGAAGGTGTATCACTAAAAAGGGTATCTGGAAAACCAACTTGCATCTTTTGATTGAAGATGAAAATGCCCTATGTCCACGATACAAGTAACACTAGTGAAAGGTCCTACAAGTATGTACAGGTTCCCATACGAGAATCCATGGGTTTCCATACGAGTAACTACAAAAGCCTAATACGAGTAGCAGGAATTCGTATGAGACCCTGCAGTAATCCATGCAAAAAAAAAACCTAACTCATATGAAAGCCTATAGCTGCTTGTACGAGATGATGCCCTTCCAAATCAAAAGTGAAAGTTAGAATATTTTAAGCTAGATACATAAAGTTAACTCCACACTGGGAAGTACTGGAAGCGGACAAATCAAGGAGGTAGACACTTGATTTCTCCAAAAGCATAAATACATCAATCATGAAAGAACAAAGCATCTAGATCATCTAACTCTACTACATATATATGAATACAAGAAACTACATATGTCACTGAAAGCACCAGGAAGAACGAGTGAGCAACAAGCTCCAATCCTGTAAGTGGAAGAACATCATCTCTGTACACCGATACCCAATAGTGGTATAGATTAGCAATGCCACCTAGCCATGTGGTACCCACACGCCCACCTCACCATGCTCAAGGAGATAATGACTTGACCACAGTCACATAATACACACACACATAAGAGGTTGCACACACGCCAACCAATGCATGACTCAAGGTAGACAAATGAACATGAATGCAATGTAGTAATCCAGGTCACTACTCAAAACACACTAAGGATACTATATAGGGATTTTTATGGAGTGTCATCCCTTGGCTCATACTATCCCAAGTATTATGTGGTACGGTAACTCAACTCCCTCGGGAGGCCTTGTAACGTGTTTTCATAGCATCTCGCATAGGAAACTAGCTGCCTTCAGACACTGCACCCTCACCCTTGGTACTCTCAAGTGACATATGGTATGATAAATATAATCCCTTAGGAGGCCTCACAGCATATAGGTAAACTCTTATATTTTATTAAATTTTATTACCCATGTGTTTATTTGGTTATCATGCCGACCAAATATACACTTTATTAAAACCTTTATATGTTACCTTGCCGACCACTTCTGGGCCGGGATAACTATGAGAAGCCACTCTACATGTCTACCAATACATACCCTTTCTCTCCATATGATGAGTGTCGAAGGGAAATTCAGTTCCAAAACCAACCCCCAATGATCAAACACTTAATTGACCTATATCTAGGATTTCGGATCTCGCAAGATCCAACATAAGCACCCTCATGTGCATGTGGGTGAACACAATCGACACCATGTAACCAAAGGATGCAATGATAAAAAAGGGGTTAGATTCAATGAATTAAACAAGAAGGAATAAAAAACCCTCACCCGGGGAAAAACTGAGTGGAATCCACAAGAGATAAACAAAATAGACAAAATCAACCCAAATGCCAAAGCCACCAAAAATACATTAACAAAGCACTTTTTGATTAGAATATGAAAATACCATGAATTTAATCTATCCATTCCAACTGCACAATCCTATTCCTTGTAGAAAAGTCCATCGAAAACATAATTTACAACACACCAATAAGCTAACAGACAAGACCTGGGTGACACGCAAATTGAGGCAACGCCAAAAATACTCAAATTTCAAACTTCTCAGAATTTGACAAAATAAAAAAACCATTACTAAAATATGCCCAAACTACCAAAAATCCAATAACATTTAAGTTCTAGGCACACATAAAATTCGGCAACATTACAAGGTAAAAACTTCAATTTCTAAAGTATGAAATTACAAAAATACTCATGCCCACCCAAACAGGTCATGGAAATGCATTAAAATGAAGGAGAACACTAGTTCTCAACCCCCAAATTCTTATCCATCAAAAGAATGAATAAAAATGAAGTAAAACAATAGAAATGAGAAATCCCTACCTCACTCCAAATGCTCAAAATCTGGAATGAGGAAAGAAAAATGAAGAGGACTCCAATCAAGATGAAAATCATAAAGAAGATGGAGATCTCCACTATGAATCCAACGAGCCTATGCTCATGATGATCCAATGAGCCAATCTCCCACAATGAGCAAAAAACCAAATTCTCCAAAGAGGGTTTTGGAGCAATACTCAAACTTTCATAAACATAAAATGAAAAAGTGAAGTTAAAAACTCACTTTTGCCTAAAATAAGCACTTTTTATAAAAGTGACTTATAGATTAGATTATTAAGCCACTTAATAAACTAATTGGCTAAATACCAAAATAATTAAAACAATTCTAGGCATTTGGAATTTGACTACAACAAATTAGCCAGAAAAATAATTAAAATAAAAGCAAACATTAAAATCCCCCCAAAACTATTAAATCAACATTTAAATTAAATAATTTCCATGACAACTATGGAACCCTAAATGCACAGACACGATCACTAGCTAATTCAGAAAATTCATTATGAATCCAGATTTACCACAATAATTAGAAGGTTAATAATAATAACAATTCTATGGATACACGGCTCATACAGGGACATCATTGGCTCAACATGAATGGTCAAAGTCACTATCTCCTGGTGCCACTATTGCAGATATAGGTACACACTCAAATCTTGTACTCAAGATGAATGTACCTAGTACCTGTTTAGTAAACAAGCAAACATCAAGTGTATTTTCTCAATCATATAAATAGCCGAAGCACAAACATACACAATCACGTTGAAAGAGAATGAGACATTGTGTAGATCTTGCAAGCAAGTGACTACGACTCCGTCTCACTTCGTACTAGCACCAACATGAAAAATGCATAACTGTGGTGCAATAAAACATCACAACATATATAATTACATGATAACGCATTAAAAATTAAAGTATTAAATAACCATTTACAGCCATCTGAGCATATATCTACTAAAAATAAAAGACAAATATCCACATCATCAATGCACCATAATAAGAAGTTCAATAACATCCATTGAAGACAAATATACTCCTCAGTCCAAGTCTGAATAAAAAATAAACCAGATATCATCATAAGGCATCATGTCACATCACTAGCATCATCATGCAAATATGATCAAACTGAATAGCAACATCTTCTAGTATCTAAGAACTATGATAGTGATAATAAAAATAATGTAACATCATCGAAGTATCTCATAATGTAAATAAATCAGTCAATACAAAAAATATTTCTTGATCAAAATAGCCATGGAACATAATGAAAACATGGGAGGCACTACATCCTCCCCCACTAGGTATAGGCTTACTCCTACAAGCCTCCAAAAAGGTATGGGTACAAATATCTCAACTGCGGAGCATCCTCCCATGTGGTAGAAGTATCATCACTCAAGTTTCATTGGACCCTTACCTACTCTATGTCCTGACCTCTGAGGATTAGCCTCTAATGTTGAAGAATGTGGATGGGCTCCAAAGAAAGCTACCCATCCTCTACCTGCAAAGAATCCCAATCAAGGACATGGGTCACATCAGGAAAATACTATCTCAACAAAGAAACATGAAAAACATCATGGATGTGCAATAGGCTAGGTGGCAACACCAAGCAATAAGAAATAGGTCCAATCCTCTCGAGGATCTCAAAATGTAAAACAAAGAACGGAGCTAACTTAGAGCCTTTCCCATATCGGATAGGGCTCTTCTGCGGATGAACTCTCATAAAAACATGGTCACCAAGAGAAAAGTGATGATCCATCCTATGAGTATCAACATACTTCTTCTGCTAATCCTGAGCAGTAACTAAATGCTCTATAATACGAACCACCTATTGCTCCATATCTTGAAGCATCTCTAGACCCAAAATTAATCAGTCCTCTAAATGATTTTAACTCAATGGAGTATGACACGACCTGCCATACAAGGCCTAAAAAGGTGTCATGCCAAGAGAACTATGGTACCCATTATTATAAGAAAACTCAACCAAGTAAAAATAGTCCCCCCACCTCGTCTGCCGATCCATCACATACATGTGAAGCGTGTCCTCAAGGAGCTAATTCATCTAATTTGTCTATCCATCTGTCTCTTGTAATAAGAAAAACTAAAATCGAGCGGTGCGCCCAAGGCATGCTAAAGAGATGTCCACAATACCTAAGTGGACACTAGATTTCTATCCAAGATAACCCTACGAGTAATCTCATGCAACCAAACAATATCCTCCAAGAACACATGTGCTACTGAGGCAACAATATATGATGCCCTCATGGGTGAAAAGTGAGCTACCTTGGACAACTTGTCCATTGTTACCATAATAGCATTGTGGCGACGTGATAACATAGGAAACCCTATGATAAAATTGATGGATATGGTATCCCACTTCCACTTGGGAATGAAATGTGCTTGCAAAAGACCCGTAGGATGTTGATGCTTTGCCTTCCCTCTCTGACACTCAAGGCATCGAGAAACAAAATCAGCAACATCACGCCTCATCCCTGAACAAAATTATAATTGTCTAAGGTCTGTGTGAATATTCGTGATGCTAGGATGTGCGGAATACGATGCATTATGTGCTTCTAAAAAAATGAAGGAATGAACATCCCCCAACACTGGTACATAAATGTGATCACGGTGCCACAAAAGTCCTTCCAACTTCAATGAGTATCCTGACAAATTCCCAACAAGGGTAGGTCTAGAATTAATCTCCACTCTAACCCCTTGATACCATGAGTCACTAGGAAGAGCCTCCAGGATTTGACCAAGCAAATCCACACCCAACGAAAAAACTAAAATCTCATGCCTCCTTCTGCTCAAGGCATCTGTGACCACATTCTCCTTTCCTTTGATGTAATGAACATCAAAATTGTATTCACACAAGAATTCCATCCAACGACACTTTCGTGCATTTAGGTTTGGTTGGGAAACAATATACTATAAGCTATGATGATCACTATGCAGCTCATGAAACATGTGAACCAATAGAAAATGTCTCCAACACACTAGTGCATGCACAACCATCGCTAACTCCAAATTGTGAGTGGGGTAGTTCAAATCATGGTATCTGAGCTTCTGGGACTCATAAGAAATCATTTGTCCCTCTTGCATAAGAACTACCCCCACACCCTCCAAAGATGCATCAGTGCACACCATGAACTCACATGTAGGATCTGGCACTGCCAAGATAGGTGCACTGGTCAAATGCTCCTTAAGAGGCTCAAAATTTGTCTCACACTACTCGGTTCAAACAAACTTATTCCATTTCCTCTGAAGAGAAGTGATAGGATGAGACAAATAGGAGAAATCCTTCATGAATCGACAGTAATAACCCTCCAAACCAATTAAAGTACGAACCTCAAGAACACTCATGGGTTTTGGCCAATCTATGATAGCTCAGATCTTAGAAGGATCAACTGCAATACCATCACTTAAAATGATGTGCCCCAAATACTTCACCTTAGACTAAAATAAATCACATTTGGTGAGGTTCCCATACAACTAATGGTCACATACACCTTGCAATACCTGACATAAATGGATCTCATGCTCCTGAACGATCTTCAAATAGATCAATATTTCATCTAGAAAAACAAGGACAAACCGATCAAGGTACGTGCAAAACAACCCATTCATCAAACTCATGAACACTGATGGTGCATTGGTCAACCAAAAAGGTACAACCATAAAATCATAATTCCCATAGTGTGTATGGAAAGTTGTTCGATGAATATCAGCCTCCTGGATCTAATGTGGATGGTATCCCAACTTCAGATCAATCTTCAAGAACACTCTCGCTCCCTTCATCTGATCAAACAAATCATCAATCCTTGGAAAGGGGCATCGATTCTTCACCATCATGAACATGAATGATGCACCCAATGGGGATACACTAGGATGAATGTGACCCTTGGCCAACAAATCCTCAAGCTGCAAATGAAGCTCAACTCTTGAGTAGTCATCTGATAAGGTGCCTGAGAAATAGGCTCAGCTCCAGGAATGAGATCAATACGCAAATCGATGTCATGTTGGGGAGGCATACCTGGTATCTCATCTAGAAACACATTAGAAAACTCACAGAGGAGTGGATGATCATCAAGAGTCACTTCACGGCCCTCAGCCTCATCAAGGTCACTAACAAAAATTGCGAACAACTGACATCCCTATCACATACTCCACTTTAACTGCTTGGATGAGATCATATGGAGTGAAATAGGTCTTTGGACCCCTATAAGCTCAACACACCCACCTGTGTCACTGGCACATTGCACTGACTTACGTCGATAATCAATACTTGCATGGTGGGATTCTAACCAATCCATACCCAACACAAGGGTAGGACATAAAGGTCTTTAGTGGTGTTGAAGGTGCCCAAATCCAACACAAAACCACATACAAGGGAATCCACAGACACTTTGGATCCTTTGGCTAACTCAACTTTCCACCTATCAACTTGTCGTGTTACCACTAGCCCACATCGTTGAACAAGACAAGGTGAAACAAAAGAAATTGAAGCACAAGAATCAAATAAAATAGTGGTAGAAATACCATGTAACACACCTATAGTTTTGACTGTGGTTCCCCGGTGCTTAGCCTGACGGTTATCAACTGCCACAAAAAACTCTGTAGGACCTACCTGCATCCCCGGTTGTAGGCTCAAACATGGTGAAACTCCTGCTCTTACTAACTGACAACTTCTAAGGACACATCGTTGCCTTGTGTCCCTCTCGACCACAAAAGAAACATGGTCCTAACACATAACCATGTCCACTCAGAGGTGCATTGCACTATTGAAAACTCCCTCTACTAGGGCTCAACTGAACACTCTGAGTTGGCTAGCTATATTGAGATTGGTTTTCCTTCTGCTGAACATGCCCATGTCCTCCTTGGGTACCCAAACCCTCGCCACTCTGCAATTTATAAGAATGGCGCGATCTACTAAAATAAGGACAAATTCCATTCTAAGGTGTTGAATGAGTAAGGGATGGCCCAATAGACTATGTCTTAGTAGATTGTACAGTTTACTCTGTAGGTTGTGCACTATGGCTCTGTGAACCTACCCTGCTACTAAACCCCTTCGCCACATTGTTCTTAGCAATCCTCACCTTCTTAGCGACAAGTGCCAGTCTCCTAGACTGATGCATACATACAACTCCAATAAAAGAGACATTAAGGCCCTGAAGAAAGTGTTGAGTCAAGAGGACCTCATCATGATTATAGCTGGAATACTACCTCAGCTCGAAGAAACTCTGCTCATATTGGTCCACCAACATGTTACCCTGCCTGATCTCATGAAACTCATCTACATGAGTCTCTCTATATTGAGAAGATAGAAATGTCTCTTATAACCGTTCCTTAAATATCTCCTAGGTGAGATCTACAATACTGATATGGAGCTTCTACTCCTCTATATGCCACCAAGTAGAAGCATGATTTGTCAGGTATGTGACCGCACAATCGTCTCTAAGGTTGCTCGCATAAGGATACATAGTGAAGAAACACCCAAGGTATAACAACCATGTCTCAGCCTTATTTCCCCCTCCCTTACCACCAAAGAATAGTGGTCGAGACCACAAGAGGTCTCTCATCATGTCCACATGGATGGTGTCCTCATCACCTACAACCCTGACTCTCCATGAGCTCCTCTACCTCTCAGAGATGTATGAGAATGATCGCTCTCTCTCCACCTAATCCTTGCTCAGACATTCAGGAATCTCCCCCTTGTGAGCCTCCTTGCTGTGATCCCTCATGTTGTGACCCGTCAACTCTAGGTCCCAACCAAGCAATGAGTTCCTGAAGCAAAGGCACAAATACCTCCACACCACCTTGGTTCTCTCCCTACCTTTCCTCCAACCTATGTTCCTCCTCATGATGGTCCTCCTCATTATGTTCTTCCTCGTGGTCATTTCAACTGGCATTCCTTTGGTCATGATCTCGTCCATGTCTTCATGCAGGAGACATCCTTCATAGGCCAACAAGAAAAGGGCCAGAACCACTAGATGATACCATAATATACACCACAAGCATAACCATAATACAAGAATCAAGTATCAACATATATACATACTCCAACACTAAAACTATCACAATGGGAGCATAACAAGGAGATCCCAGTGTTAGAACATGGACTCTGATACTAGATGTAAGGCCCCACTCAAGAATCCTTGGAAACAAGGATAAAATCATAACTAAGGTAACAATATTTTTTTAAAGGAATACATAACGCACAACAAGCGCATAAGCGAAAGACTAAGTACACAACACCAAAAATTCTCAAGCATGAACAAACACCATAATTCATTACCAACTACATGATTAACATACAAGGTTCATCCAAATTACTACATTATTCCATGATGATTATTTTTAAATGCAAAATACAATTCCTACCATGATTATATCATACAAGTTCATTTACCAGATTAAAACACAAAGACAACCATGAATAAAATTATCTTACGCAAAAACATTTGATACTCAAACTGTCATTATTGGGGAAGGTGCATCACTAAAAAGGGTATCCAAAAAACCAACTTTCATCTTTCGGTCGAAGCTAAAAAATGCCCTCTATTTACGTATAATACGAGTAACACCAGTGAAAGGTTGTACAAGTATGTACAGGTTCTCATATGAGAATCTATGGGTTATCATATGAGTAACTACAAAATCCTAATATGAGTAGAATGAACTTGTATGCGACCCTATAGTAACCCATACACCAAACAACCCTAACTCGTATGAGAGCCTATAGCTTCTTGTACGAGATGCTGGCCTTCTGAACCAAAAATGATGTTGCCCTTCTAAACCAAAAATGAAAGTTAGAAAATTTTAAGCTAGATACATAAAGTTAAATCCACACTAGGGAGTACTGGAAGTGGACAAATCAAGGAGGTAGACACTCAATTTCTCCAAAATCATAAATACATCAATCATGAAAGAATAAAGCATCTGGATCATCTAACTCAACTACATATACATGAATGCAAGAGTGAGCAACAAGCTCCAATCCTGTATGTGGAATAAGATCATCTCTATACACCGATCTCCAATAGTGGTATAGGTTAGCAATGCCACCCAACCATGTGGTACCTGCAAGCCCACCTTGTCATGGTCAAGGAGATAATGACCCAACCATAGTCACATAAGACACACACACACCATCCAATGCATGACTTAAGGTACACAAATGAACATGAATGCAATGCAGTATTCTAGGTCACTACTCTAAACACACTAAGGATACTATGTAGGGACTCTGATGGAGTTTCATCACTTGGATTGTACTAGACAAAGTAGTATGTGGTATGGTAACTCAACTCCCTTAGGAGGCCTTGTACCGTGTCCTTGTAGTAGCTCGCACAGGAGGTCGGCTACCATCAGATACCGTACCCTCACCCTTGGTACTCCCAAGTGGCATATGGTATGGTAACTCTAATCCCTCAGGAGATCTCGAACCATATAGGTAAAATCTTATTTTTTATTAAGTTTTATTACCCATGTGTTTAGTTAGTTATCACTTTATTAAAACCTCTACACATTACCTTTTTTGGCCACATCTGGGCCAGGATAACTATGATAATCCACTCTACACATCTACCTGTATATACCTTGTTCACCATACAATGAGTGCCAAAAGGAGATGCAATTCCCAACCCAAACCCCAATGATTAAACACTCAATTGGCCTATATCTAGGAGTCTGAATCTCGCAAGATCCAACATAAGCACAGTCACGTGCACGTGGGTGAAAAAAATCGACACTATGTAACCAAAGGATGAAATGGTAAGGACAAGTATAGATTCAAGGAATGAAATAAGAAGGAATAAAATATCTCACTTGGGGAAAGCACAACCAAGTGAAATCCACAAGAGATAAACAAAACAAACAAAATATATTTGACCCAAAGGCCAAACCCACCAAAAATACATTATCAAAGCACTTTCAAACCAGAATATGAAAACACTAGGAATGTCCTCTATCCATTCCAACTCCACAATCCTAATCCTTGTAGCAAAGGCCACCAAAACTATAATTTACAACATGACAATAAGGCAACAGATAAGAACTGGGCAATATGCAAATCGAGGCATTGCCAAAAACACTCAAATTCAAACTTCTTAGAATTTGACGAAATCAAACACCCGTTACTAAAACATTCCCAAACTACCAAAAATCCAATAAAATTTAAGCTCTTGCCACACAGAAAATTCAGCAGCGTAACTAGGTAAAAACTTCAATTTCTAAAGTATCAAATTACAAAAATACTAATGCCCGCCCAACTGGGTCATGGAAATGCATAAAAATGAAGGGGAACACTATTTGTCAACCCCCAAACACTTAGCCATCAAAATAATGAACAAAAATGAAGTAAACATTAGAAATGAGAAAGCCCTACCTCGCTCTAAATGCTCAAAAACTAGAATGAGGAAAGAAAAATGAAGAGTACTCCAATTAAGATGAAAATCATGAAGAAGATGGAGATCCGCACTACAAATCCAATGAGCCTATGCTCATGAAAATCCGATGAGCCAATCTCCCACAACGAGAAAAAAAGTAAATTCTCTAAAGAGGGTTTTGGAGCAAAACTCAAACTTTCAAAAACATAAAATGAAAAAGTGAAGTTAAAAACTCACTTTTGCCTAATATAAGCACTTTTATAAAAGTGACTTATAAATTAGATTATTAAGCCACTTAATAAACTAATTGGCTAAATCCTAAAACAATTAAAAAAATTACAGGCATTTGAAATTTGACTACGACAAATTAGCCAAAAAATAATTAAAATAAAACTAAACATTAAAATTCCCCCAAAAAAATTAAGTCAACGTTTAAATTAAATAATTTCCGCGACAATTGTGGAACCCTAAATGCACAAACACACTCAACATTTAAATTAAATAATTTTCATGACAATTATGGAACCCTAAATGCATAGACACACTCACTAGTCAATTCACATAACACATTATGAATCCAGATTTAGCACAATAACAAGAGGGTTAAAATAATAATTACAATTCTATGAATACGTTGCCTATACAGGGACGACATTGGCTCAACATGAATGGTCAAGGTCACTATCTCTTGGTGCCACTATCAGGGATATAGGTACACACTCAAATCATGTACTCAAGATGAATGTACCTGGTACCTATTCAATAAACAAGCAAACATCAAATGTAGTTTCTCAATCATATAAATAGCCAAAGCACAAACAAACACATAATCACATTGAAGGAGAATGAGACATCATGTAGATATTGCAAGCAAGTGACTATGACTCCATCGCACTTCGTACTAGCACCAACATGCAAAATGCATAATAGTTGTGCAGTACAACATCACAACATATATTTAATCACATGATAACACGTTAAAAATTATGTTGGAATTATATTGTGAATGATGTACTGAGAAGGGAGGGGTGAATCGGTACCTCTAAAACTTTTCTTGGTTAGCTCATTAACCCTTAGTCATCAGTTTGTAAATTATCTTATCTAACTATTCATCTTTCTTGATGAATATGAAATCATAACATAAGTTCTCTAATATGTAACCATACAAGAAACATTCATGAAAATAGATAACACATAACACAAGATATGGTAACGTAGAAAACTCCTGTTAGGAAGTAAAAACTGCGGTGGGGATTGTTACCCATAAGACTTCACTATCTGCAAATAAGAAGGGGCTGGCAAAGGCTTACAATTGGTCACTTTTGATGACCTACCCTATTAGGAGTATTATAGTGGAGACCTGTTAAGATCTACTTCATTTGAAGCTTTAGCAACACTGTTAAGTGTGCACTCTGTTAAAAGATTTGTAAAGAACTGTTAAGTCCACCTTCTACAAAAGGATTTTAGATGTGATGCACTTGTTAGAATGC
>MU225873.1:820465-844240 GCA_018584345.1 Thuja plicata
TTAAAATAATAAATATAAGATATTAATAGTTAAATATATATTTATATTTTTAATAATAATTTATTTCTTTTGTCCTATTTATTATTTTGTTATGTTATATTATGAGTTGTTTCTTATCATTAAATAAAAAATAGGTCAAGTGATAATTAAAAAATTGTAGTTATTTAAATATTTCTTAAAATGACATAAATATGAAAATTATATTAATGTTATTAACTAACTTTTAATAAAACATTAAATAATATAATAAGTTGTTATTAAATATAATTATTTCTAAATTATATATTTGATTACATTAGTAGGTAATAATACTATTGCATTCAGTTGTGCACGAATAGTGAATTAGTTTCACACCAATGAACAATCATAAATCATTATTTTTTTTCTTTTCAACTATTTGTAAAGTTTAAATATTTATTTATGAATTAAATATATTCTATAAATTACTTATTTCAATTATGATTGGTTCAATTGATTTGGTGGACCCCTTTTTTTGGAGGCTTCCAATTTTTTTTTTTTTTGAGATAATTACCATAGTTTGATAATATATAATTCATATATCATTTAAAAATGGCCTTTTAATTTACAATATAATATATTTATGAGATATTTCTCTAAACATACTATTTTCATTAAAAAATTCAATTATTTATAATATATAACTATTATATATTCTAAATAAATTTACTATATTATTTTTTTAATATATATACTATAAATAATTATTACAATTTCTAATATATAATATATATTATTCTATAATATATAATATAAAAGTACTATATTATATATGCTATATTATGTAATTTTAGTATTTCATTAACTCTTTATTATTTATTTTTTAAATTCCACCTTACATTTAAAATTTTTAACTATATTTTAAATTTTTAGAATTATAACTATACAAATGAAATTATAATATACACAAACATAATTTATTAAAATTTTCAGATTTTATACAAAATTTCTTATTTAATTTTTAATCTATAATAATTTTACTTTTATTAAATAACTATTAATTAAAATATATATAATATTTATAATAAAATTAAAATTAAATTTACATATAGAATTATAACTAATTACGGCAAGTGGCACTTGTTATTATTATTATTATTATTTCATTCAAAGTTGTTTCTCATCATTAAATAACAACTTTAAAGGTCAAAACTATTACATTATTCTTCTCTCTCAACTCTCTCTATCATTATATGAACTTTGACACTTTGCGTCTCTTGTTTTCATTTTTATTTTGTTTTTTATTATGGTGAAGGTACACAAAAGTCTAATTTGAAATGTTGATATAAAAAAAATTACAATTTAATTTAGAAATAGCAATTAAAATTTAATTTAATTTGCTCTTTAAATATGTGGTTGGGTTCTGTTAGAACTTAGAATAACTTAGAAAGTCTATGGTTTTACTATTTTAGGCTCTAACTTGAGCACTGAACTCCGCCTGTGCTTTTGGTTAGCATAAGCACGATATGGCTCTACAGGTCATTCCCCTGATGCAGCCCTATCAGATGGGTCCTTTTATCTTATCTCACAGGTCTCTTTTTTCTCTTTCTTTTTACCCTCCTCTGTATGTTTTAAATGTTCTGTTTTCTTAGCTAATTGATTTGATTTGCAGAGTTGTTTTAGCCCCATTAACCAGGCAGAGATCATACGATTACACGCCTCAACCACATGCCATTCTTTATCACACTCAGAGAACGACTCCAGGTGGCCTTTTAATCTCAGAAGCGGCTCCTGTTTCTGAAACTGCCAAAGGGTGGGTGTAAAATTTCTTTATTTTTATTCTGAAGAAATAAGGTCTGGGTATGTCAGGGGTTCAGGACTTTAATGGCAGTTGAAATTCTCTGCTTTAAAGCAGGTATCCACGGACGCCTGGAATTTGGACGGAGGAGCACGTTGAAGCGTGGAAGCCCATTGTGAGTGCCGTCCATGAGAAAGGAGGCATTTTCTTCTGTCAATTATGGCATACCGGAAGACGTTCCCATGTTGGTCTGTGTTTATTTCTATACTGCTTTGTAATTTCTGCTTCTAATTTTCATCCCATACAAGAGAAATAATCACCTGTGTTGATTGGGGATACAGATTACCAGCCTAATGGGCAGCCCCCAATTTCATCCTCAAGCAAAGCAATCTCCGGCGAAATTGTTTTACCAAATGGTAAAGATGTGGCAGAGATGTCGGTTCCTCGTCCCCTCAAAACAGAGGAAATTCCACATGTCATTGCAGATTTTCGCAATGCGGCTAGAAATGCCATAAATGCAGGTCAGTATGGGACGCATTTATTCTTAATTCTCAAACAGTTTTAAGATAAATAACAAATAAATAAACCTGTTTTTCTGTGTAACGTGAAATGCTGGGGTTTCTACTGTAACAGGGTTTGACGGCATTGAAATCCATGGAGCCCATGGATACCTTGTGGACCAGTTCCTGAAAGACAGTGTAAACGACAGGACGGATCGCTATGGCGGAAATCTGGAGAATCGTTGCAGATTTGCTCTTGAAATAGTGGAAGCAGTGGTGGATGAAATCGGAGCAGAACATGTGGGAATTCGGCTTTCCCCCTTTTCAAACTACTTAGAAGCCTACGATTCGAATCCAGAAGCCCTGGGAATTTACATGGCGGAGGCCTTGAATAAATATGATATTGTGTATGCCCACTTTGTAGAGGCAAGGCATGAAAAGGGAGTTGGAGTGGACAGCAGCCTGTTTCCCATGAAGAAAGCTTTCAAGAACACTTTCATGGTAGCAGGGGGTTATGATGGGGAGGAAGGGAATAAAGCTGTTTCAAGTGGAAAGGCAAATCTGGTAGCTTATGGCAGGTTTTTTATATCTAATCCAGACCTTCCAAGGAGATTTCAGTTGAATGCGCCCCTCAATGACTACGACAGAAGCACATTCTATACTCCTGATCCAGTGGTTGGCTACACAGATTATCCATTTCTGGAATAATGAGTGCATTTGAGTGAAGCAAATTTTTCTTTTGTGATTATTATTTTGTCACTTCATCCAACTGAGCTAGACAAAATACATACTACCATTCTGTAGCTGTGTGGATAAGATGTAGTTGTGTGGATAAGATTTATGTGGACGAAATTCTTTGAAGTCCTGAGATGGTGTGAAAGCTTTTAATGCCCATCCTGCCATTTTTATTTTTATTTTTTCCTTTTTTCCCATTTTGCTATTAATCAAGTTTGAAGAAATTTCGCTTAAGCATTAGATGATTTCCAACTATCTCTAATATGATTAAGTTAAAAAATATTTAAAAAATTCTATGTTTCATTAAAAAATGATGGTTTTGAAAATTACATGTGCTTTGAGCTTCACCAATGACAACCCCAAGTAAATCTTGATCTTCTGAAAGTATGCAACTATCTATAATTGAAATAATACTTAGTTAATTTTTATAACCATGAAATTATTTAATACGATTGTAAAGATATTAACATTACCAATGACATTATTTTCATGACAAGAACTCCCACCGACTTCATCATTTTCATCAACCAATAAAGTAACATCATCTGTAATTTAATAAAATTAATTTAGTAAACATGATTTTTTCATCATCTCTAGTTGGTAAATTTTGAAGCAATGAAGTTATGTAGTCAATTGAGTTTTGAAAATTATCGTTCGAAGTATTAGATGATTTCCAACCATCTGTAATATAAATAACAATGATTAAGTAAAATATTTTTAAAAAATCTAATGTTTCATTATAAAATGATGGTGTTAAAAATTACCTATACTTTGAGCTTCACCAATGACAACTCCAAGCACATCTTGACCTTATGAATGTATGCAACCATCTATAATTGAATAATACTTAGTTAATTTTTAGAACTATGAAATTATTTAATACGATTGTAAAGATATTGACATTACCAATGACAATATTTCATGACAAGAACTCCCGCGGATTTCATCATTTTCATCAACCAATGGAGTAACATCATCTGTTACATAATAAAATTAATCCAATTAGTTTTGAAAAAATATAATAATCATTAAAAACAATTATTAAAGGTAAACCACAAATGAAAATTACCACCAATTTGATATTGTTGGTTTATTTTGTTTCTCTTTAGAAGATCCAAAATCTTCAACACATGTTTGCACGTGTTTCCTCTTTTTGCCCACTGACAATCACAAACATGTAAATCTGATCCAAATTTCTTAACAAGGTACCATTTTGTTGGATCGGTTTGGCTTCTTATCTTATATGTACCAGGAAGAAGATCATGGGGATAACAATTTGTATCAGCTATTGTTTTTGATCTCTCTAAAGAAGTTATGTAATATTTTTCTTTTTTTGAAGTTAGTTAAAAATCTAGATAATTGCAGATATCTTTTGTTTTTGTAGTATGATTCTACCCTATGAAGAAGTGTATGAATAAGACAATCCATTCTCCTTGTGCGTTTCTTAGAACGGTCACTCAAATAGCAACTCTTAATGTGAAAATGGTATGACTCTATAGTTGCATTTGTTTCTTGGTTTGCATGAGAGAAACTTCGAAAGTTTTTTGCCCACATCTCTATACAAAAAATATATGATGTCTGAGCATACACTATAAACAAGTTAAAATATGTAAATGCATATAAACCATATTAGATATTTTGATGAACTTACCAATGCGTCTCTCATTATGACACCAGGTTGTTTGAAAATGCTCAATAAATTTATTTTCTTCTTTAAAACCTTCCGTGAAATTTTTTGTCAAATGAGGAGTGATGTCCTTTTTGTCACTCATTGCATATATTATTTCACCCAACCTATCAAACATTTTTATTCCAACATCTCTGTTACTCACAAACCTGGATTATAAAAATTATATCAGACTATGATGTTTAAGCATGTGATTTTTCCTAGATACTTTAATTGAATTTTGACTCACCTATACACATTTTTTAACCATGCTCTACGTACATGCCAAATACATAAAAGTAGTTGGCAATCAAAGGTTGATCTGCAAGTTAAATTATAAAAGTGGGTAAATAGAAATAGAAATTCTAATAAAATTAATTGTTAAATGAAAAATCATTTCTTGCTGAAAATTAGGAAACATATATTTTTATAAACTAAATATTAAACAATTACACTCTTATAAATATAAATTAAAGTTGATAAAACCTGATTGCTTCAATCTCAGCGCTAGCATCATCCGTCATGAATGCAATGACATGCCAATTTTCTTTATATTCCTTCCCTCTTTTGTAACCTTTGTTAGCCATTCATTTATACCCTCAATTTTATTTGTTGACAATATGACCCATGCAACAGGGACACCAACTTCTTGTTCATGAAATACAAGTAAGGTATATAGCTCATACTGCACATGAATAAATCAATTATACATTATTTTTTTGATAAATTAGAGTAATAATGAAATTAAGATTCATAAATAAAATTAACATTGTTCTACTTACCCCATATTTATTTGTTGAAAATGTAGAATCCATTGCAATAATTGAGTTATGTGAATGTTAGACCATCATCTCTCGCATCCATGGTGTTTGGATTTCTATAATAAATGGAATATTTTCTACATTGTTTGGTGTTTTATAGTAGAAGAAGTTATCTTTCTCCTCCACATGCCACAAACATACACTTTTTGCATCATCTTCATTTTTTTGTGAACGTAGCGAAAACACTATTTTCCATGCATTTAACACATCCTTTCTCAATAAACATGTATGCCTCTTATTCATCAACTTTGTCAAACCAAAATCTAAATAATATTTTTCACATATTATGTCAATCCCCACACCCATCAGTAATAGGGATTCTATATATGATTTGCACTCATTTGATAACCTTGGTGCAACCCTACTCCTTGGATCACTAGAAGGGTCATCCTTTCTATGACAAAATTCACCATTAGCATCTTGATGGATATAGTCATTATATGTAATAATTGTAACATCTGGTCTGCCATACATAACCCTAACAGAAAAGTGGGCTTGACAACCCCTTTTTTGAACAAACCTTCGTATCCTTTTCTTTTTTTTCCTGTGCATTTTCATGTGCATTTCTTTTATCTTGAGGCCCAAAAGCACAATGATAACTGTTTATACATGTACAAAAAATATATACTAGCACTTCCACCGAACAGAGGTGCAAGGGAATCGTCGATAGGTGTTGTCGTGGAGGCTGTAAATGAATTTTTACATTATATAATATAGTGTCTAATAGTGTAGATTATTACTATCCAAATGATCACCACATCAAAAGATTTATTACTATCAAAATTCGTTTGGCATGTATTAATTTTACCTAATTGTTGGAAAGTGAGAGTAAAAGAACAGTAAAATTAAGAGAACAAATATGTGCAGCATTGAAATCAATTTGAACACATAAAAAACATGGTCCGTTGTAGAAGGATTATAGTTTTTGCAAGATGTTCCAAAAAACATGTACCATTGAAATGCATTGGAACACAAAATAAAATGTATTTACAAATATAATTTTTTTTCAGCTTCTTCATCACGAAGGGTGAACCTGGAGAAGAGTAAAAATTATAAGTGGTTAGCAACTAAAGATTGGATGAAACGAAAGAAGTAAAAAACATGAATGCAAAACTACAAAAGAGGGTGTGCAAGTAGAATCCAGTACCTGAGAGTCATGCGAGATCAAGTGTAGGCGAGCTTCTTCTTTCTTTCTGATAATGTTGTATGGATTCTTTTTCATTTTGCAATAGCGATCAAAAGAGAAGGTTGGTTCAATGCAGAGGCCTTGTAGGGATTTAACTCTGGAGACTACTGTGAAGGTGAGGCCTTGTCTTTCAATTTTACCTATATCAATTGTGGCTCTATCTAGGGTAAGGCCCTGTGACTTGTGGATAGTGATAGCCCATGCGTTGGTTAGTGGTATTTGGGTGAGCCTACCTCGGGTGATCGGCTGTATTAGAACAATGGTTGGATGTCGTTCATCCTAGGGTGGACCATTGTAGTTATCAAATTCAATAGTAACATATGTTGACAATTTTGGGGGCTTAGATCCAAAGGGATATACAATATCTTTGACCTCTCCAAGAGATCCATTGACAAGACCAGCTTCTATCCATAGATTTGTTGTAAGCATGACACGTTGAAACTTACATAATAAGACTTCTTGTGAAAGTTGAACATCATTATCAACTTCTATGGAATGAGGTCAGGTATTGAGTGCAACACAATGTGCAATAGGTACATGTAGTTGTTCTAGCCTTTTCTTATTGTGGAGGGCAACTAGTTCATTTGTAACAAAAAAATGTATTGCTTGGTCAAACGTGTCTCGTTCAATTGAAGTTAGTTGCTTGTTTGTGTGTGTCATTAATAGATGCCAGTCATTCTCTATTGGTTCTGTGTTTTGCATGTTTTGTAATGCTTGTCAAAATTTAATTTGAATTGGATCATCACCCTCCTAGCAGAAAATTGTGTGCAATGTTACAACAGTACTGAATTTGTGCCATAGATTTCTTGCAAGTGTGTGTGATGCATAGATAGGTTTGTCCATTACAGGTGGGAGTTGGGCAAGGTCTCGTATTATAATTATAGAGATGCCACCAAATGGGGTAGGTTGTTGGCATGGTACTGCTTCACGTAAACGGGTATCCATTTTCAATAGTAGTTTTGGGCCTATGAAACTCATCTCATCGACGAGAATGTATCGTATAGATTTCATGTCCTCTGAAATGTTGTCAATGTTTGTCCTTGTAGTGGTTGCATTTCTCTAATTGGAATCTTGAGGGCTGCATGTATGGTCGATGCTTGTATATTAAATGCTGCAATTCCTGTTGGAGTGAGAACAAGGAGTGGATTGACTCTTTGTGGACTGGAGGCCTGAAGTGAATTTCTTATGCAACTAATTAGGTATGATTTACCAATTCTTGTTGTTCCTTGTATGATGATGTACAAAGGTTGTGTTGCACAATTAGCAATGGAGTGGTCCTTAATGAGAGAAAGGGCTATTTGTTGTTGAGGTGATAGACTGTAGTTTTGGTTGTACAAATTACGGATGAGATTAACATGTTGTTGAGATAACCTTTTTCTGTGTACAAATTGAATTGCAGTTTCATGCAATTGCAAAGGAACATTGTGGTCTTCCCATCTATTATTATTGTCAAAATCACGCTTGCCCAACATGTCAAGCTCATCTAAGTCGATACTATTAGCAAAACCCATGTGAGACAATAACTCCCACTCATGCATTGGTATAGTGTCATGTCTTTCCATCTCAGGATCTGAACCATTTTCATCTTCTAATAGAGCTTCAAGTTGATTTACACGATCAACATGCGATACATTATAGTTCTGGGTATTCAAGTGATTCCAATTACTAATTATTTCTTCTTTGGTTAAGCCAATATCTCTATCTATTGCATGAAAATATTTGTACAGAAGAATCTCACTCCAACAAAATGTCTCGAAATGTTCAGACGCTTCTTTTGGAATTTCATAAAAATTGGGGAAGACTTGGACTATTGCTTTTTCTTTTTTGTAACGCCATTTACATCCTTTTCGACTGCTAGAATATGTGTAAGATATCGCTGATTCAATTAGGGTAACTAGTTCTAGTTGAGGTGGATGGTGCAAGTAGGCTTGTATGTAGCTAGATTGTATCTCACTGCCATTGATTGAGTGTTTTAGGCGGTGCAAGATCTTTATACCAACATTTAGTGATATAAACTAGTGGTTGCAAATCACGAGAGGCAATTTTTGTAGCATATGACATGTTTCTTGTGCGCTAATGTCTCTCTTAGCAACAAGTTGGGCCATGAAATTTTGGTATGCTTTTATGGCATTATCTTGTTGGCTTGGATCAAAACATATCCTTGTCAACATATCAACGCAACTCTCAGATTGTTTTTCAGCTTTAGATGCATGCTTAGCAATGTATTTGAGAACTAGATGTCGCGAGGTGACAGGTTGGCAATCTATATTTTCTCTCCATATGGAGAGCATCTGTTGGTTATGGATGTTCAACCTTTCATCATTCCTAAACGGTTCAAAGGAATTATTTCCAGAGTCATTGCAAAGCAATTATGATTTGTCCCATTCTTTCCAAGGAGCTTTATATCGACATTCCATTTTGCGCACCTTTTTTTCGTAGGCAAGTCCTCTCAGTACATTTGGTGTGTCTTTGTACCCGATTAAAAAGCTCTTCATAATCAATGTAAGCATTGGTAGAAAATATTTGAGATGTGTTTAGTAAGCATGGATCCTCTGTTGGAGTCATGTGTATCATGTTTTCTACTTCAGATCTAGAGCGAGGGTTCCAAGCAGTGACAATTTTTTTGAAGAATAAGCCAAATAAATCCATGGATATGTGCAGAATCTTGACTTTTCCATTCATAGCGGTACCAGTAGTTAACCATGCCCAAGAGTTTCTCGATAACCTCCTCACAGAAGATTGTGAACTGTTGATTTAGATATAGTGTTGTTGTGTGTGGATTTCTAACAACATTATCTATGCATTGTTTGTTAGAGAGTAATGAAGGTAAATCATTTGGGGAAAGAACACACTGTAGATCAGGCCACTTTGTGTTAGCTGCACTTAATGTAAAGAACAAGGTTGGAGAACCTATTTGGGTTATCATATTTGTTAGTTCAGTGTGAAACTTGTTCCAATATGAGAATATCCCACGTAAGGTTGAACCAAAATGCATCATTTCTTCTGTGAATTGAGTATCAAGCAGGTTGGTTAAGTGGGACCGAAGGTCTTCAATAGTGGTTGTTACATTGTCTTCAAATTTTTATTTAATGAATACTAGCGTAAGAGATTGGCTACGATGACACATCATTAGGTTTAGAAGGAAGTACCTAAAGCATGGGTGCTGCCCAAATCTGTTATCATGATATCACATTAGATGTAATGCATATTCATGAAGTTTCACTTCTCTAGCTTGAGGTTGCATGGGTAGTGCATTTCCATTTGGAAAAAGAGTAGGAAATTCCAAGTAAAATAACCCCTTTGTAGTGTACTCATTAATTGGGGTTGAACTAATGTGTGGCCAGTCAATGATGTGGTTAGGGTCATTTGGAAGGTGTAGGGATTCTTTAATAATTTCTAACTCTTGGTGTTTGGTTGGAAACCTTGCCACAAATGAGGTTACATGTTCTGATTCACTTTCTAGTTCACTTTCTCTGGTCTGAAGGTTAAGGTCCCCTAATATGAGGTTTTCATTTTGACTTTGAATTATACAAAGCATTCCTAAAATGTTTGTAGTGGAAGCAGGAAGCAATGATAATGCATCGTCATTGATTTTAATGTCCTTGTAGTACAGTTCATATTTGATCTTTTATGCTAGTGCATTATGAACATGAATTCTACTAACATAGCAATCATAATTCTTGCCATGTGTATTAAGTCTGCGGATTATTAAGACATCCAAATCTTGGATTGCATATGGTAATGATGTTGCAATCGTTTGTATATCTTGGGCAAAGCTAATTGTTTGACCACTATATTTGTGTTGTCCACCATAAGCATGAGTAACTTGCAAGATTGGATTAACACGTGCAATGAGCATCTCTTCAACTTGTGAGAGAACCTTCAAAACATTTGGTTGTTCAAATGGGTCCATATTATTGGCTGCACCAAAGCAATGTATTGTTTTCTCAGAAACACATCTCCTAAAAGTGAGACTATTGGTTGATGAAGAAACATGGAGACCAGGGTAACATTCCTTACATATACTACACATGCAATTGTGAGAGTGCATCTAGTCTATCTCTGAATTTTCTAGCTGTTTCTAAAAATTTAGAGGGCATGTTAACATCCATGTCAGTAAGTGCAAGTGGAATGTGAGGCCTAGGTGCCGGAAAAGGTGTTTCATTGGGAGCACAAGGTTGTGGATTCTAGGAACTTATAGAAGCTTGAACGTGGGGAGGGAGTGGGTCACCCATTGGTTGGTGCAAGTTGTGAGCACGCCTAATGGCACGATGCACACTTATTTCTTCTTTGTGTCAAGCATCCTAATGGCGGCTTCTCTTACGAGATTACTATGATGCGTCTGTCTTTCAAAAGCTTGTGCAATTGAATTCATTTGTAGGAATGCCAAAAAAAGGAAAATTCTATTGTTGGTATCTTTTCAATAGAAACATTATACAAGTGTTAGATTAAAATGCTAGCAACAAAGTAAGATGTAATTTTTTTTATCATTTTTCAAAGAGTAATAGAAAATACATCTGTACAAACTATCTCCAAGTACAAGTTTGTTGAATTTGAAAGGTCCTAGTATGTAGTAGAGATATAAGTTGTTGGTAATGGAAAAATTTTTGCACGCTGGTCCATAAGAGCCAAAGAGGAAGAGGAAGCCATGAAAATAATTTAGTTCCCAAGTGATTGTAGAAGGAACTTTTAGTGTTTGCTATAGAAAATAGAAACAGGTTAAAAGAAACTCATAGAGAGAACAAGTTAAAGAATGTGGGTTGGTCATAGTAAATTCCATAGAACAACGATTAATACAAGCATTATATATAGTCAGCGTAAGAAACAAGTTTTGAAGGGGTCTTGGAACCCTGTACAAAATGAAATATTACACGGATATGAGTCTACACAAATAAGAGAAGAAGGAATAGCTACAAGTGGTTGTCCAAAACATGTAATTATCTTGAAGGTATACAATGTGCTTTTGGCACATGGAACATGGATCCCTTATAACAAATAGTTGATTTCATCTGTGAATTTAAACCTATCAACTTCAATAATTGTTTTTTTCATCAGTGGTTCATTTTTATATGTTTCCATTATGTTAGATAGGGTGAAGAGAAATTGATTGTATTGTATATGTTTAATAACCACCTCAACACTTGCTTCTTCTTGTTGATTTAATTGTAGCATATACAGTTCTTTTGCAGGCATGCCGATGAGCTTAATTGCACTTTCATCAAAATCAGTCGCCCATATAGTACCTGTGGGGTCTTCAAGCTTGAATTGAAGGACATATCTATAATTAAAATATAGAAAAGTGGCTACACACTTTGAACAAAACCATTGTCCATCTTTATTTTGGTCGACTCTTTTTTTACATTGTTTTCCTCCAATCTCCATTGGACAAGCTGGATAATTTTTTTTATATGTCTTGATGAACATCGATGTTTCTCTAACAATGCATTGTAGGGGGCTTGTTAAAAATGAGGTCTCCTGAGTGAGATTGGAGATTGATTTTCGTGTTAAAAGTGTAGGTGCATCTAAAAGGGTTGTTATTGGCATGTAAAGATCAGATCCATTTTGTGCAAACCAAGACTTCAGTTGTTTTTTTTCTTCGATATCAGGGTTGATAAACAATTGGGAAGTGCCTAGGGTTCTTACAACCTTACCATTATATTCTGCAATCTGACCATTTTTTATTGCAAGCTCAATATCCTTTTGTAGATGGTACATCTCCTGTAGTTGTGTGCCTTCCTTTTGAGCTTCTTTTCCCCACAAGGTAAAATTTGTTGTGGAGGTAGACATGTCTATCATTTTGAGACTCCTTCTAAGGACCTCAATTGCATCAGTTTTTCTTTTTATTGTAAAGGAACGATCCACACACAAGACATTTCCAACCAAATCAATAGAAGAATTAGCATGCTGAGTCAGGATATATTTAATGGGTGTAAAAGAGATTTGAAGTGTTGGAATTGAGAGGTTATCATCACAAATAACGAGCCTTGAATCATCTGTTAAAGTGATTTTTATATTACTATTAAGCTTATTGTAAAACTTGTTTGCAGTTTTGATGGTACCATGAGATAATGTATATACACTCCCAGTCTGAAATTGTTGGAAATAGAGGTCTACAATTAAATTAAAGAAAGTGACGCGTACTTCAATTCTCTCACTATCAATCATATCAAAACTAGACATGTGCCCATCACCACTTTTTTTGTTGAAGTGGTGCATATCTTTCTTCGTAGTCACACGATCTTGTACCATCCACTGTGTTTGAAATAGATTCAAACTCCTAATAGGAGTAATAGTAGGAGGGGGTTGTTGCTTCCATAGAGACGCATGCAAGCCAAACATCAATTTTGTAGGACTGGGTTGTTCAGATGTGACAATATCTCCTACACTTGTGCATGCATCCGGTGAATTTCCTACATGGTGTTGTACAAGTTTCTCTGGTTCTTTGAAGAAGAAGGTGGGGTCACCAATGATATCATGTTCCTTGCAAGAAACCTCTAGGTTGGAGAGTACAATCCACCTATGAAATCATTAGATATGTATAATTAGTATTCTTTAATAGTTGTAAAAGAAATGGGAAATGATTTATTAATTATAATAAAGACGTAGTAGCTATTGGCTCACCTTGAATTACAAATAGTAGGAGTTGTAAATCCATTGAGTTGTACTATAGAGCCTTTTTGGAGTTTTCCCGCTGCTATGAGGCTGTTAAACTTGCTTGGTAAGGTTTATTTTTGTAAGTGCAGCCCATCAGAGAGATCTAACTTGTATCTAAGTGATGTTCCAGTTCCTTGACCAAATGTTGCAATGGAGAAAACTTGAAGAAGTGGATATACATCTAAGTTTTAATCATTGATAGGCTTTATTGAATTATTTGTCAAAGGGTGAGACATGGCTTAAAGGAGAGGCAATTGACCTATACATTTAAATAGGTGTTTAGTATTATATAAAATGGAAGTTCAAAAAAACTTTTTGTAAGGAGCAAGGACAATGCAAATTAAGTTCATAAACAAATGACATTGAATTTGAAGTTATGAACAAAATGGATGAAGTACCAATACTAATGTAAAGGCCAAGAGTATGATTTGTTTTTCATACATTAATTATAAATTACATGTTTGGAACAAAATAAAGGTGGTAAGCATTTATGGTTTCAAATTGTATTGGGTGAAGGTAAGTTGCAACGATAAATATGTTGGAAAGATAAGAAGGCATACCTCCACCCAACAAATAGTGACTATTTCTTCATAGAACTTGTTAGGTTAAGAGTGGTCTGTACCTACAGATGGTAAGAAAACATAAAACATAATGAGTACAGAGTTTAATATGTAATTTGAGTAGATTTTGTTGTGCTGTTGTGAGAGGCATCATGACCATTTGTTAGCAAAGAAAGATAAGCATTATCAAACAAATTGCCTTTCAAGAATATAAGATCTAGCCCATAAAAAAAAAGATCGTATCATTTTTCATATTCCATAATGTGGAGGAAACTTAAAAAATCTTGGAATGAATACAAGATAAATTGTACGTGACAACAATAGGACTAAACTATTACCCAAAAAGAGTAAGGCATAAGTATTAGAAGTTTAGATCAGGAAACTTGGCACAAGGGTGTACAAATATGTGGAAGTGTAAAACTAAAGTGAGTTGAAGTAAATACTATGTCTCATTTAAATCAGACTAAAATAATTAGCATCTTAAGCGTACATTTATACTGAATGTAAGAAACGGGTAAAGCGAGAACTAAAATGTGAAGGCGCGAATAAGATAAAACATGATTTTATTTTAATGATAGAAAAGCATTATACAATCATATTTTTGATATGAAATGAAATAAAGTTTGGGTGTGAATTTTAAACATTTCATAGTGCAATAAAACATACAATGTCTATTTTGAATACAAAGAAGAGAAAGGGGTGAATCGAGCATATAAATGCAAAAGTGATGGAAATATACAATGTGCATTTGTATTGCTAGTGGAACCAGATTTGTACAAAGTTCATTTATAGTAGTAGGTGATGGAACTAAGAGGAAGGAATGTAAGATAATACTAATTACAAGAGCCCAAAAACTTCAACTTCTCACTTTCTTTAATAGTGGTAGCGTAAGTCCAAAAAAAGAAACTATAACACTTTAATATATAAGGTGTTATGGGTAGTTTAGGAAGGCTTGAAATGCACGTCGAATATCAGGAGCATTGCTTTCTCCGTAGTATTCACCATAATACATTTCTTGTACAAAAGTACATAAACCAGAATATTTCATGTAGTATGCATGCAACTCATGTAGTGTTTCTTCCATGGCCATGACCTCAAAATCTTTGACATCACATGTATGAGCACTCGTAAATTTTAATTGTTCAACATGTTGCTGGCAACTAAGGGAAAGACTACTTGCAACATTCTGGAGTTCTGTTTCATGGAACACATTCCAATTGACAGACGCATTTGAGCAAGTAGATGGGGACGGAACACTGATTTCAGAGGAACTACTTGAAATTTCAATAATCTGATTAGCCTGTTGAAGATTTTCCATGACCTATAAAAGAGAGGAAAATACTAAATCTATAAAAGAAACTTGCATCCATTAGTTACAATTTATGTTTGTAAACCCAAAAAATGAAAAGCTACAAATATGGTGTTGAGAGTAGAATAGTAAAATAAATTGAATTTGTACATGAAAAATTATCTCTTCAGAGAGACATTAAGCTTAAAATGTTATGGTAAGTTAGCCATTAACATCAAGGCAGTCACTTCAAAGCTATCTATCTATCTATTCTTATATATAGTAAATGCATTTGAAGCCTTATCTTTAAGCTGATATAATATTAAATGCAATACAGTTATTCACACATTCAATTATCAATTTGTTAATATAAACTATGTGTAGTTGATATTAAAAAAATATAAACTCAAAATATTTTACAATTTACTAATCTTAATTTGTTGCATTTATATGGAAAGTAAGTTTATATTTCCTTACAATAATATATTTCCTTACTAAACCAGGTTAATATTTCCTTACTAAACCAGGTTAACCATCAATTTGGAAATGCATTTTTACCAACTGTAAAAAAATTAATCTAATATTTAAGAGAAACTATCAAATTTACACAAGTGTGTTGATATGACATTTGATATATTCTATCAAAGTCTTACATAACATGACTGTTAAAACCAAACAAAATCTTATTGAAAAATATTTTGCAAGCATTTACTTAATCATTAAATGTGCAAATAATCTTCAAATTTCTAAAAATCCACACAGTTTAAAGAAATGTGTCAGGGGACTTAGAAATAACCATTTACAATGGAAATGAGAATTTGAATGAGTATTCATTGAAATAAAAAAAAACTGTCAAAAGCATAAAAAACAAAAGATATCAAAACAACATTATATATCAATAAAGAGAAAGTCTATTATGGTACTGAATAAGAACCTCAACTAATTTTCACAAATTAAATTTTAACAAATTCTGAAACTGCTTAGAACAGAATCTTGGATATTTGTTTAGGTGGATTTGTAATCTAGATTATAAGTTTTGTTATTTTCAATATCACGAGTATAGCTACACATTGTTGCACAACAAATTGAGATTGTTTAGAATAAAGTTCAAATCTGCACTTAAGAAAATGAATAACTTTGATTTGACATTTTAATTCTAAAAATGATTTCTAATTTTTCATAAGAAACTTAGGGTTAGGGGAAGAAAAAGACAAATGAAAATAATAGAAAACCACAATGTCTGATGAAGAAGAAAAAAATTGTCTGATACATAGTCTCTGTCTTTTGGAGTTTGAATTCTGACATAAGTACCAAATTTTATAAAAGCTGGTAGACCTTTGAATTCTGACATTTTCTGAAAGCTATTGGTCCCATAATATAATTTTAATTTTTAGTATATTCAATGAATCTGAACAAAAAATATAAAATAATAAAACAATTAATTGATAAAAATTATAAAACTTGAAATAATTGACAAATCTAAACTGGTAGGACAACTTCTAGCCACTGATCTTTTCTAGTACCTCAAATTTACAATTTTGAAAATAAGAACGACTGTTTACCAAGAGAATATTTAAAAAAAAAACTCTCCTAAAAATGCTAACGATCCGTCATAAAACTGTCCACATCATACTTGACTTGGAAAACTTTATACAGAAAAGAGAATCTTAGATTTTCAACTTTCTAGTGTATGATTACATTTAAATAAATCAGTTCTCTGAGATCGCATATCCAAGTTCATAAGGCCATCATGTCAAAGAAATTTTAAGTGATTAAACAATGAAATAGTATAATAATTACAGTTAAATGAAATTCTTCTGTTAGATTTATAAATTTTAAATTTGAAGTTTTGCAGTCAACAACTAAAATCTAATTTGTATACAATGAAATAGATTAATAATTACAATTAAATGGAATCCTTCAGTTGGATTTATAAATTTTAAATTTGAAGTCCTGCAGTCAACAACTAAAATTAAATTTGTATACAATGAAATAGAATAATAATTACAATTAAATGGAATTCTTCTGTTAGATTTATAAATTTTAAATTTGAAGTCTTGTAGTCAACAACTAAAATTAAATTCATATACAATGAAATAGAATAATAATTATAGTTAAATGAGATTCTTCTGTTAGATTTATAAATTTTAAATTTGAAGTCTTGCAGTCAACAACTAAAATTAAATTCGTATAGCTAGGAAAATGATTCACAGTTTTTGCATCTAGAATATAATAGAATCTCACTCTCCCAAACCAGAGCTACAGTTAAAATTTTTGGGCTGGAGATATGAATGTTAGGACAATCCCGGCTGAAATTTTCAATCTAAAAATATGAATATTAGGATTGCACCCTTCCAAAGTGCATGCACGACTAAAATTTATAATCTTTTAACACGAAAGATTAGGGTTTGAACCTTAGGACCGATCAAGACAAAGAAAATACCAAGAATTCACCCGGTAAATCACATTAAACTATTTTAAGCATACAACATTGACAACACACAAATTTTTAAAAGAAGGCTAAAGGCAAAGGAAAATACCGCCTAACATACTATAAAGCTGCTTTGTGTAACAAAAATACTATTTACAGAATGCTTTTATTATTCAATTGCAGTGAAATTGAAATAAAGAATGAATATGCATGAATCAAAAGCACAAAATAAAGAAACGAACAACAAACCAACAACATGAAATGAGTAAAAGGAACCTACAAAAGAAGCTCGAGCAACATAATTTCCCAATTTCTGTGTTTCCTGCATGTGTTGTGTTCTCTTTTGTGTGTTCTCTTTTGATTAACTAAACCAGGCTGGGGTGTTATCTTATTATATGGGAAGTCATTCGTATAGTCCTTGGATGTAGGTGAGAAATTAATTCTCCCAGCAATGTATACATGGAACCATGATGCATACGCCGAATATTTTGTGCATTCAGTGCAATTAAGTTCTCCAGCTGTATTAAACTATTTCTTTTACCCCAAGTCCCGTGCAAATCAGTCGAGCAGCAGCCCAGGATGAGTACGCACATAAAATGTGCACGAAAGACAATTAAATGTAAAATTTATTTATCCCCATGAATATGAATTGTTTAACCTTTACGAACAGTTACACAGAGCCGATGTGACTCTAGAATTGAAGATAAATTTATAAATTTAAATTAATAGAAGCTGTGAAGATTAAATCGCGTAGCTCATCTCAGATATGATGTGAAAAATTCATGATGAGAAATCGAGCGTATCCTAGGTGCAACATTTATAATATAATAAATTTATAAATTTAAATTAATAGAAACTATGAAGATTAAATTGGGCAGCTCATCTCAAATATGAAGTGACAAATTCATGATGAGAAATCGAACGTATCCCAGGTGCAACATTTATAATATAATAAATTTATAAATTGAAATTAATAGAAACTGTGAAGATTAAATTGGGAAGCTCATCTCAGATATGAAGTGACAAATTCATGATGATAAATCGAACATATCCTAGGTGTAGCACTTATAATATAATAGATTTATAAATTTTTAATAGAAACTATGAAGATTAAATTGGGCAGCTCGTCTCAGATATGAAGTGACAAATTCATGATGAGAAATTGAACGTATCCCAAGTGCAGAGTCGATGGTGAAACTTGATGGGACTGCAAACCTTTCTATTTTCTTGAAACCACTTTTGCACTGAGAAACTAGGTAAAAGGTTGTTTATTGCGTGAGACAGTTTTGTAACCATCCATACGCGAGTGAGCTAATTGGAAAATCCTATCGGCTAATTAATTGATATAATAAATAAATAAATAAAGGTGACATGCTTAATTAATTTATTAAATCTAGACAAACCTTGAAAACATCTTTGTAGCGTGGTCAATAGGTTCTGTCAAACTATACTCCATGTGTTTTTTTCGTATAAATGTGGTTTCTGTATCATCTAATAAACCCTCTCCTTTGACAAAGTGAGGAAGTCTCTCAAGAGGGATAGCCGCACACCAGTCTACTTGTTGAGTACTATCATCTCAAATGGGTGTCCATTCAAGTTTATAACTTGAGAAATGATTTACTTCATTGGGGTTATCTTGCACCTCTAGCTTTATGAGTGATTCCTATTTATTCTTTCTACCCATCCTAAATAATATTCATATTTTTAGTGACCCTTTATATTATTTAAATATATAGGACAAGTTTTATAATTATGCCACACACACACACACACACACACATATCGCCAACAAAATATTTTACTAATATCAAAATCATATAAACACCATCGCATTATTTGCAAGTAGATGTAAGTGATGGTCTAACTTAATACAATATAGTCTATATATGATAATGGATGTGTATGAGGATCTTATGATGGTGTAAAAAATTATCCAATGTAAGAAATGGATATCTATGAATATGGATGGTGATCAAACCTAGAATATCAATGTGTAATGAAGATTTGATCAAGGCAGGTATGAATCTATTGGAAATATAAACCTATCTCGAGTTAAGTTTAACCTAAGACTTAATGTATAATGGATGTATGTGAAGATGTTATGATAACATAAGTGAATCTATAACCTAGGACATAGATGTGTTAGAAGATGTTATGTGATTATGGATACTATGATGGTGGTCTAAACCTAGGAGATAAATGTGTATAAAGGTGTCAACCTAGCTTGTAGATAGAAGAATAATTTTTATTATATGCTTGTGGACTAAAAAGAAGAGAAAATTAAAAATCTATGGGTGAAAGGATGAAGTCACCATCTGGCTTCAAGTGGGGAGGTTGTAATCTAACATGACAAACACATAAGACATACACAAAATAACCTATAATTATTTAAGTAGGAATGACTCCTTGAATTTTGAACTTTTTAAAGCTAAAACCTTTGCCAAGTATACTAAACAATTAACTAAATGATTAAATTCTACATAAAATTTCAGATTTAAAAAATATTTCTAAAAAATAGAACTAGTATGCAAAAGTTAATGTAACTTAATGAATCAATAATAAAATACTCAAGAACAAACACATTGTTTTAGTTGATTGAATAGATCATTCAAATGATATTTAGATAAAATATTTAATATATAAATATTAAATTATAATATTTTTCATAATATTACTATCGATATTCAACTTAATGCAATTTAAAGATTGAAGAAGAAACCTACTTACCTGATTTTTGGTGTCCAATATGAAGAAACACATTTTCTCGAAAATGTTTGACTTGGAACTAGCTTTAAAATGCCTATACACATATTTAAAAATATAATTGATAAGTGATATAATTTATTTTAACATTTTCTTGTACATAATTTTTTAAGCATTTGATATGTACATGAAACCTAAGCTTGACTATCTCTTAGTTCTACCCAAACTAGAAATATAAACATATAAGACAAAAATAATAATGTACTAATCATTATAAGGAGGATTATTATCAAGATGGATTATGAGGAGGATTGTAATTGCTAGGTTATTCATATGCACTAGGACAAGTTTGGTTGAGTTTGAATGATTATTCTCTTGAATGCAATAAAGGCTCTCCAATACTTATGTAATAGAGGTGATTGAGTGCATAATTTAAAATTAATCATGGTATGATGTGAGAATTTAATTGAATGCAATGATTTTTATACATTAACATAACCTAAAATTGTAAGAAAGTATGCAAAGTTAGCTCTAGAGAAAAAAGTGTAAAATGGGTTAAGGTTGTTAAATGTTTCATTTTAAAGGAAAACTACCTATAATATAATAATTTACATTATATAAAATATTGTATATAATAATAAATAAAAATTATACAACTCAGTTTTCTCAATTCTCCAATAATTGTGATATATGTTACAGAAGGACTCATTTTCATGAATATACAAACCATTATATCACATGGCATGTTAATACCCCATTCACTTTATTGTCCTATGAGAAGTAAAGTGGGTTATTACCACTTTTTATATCAAAATAATCTTCCTAACCCTATTTTCTCTATCTTACTTTAGTTCCTTAAATTGATGATATTAAAATTTTGCTTTTAGTTATTTTAAAATTTGCTCATATGATAGATACAATGTATACCATATTTTCCCCCTATTCTATAGGTTCTTATGTAGTATGCATATTTATAGGTAGACTCACATGACATTTTGTAGGTTTCATTAATTTAGATGGACCTTCAATTATCCTTTTATGTCTAAATATGTATTTCACATGAATGTTTGTGAGTGCTACATACTTTGAGATTAATGTCCATTTTAGGATTTATATGTAGCTCAAAATGCGGATGAAATGCAATGGTAATTTTTCATACTTGTCATTTCACATTTAATTTTGAACCATTTTGAGAGAATGACTTAATGTATTGACATAGTGGCAAATCCTTAAATCTTGTGAGAAGTCTAACCGCCCCACCCCATGTTATTTATTGACTTACAGACCACTCACACACATTCATACCTACCTAAACCATATACACATGTATATCAACATGTTCTCCATAATTATGGATTTGTTATGCTTATCTATGCACCCATCCCTACACATCTATTATCCTCTCTAATCTTAACATTTCCATGTGTTGAGCCATTTTTTCAAGCATAAGACCAATCTTGCAACTATGAACATAATTTACTTAGAAAGGTCAAATCCAAATTTGGGGTTGACTCCTGCCATTAAATTAACGGTTGGACAACTTGCTTTTCTCTTAATTTTTAAATTTAATTTGAATAACTTATTAAAATAATATTAAGTCGATATTCACAATCCATGACATAATTTGCAAGCTACTTCTGAATGTGGTTGTGTGATTATTTTTGTTAATTTCACACATTCATATTACATCTAAAATATTTTTCTTTTTAATAATTCTCTAAGTTGCAAGATTTCTTTTCCAACTTTTATTAAATGTATTTACAAAAAAATTTAATCAAATAACTTTTTTAGAATATTTAATTTTTTTAATAAAGATTATATCAGCATAAGAAAAAAACTTTTAAACCATATTAGAAAATTAAGAGAAATTTACTAACGAATAAATGAATATTAGGAAATGGATCAACCTAGGAAATGTTAAGAAGACATTGCTTATAAGGAACGCAAGTTCCTAATTCTTAGCACACCCACTAATGTAGAATTAATAACTATTCCCATAAATATTCTTTCCTATTTGTTTGTATTGCCCATGGTGCAATAAGGTGTCAAATATTTTCTTTCATTTTTTCTTGTGTCTAGCTAATTTGAGACTAGGTAAGTGTACTCTTTTTTTTTTACAACTCATGCTATCTATTAGAAATCTAAACCTATCTCGACTTAATGATATTAGGTTCCATCATAGTGCTGCTAGAATAATTTTATTTGACTGTATTTGGCTTCTCTTTTTCCTCTACTTGTTAGTTTTTAATATTTTATTAACTTGTTCACATATTGGTAGACAATTAAAGAGGTGTGTGGCTTCACCCGCAAATGAGTGAATGCATTATTTATAACAAAAATGAAATGTCGTCCCATAGCTTGGCAGACAGTAACTGGAACCCTAAGATGCCTTGCAAATATGTGGTGGTGGAAAATGCAGTTGTAGGGACTGATTATTTGACAAACTTTACCAACATCTTAGTGGCTGTATGCAAATAGAAGCAATGAAACATGGGTATTGACACTTGTCAAAATAGAAAAATAGGTTCAAATTCTGATTCAACGCCTTTTGTCACTTTTTTTACTCCTTTCTTGCGTAGAAGGTGGGGATGGGTATGGACATCTATTTAAGCAGAGAAGGCAAATTTAGGCCAGATACAATCACTGACATATAGTTGGCGATGGATGTTTAACAATCCATTTAAAAGAAATGGAGTCTCAACGACTTCTATTACTATGGCAATGCACACAAAATGATTTTTTTCAGATTTTTTTATTAAATAGCCACCATGAAGAAGCTTTGGTTTAATTAATAATGAGCCATGAATTTTTTGGTTACAATTTTTTTTTGTCTCAGATTCACTGAGCTAAAACCATGTCATCTAGCAGAAAAATAGGAATCATATAAATTCAAAAAAAATTACCAAATCACTAAGAAAAGAGGACTAGTTGCGCTTGGAGAAAGAGGGGAGTATGGACAACTTGGTGTATCCACATGCCACTGCATTTGACACAACACAGATAGACATTAAAAAAATACAAAAAAATTGAAAAAAAGTTGACAAAATCTTAAAACTTAGACATACATAAAAAAACTTATGAAAGTCTAAAAGGCAAATACAAACGCTGGCATTCATACCTGGTATACGATCCATAGTGAATCCGAGCCACATATTTCATATTTGGTGTGAAATCTTGATTAATAGCAAATAGAAAAAAAATGGCGGGATGGGCATTAAAATCAAGCATGTAAGGAGGGCCATTAAAATCAAGTTAGCTGATTTGATTGATGACATTGAGCTGATTTGATTCCATTTGATTTACTGCATTGGGAAAAAATCTTTGTGGCAGTGTATCGGGTGCAAGAATGACAAGAGTTATTAGTTGATTTAACCAGGATAGGGGTGCAAATTTTTGGTTGCATAGCCATTGCTCTCTCTCTCTCTCTCTCTCTCTCTCTCTCTCTCTCTCTCTCTCTCTCTCTCCTTTTGTCTTT
>MU225875.1:3904-17553 GCA_018584345.1 Thuja plicata
TCTACCAAATCACATATTCATTTTTCTTGAATGTAACACATTAGCTTATATATTTTATGCAAAACAATTTGATTCATATTTTCCTTTTCATGTATTCAAGAATTTTGTCTAGTATTTTTTATTTCAATTTTTAACTTTTTTAAATTCTTATATTTTATATAAAAATATTATGTAAGAAATAATTTATATTGATTTTTTTCTTGTTTTATTTATTTCTTTTAACTAATTTTAAAAGTTATATTAATATGATATATGGGACAAAACATGGAGGGGCACATGGAGTTCTGCTACCATCTAGGTCTTGTGCTAGTTAATGCGCAAGAAACCTGATGTAGCCATCAAAAACAGTGAAAACAATGGATAACCAGGATACATTTTTTTAGCCTACAGAGAGGTGTGAGAGGGAGATAAAGAGAGAACTAGAGAGATGGAGATATAAAGTAAGATAAATGGAGTGAATAAGATTAAATGAACTTATTGTATTTACCTTTTCTAATTGTGTACTATATGTTGGAAATTAAAAATTTGTTAAGTTATGATTTATTATTCAACTCCTAAACCTCATTAAATGGAATATCATATGGAATAAGAGTCATTTAATAATAAATAAACTTCATAAGCAAAAAGTAACAATATAATACATAAATGATATAGCCACCAAATACAATAAGATGAAGACAACATAAAAAAAAAGGCGTAACCATTGCACACTTAGGTGCGATTGCTAGTTGTAATAGTTTTAAATGTAATGGTCATATCAAGGTTGAAAATCTCGGTCTTGGCAAAATTTTGGTGAACCTAAATTTTTTGAAAATTTCATTTTCGGCAAAATCTCAGTGAAAATATCGGCAATAAATCGACACTTTTATCGAACATTTGAAAATATAAAATTTCTTAAAATATTCTTAAAAACACACACATAAACACCAAATTTGTAGAATAAATACTGATTTGAGATATCCACCATTGATTAATCAAAGTTTTGAGTTAAATACATAGCAATTACCAATTACTATTATAATTTAGAACGTAGTAGAAAACATAGAATCATTATCATATACCAAAAAACAAGTACGACATATGAGTAAAAATAATTTCAATACATATTGAAGTCAAACTCTGTGAAACTACAAGTCTACAACTTCTGATTACATATTAAGTTCAAATTTCAGTATCAATGAAAACTAGAAATATAAATCATAAATTGTGTCTACGACTAAAGCTCAAAAGAGATCGCTGCTGCTAGGTGGGTGGTGCTGAAGTAGTTGCATCATCCCCAACAGGTGCTTGAAAGGTGCGTCAAGTTCAACAGAAGCCTCTGATGGATGACCAAGCCCATGTTCCTCCTCACGTGCTGCCACTTCTACATCCCAGTCATCTTCCTCCATCTCAAAGTCATCTAGCTGATCATTAGTCAAGAAAGGATCCACATGCACATCCACATCATCACCGTCAGGAGGAGCAACCCAATCTACTGCATATGGATCAATCTAATCCAAGTCAAGTGCTTCATATGAAGCTTTCCCTCGCACCTTCTTCTCATGCAAACGAAGGTTGTACCACACATAAACCAAATCATTCAAGTGCTTCTGAGTCAACCTATTGCGCTTCTTTGTGTGTATCTTCTCAAACACACTCCAGTTTCTCTCACAACCAAAAGCACTACATGGCTACGATAATATTCGGATGACAAGCTTTTGAAGATTAGGTGTTGTGGCACCATAATCTTCCTACCACAAATCTGCAAGGATTAAATAAAGCATTTATAATGTGGTGAAGATTCCAATAAAATTTAATGAGAGAAATAAATGATATAATAAACCTAAACACATGTTCTTGTTTACCTGGTTATCTAGGGTGTTTCTCCTACGTATGCAATCAGGTGAAGAAAACAATAGCCCATCTTCCCTCTTGTAGCTATGTAACTCATAAAGTACGATGTCTCGAAGGTTCTCATCTTCAACTAATCTCCGAATACACGTGTCCAAGCCAATCTAAACCTCTGCATCTACTCTGAAAGTGTCAAAGAAGTAAAACTTGGGGTTCAAGTAGTAGGCAGCAGCATGAATATGTTGGTGGAGTTGTCGGTTCCACCTGCGATCAATTATGTTTCATATGGGTCTATATTTGGTCTCATTTGACCTATACAAGTGTTGAATGGGCTCTTTGGCCCTATCCATGGCCTCATATAGATACCCCATGGGGTTTTTATCCCCATCCACAATTCATAGATCCCTTACCAACAGTTCTGACAAAAATCAGCGAATTGCAATATCTGAAAATTAAATAATAAATCATCAATCGAGGTTTGGAAAATTACATTGATGATCTCCTCCATTACCTTGCCAAATTTAACATCAAACACAACCTTCTCTGCTTCAGGCTTCTTAGCATAAGGGCTCTCCAACCATTTCTCACTCACAAACATCCGCTTCAGGTTGGGCAATGCGGCTAATAGGCTTTGCAAGTTGAGAAAATTCATAGCAAAGCGTGTAACCCTTGATCGCACAAGATCCTTACCATCAGTGTGCTCTCTCATAAGGCTCAGGACCCATGTGTGATTATAGATGTACTTTGTGATATTTCTTCCATCTTCAACCACCTTCTGCACCCAACTCAATTTCCCTAGGTCCTTAAGGAGCAAGTTAAGACAATGGGTAGCACAAGGGCTCCAAAATAATGTGGGATGCCTGTCCATCAGAAGTTTATTGGCTGCCACATATGTAGCTACATTATCAGTCACAATCTTGACGACATTACCCACTCCCACTTCCACCACCACCTCATCTAACATGTTGCACAGATTCTCTGCATTTTTAACTTGATCAGAGGCATCAATTGATTTTAGAAATACTAACTGTGCCCCTGAAGCAACAAGAAAATTGATTAGTGTCCTATTCTTGCCATCTATCCACCCATCAGATATAATAGTGTATCCTCTTTGTTCCCAAAATTTTCTTTGCTCTTCCACAAGTTGATGAATGATTTTGACCTCATCCTGTAAGAATGGCCCACTCACCTCATAATGACTTGGGGGCTTGAACCCCTTACCAGACACAGTCATTGCAGCGACCACTTGATCCCAATATGGACTAGATAGAGCATTGAAGGGAATATCATTGTAGTACCAAAATCTTGCAACTACCACCTTTGTCAAGTCTCATGCATCTATTTGTTCCACGCAGTGCCTTGCAATCCAAGTTGAGCACCAGGAATGTTACGTGGAACCCAAAAGTCTGATATATAGTCGCCCACATTGTTCAATGACGATCCTCATATCTGTGGCCCAATGGAAGAAGAATCCCTTGCATCTGTTTGCGACCCTGTAGAACTAAACTCTCCCATTGGGGCTGCCATGGGATTTGCTGTCCTCTTTTTTTCTTTTTTTTTTTTCTCAAATGCTTCAAGGATTGCTATAGCCTCCCTGGTAGCCTCTACAGGGCAACCGTCACATGGTGTGATATCATGGCCTTATACCTTTCCAATGTGATATTTTAGCCGAGTTATGCCCCCACTCATATCCTTAGGGAAATGGTTACATTTCACATCTCCTCTTTTTGGTCCCGGTGTCCCATGTTTCCAAAAAGCATCCCTAGTTCTGCCACTAGCCATTTTCTGACTGTTACCTGTAAGTCTGCAAATACAAGGATAAATAATCAGAAATGTTGGACAAAAATTAACGAATAGTTGTTGTGCAAGGCTGAGATCAAATATTAGCTAAGTCTATGAGCTTATGATCTAATCTCTTTATTATTTCTATTTCTGTTAGATATTAAAGCTGGAAATATACTAATATATATATTACAATATGGTAAAATTCTCATCTTACTATATTTTCTCCCTCTTAGTTTTTCCCCTCTTAGTCCAATCTGTAGCTTTTTTTTCACTTTTAACTGAACATCTTACCTTTTGTGAAAAAAATTTATTATTTCCCCTAATGCTCATGTCTATATTTCCACATTTTTAGTATGCCTCAAATAACCAATAATCTTTAACTTTTAATGAGTATATTGTGACCAGCAAGAAAATAGTAATCATCTTGATTATAAGGATCAATCCAGTTTTGTTCTTAAAGCCCAAATGAGAACATCAATCACCATGCTCTAAATAGTGCACATCCTCTTCAAAATATTTACAGATACAACCACAACACATTCATACACCTGCTGGCATTTTAAAGTAAAATAAATATCACAGTTACTATAGTACTTTTGCAATCAAATCCCAATTATTTCGTTGATATTTCTAATATAGCCATTACTTTATCTTTACTGCAGAAACAATTCATTTGCCTAGTTTGTGCATTGGTGGATGTCCATTCTCAGTTTCTATATTTTATGAGGTATTTTGCTATAACAGTTTACTTGTCTATGCTCCATGTTTCATGAATATCAATGGAAAATCATTGGCACAACAATGAAAAATTTGTCAAATATGTGAAACAACTCTCGAGTTGTAGATTGCACTTGTTCTAAGTTTCTAAAACTGTTGACCAAATTTTCTTTGGGCATATTAAAATCCATGAATACCAACATCCTACTCCATGAATGCGTGGGATGAATGTTGAAAGCTATGAGCTTGAATGCCTTTCCTTTCGCGTCTGTCGCGTTTTTCCTCCAGCTCCAAAAATGACTTCTAAAACGTTAAAAATGACCTCTTGAAAGGTAAAAATGACCACGAAAAACCCTAAAATCAAAACGCGGTTTGCAGTCAACAATACATCTGTGAAAAACTTGCAATTTTTTGAATAAAAATTGGCCAGCGAATTGCAAAAAATCGGGAGCGATATTAAAGGCGATAATACTGTTAGCCTTTGTGTCGCGCGATATATCATGATACACGTGATATTATCACACGATTTTCAACCATGGGTCATATAATTGTTGAAGGTTTCTCATTGTACCTTCCTCATCGTAGGCTATTTTGGTAGATTTCCTTAAATGTACTTATATATCGTGCCTAGAGGCACAATTTTATATTAATGTATCTTCTTTTTATCTTTACACATTTATCTCTTTATATTCATTATTTAATCTTTATGTATTCATTTTGTTTATATTTATTTTTAAATTCTCTCTATATATTCATTATTTAATCTTTACTTATTCATTTTGTTTATATTTATTTTTAAATTCTATCATTTTAGATAATTTGGTCGTGTCACTATGTTGACCGACTTACTTTTTCTCTAAATTCCTTTCTAAAAACCCACTTGCAATCAACTTGCTTCCTCTCAAGAAAATTCACTCAAACATCTCATATTTGACAAGTTCCATCATCTTTAGATAAAGTTGTCATTGTTGTAAGAAAAAACAAATACATAATAGAAACTACCTAACCTATCAAATTTCAGTCTTCTAGATCATATCCTCATCATTGGTGTAAGATAAAACGAAGACATAATAAAAAATATCTCCTTAATATAAACTAGCTATCAACATTCTTCATCTTGTAAATCATCTCCTCAAATACACAATAAAAACTACCTATCCAAACTTCATGAGGACTTCATAATCTTATAGATCATCTCTTCTTATATAGCTATGTTGTAGATCATATCCTCGAATACATAATAGAAACTACAAATATCCTCATATCCTCAAACATAATAGAAACTACAAATATCCTCAAATACGTAATACAAATATCTTCATATCCTCAAATACATAATAGAAACTAGATATCAAAGTTCCATAATTTTGCAGATCATCTCCTCAAATACATTCATAGTTTTCTAGATCATCTCCTCTTATATTTTCTTGCTCCAATATTCACACCAATATTCACATTTCTAAACTTAGCAAATACATAGCACAAACTACCTATCAAGTTCCATAGTATTGTACATCATCTCAAATTAAGGGATTCTCTCTTCTCCTTCATCCTCAAATCCATCATTTCCCTTTTCAACATTTTCACCTTGTTATCTCTCAACCTTAATGTCAAAATTTATTATCTTAGAGAAAAAAAATTACTTCCCTAAAAGCTACATCTTCAAAATAAATCATTAATAAAGTTGAAGTGTTCCAAAGATTGTAATCTTTAACCTTCTAACCATATCCCATAAATATACATTTGAGGCCAGGGATATGATTTCTCTAGGCATGTTGCATAACCAAATATCATTAAATCTGAAAGATGGATTTTCTTATTTATCCAAACCTCTAACCATATTCCATAAATATACATTTGAGGCCAGGTATACGATTTCTCTAGGCATGTCGCATAACCAAATATCATTAAATCTGAAAGATAGATTTTCTTATTTATCCAAACCTCATTGGAAATAGATTTTGTTATTTACCCAAACCTCATTAGAGTTTATCGCAAGAGGTGAATGAAGAGATATTAGAAATAGTCATAGCGGTGGATCAAAATCAACAATCAAACTATTTACCACTCTATCTTACTTTTTGTTATTTATATCAAAGTTTGGTTCATTATTTTTACAATTTTGTTTTGTTGTGGTATATAATGGTTAGTCTTCTACCTCATCATACTTGCATTTCTAAATAAATCATCAAATTCGTTGAAAAAATATTTTCTTTTAATATTAGATTACATCAATTTTATTTTCTTAATAACTATTTCTCAAAAAGTGACTTATATCTTGAATATAGAAAAAAAAAAGATTTTCATTAAAAAAAAACCAAATCAAACATTTTTAAAAAAATTTTAATTAAAAAAACAAATCAAGCGATTTTTTCAGATCATAATTAAAAACATAAATTAAGCGTCTTTTAAGTAATCATCTGTAAAATACAATATCATGGTTTACGGATAGAACCAACATCCCATGGGCCAATGGACCAAACATATCTGAGAGGCGAACATTGTCCATCTGTTTAGATAAAGCCTAAAAAGGGTGGATTTGTCGGTGGCTTTAACTTTAGTGCAAAATACACTGTCTGGCAGTCGAGAATAATTCCTCTTCTCTCTTTAATATAAAATGAATCAAAGATGCCTTCCTTGTTGTAAGTGTACGAAGTCTAAACTTTAGAATATTGCTTTTAAGAGCTGCCATACCAACTTTTGATTCCTTAACAGGTTAAACAAGTCAAACTCCGCCCTTATACAATGGATGCTGATTTTCAAAGAATAGGGATTGTAAGGCTTGCTCTTCTGTTTCTTTTTCTTGCAAAGTTTATAATACCAACGTATCCAAGTATCCAGCTCTTTACTTTGTGTGTTTGGTCCTTTCTTTAAAATTACTATACTAGCACTTGTATCTTTTGAAGGGTCCAAGGGGTACGTTGATAGTACTATATAGGTTCATTATTGTTTTGTACATGCGAAATAGGTGTATTTGGTTTCCATTGACAGCTGGTTTAGACGAGATTCTTCTGCTTTCTGTTTCATTGTATATGGACTATTCTGCATTTTGGCATACTTGTCATAGGAGAATGCAGGCTGCCTTTATTTCTTCCTTGTAGCGCACATAGTGGTTATGGTTTCTTCCTTTGCTAACATCATGGTCGTCCATCTATCAATGCATCCGATAGTCATTGTTAATTTATGGTAGAAATCATAGTACGATGGTGTACACACTTATAGAAATTCATTCAAATGATCGTACATATCATTAGGGTGTATAATAATGCATGGTGTGAAAGGTGTTTGATAAATTACGACAAATTCAAATGTATGCAAATATTAGGGCACCTTCCCTGATAATTCATTCTACCTTTTTTGGAGAAACAAATACAAATACATCAAAAGGGGAATTCCTTGTCACTTATAGCAGTGAATAGGTCGTATTAATGTTGTTACCTCTGAGAGTTAAAAACTGCACAAACTGCACAAAATGTTTTTCATAACACAACATAGCAATAATCTCAAAATGACAATAGTAAAAAACATAACATAGCAATAATCTAAAAATTAACATCATATTTAAGAGCCTCTTCTTCTGCTAATGTCTTAGCTATCATATACCAAGTGACTTTATTTGGCTGAGATTTATCGAAACTTATGCGACTCCAACACCTTTCATCAAGGCATGTTTGGGTGAATTCCCCCTTCTCATTCCTTGGAGAAGCAGCCATAACGTATGAAGTGAAAACTATACGTCTAACAGATTTAGCTCTTACGCAAGCTCTCATAACATTGTGTACCCCATTTATAGCAGGTACAGTAAAATCATCCTGTAAACCAACTATCATTCCAGAAAATTCTAGAAGCAGGTTCAAAAGTTAAATTATGAATAAACAGTTGAAGAATCATTTCATTTTCTTACCAGATTAGACTTTGTAAAATCCATGGCACTTGCCACGTGAAAAACTCCATGACAACCCTCCACTGCAGAATCAAAGGCGCCCTCCAAATATAAATCAGCTTTAAAGAGCTTAAGCCTTTCTTCTGCCCCAGGCAGCTTCAACAAAGGTGCACATTTTGTCTCGTCCACTGTATACCATCAACCCATATACAACACAGACGCTTAATTTACTTCATAACTATTGACTATAATTAGTAATTTTTGTATTCTTCAATTAAAGCACAAGCACTTGGGTCTCTAAGGGTTGCATTTACGGTGTAGCCCCTTTCCAGCGGATTCTTGACTAACCATGATCCAATGTATCCGGCTGCTCCAGTCACACACACTCATTTTACACTCTGCTCACCCTCGTCCGCCATTAAATTGATGCTTCAGAAAAAAACCTAAATGGTAACTTGTGAGAGCAAGTGATTGAGATTGATTCAGATAACAAGGATAGTTGGGAATCGAATACATAAACATGGCCCACACATCAGCTATTCAATCTTATTCGAACCACATGATTCTACATGTCTTGTCGTATACAGAAAAAATGACCAAATGAAAAAGGGATGAAGCATTGGATTAGGAAGAAAAATCTGATGCTCCAATGAGAATGTGTTGAAAATATTCTTGAAAATGTCGTTCTATAGTTTTTTGCAAAGTTTGGATAACAAACAGAGAGGGGAGACCCTACCTGTAGTAATCCATGACCTGTAGCAGGAATGATCTCCATTAACACGGTTCCAAGAAAACATCACAGCCTCCACAGTGATTCTCCTTCGAAACCCTTGTTCTCAGTCATGAAGTTCATCGGCTAGAGCAAGAAGGTCAAAAAAAAAATTGTAAATGAGATAGAACTAACCAGTGGCGATGGCAGACAGTAATGATTTCCCATCGAAAATTGTAAATTTGAATGGTTTAGAATGTGCGTGTGGTCGGACAGGGATAATTTCCCATCAGAAATTTGTAGACGCGTGCTCAATATCTATTGCCACCTGTGGTTAGAATTGCGCTGGAAAGTATACATGCAAAATTTGGAAGCACAAACAAGGCACGCATACTGTTTGACAGACCTTATATCATTACATTCACTATTTTCTCCCTTGTCCCAATATAATATCCTCTTTCCAATTCTTTTAATTTGTTACTTTCAAATACTATTAAATATCCCTCTTGTATTATAACAACCCCAATAAATTCTTTACTTCTTTATATATTTCAAAAATTAAGTGAATAGATTCAGTCTATTCAAAGGATCACTTATTTCTCAAATATGTTAAGCTATAGTAAATTAATAATATCATTTCGCAAATATTATATAATAATTATATAACCCAAATAACCCTCTTAATTACGCTGACACATTCTACATACATTCCTCATCTATGGCTTAGACATTCTGCATACATGTCCACTTTGTGAAGCTGCAACAACAACATATGAAAAAATTCCAAACGGTTATGCTGTGTTGGATGTTCGAAACTCCCAATTTTGGATAGGGTAGTACAATGCTCGCAACGGCTTTCAAACTTTGCTTTATTCTTTCCAATCGCATTTGGTTCTACCCATCCTTTTCACCAAATGTATTTCTTGCATCAACCGGATAAACTTATGCTTAACCGACGGGTAAAATCTATTCAAAATCTCACTATAGTAACAATAATCATTAAACATATTTCCTATCACCTCTAGCGATCCGTTTCAATGAAAAGTTATATTTTGCGACTTCTTTTAAGTTAAATACATTTTATTTTCTTATTACTGATTATGTAGAAATTCTGTTTAAAGATTCAAAGTTAAAAACTCTAAAAAGAAAAAGTCAATACTTCAAACCAATCCTTGAATTCGACAGTCACCCCTATTTCTCATATGATTTTTTTTGACATATTTTAAACCAATAAAATCAACTCTTAAACAGTAAACCACCTCCGCCTAAACAATGCATTCAGTTATAAATGTGGCATACATGTGATATCGGAAACATCTATCCAGCCATTCTCTATGACATCAAGGGTCGATTACAAATTCCACATGTCCAACTTAAAAATTAACCAATCAAAAGACCAGATGCAAATACTACTATATTAATTGTTTTCGATGTTAGCCAACTAAATTGTTTTTTAGGTACCTTACATTGTAGATATTATCGCATGCAACCTGTTCTGAGTAAAGCGAATATTTTTCTTTCGCAAAGTACATATGAAAAAAATTAAATCATATTGATAATATCCCTTGGACGACCATTGCACCGCTTACAGCCGTCCATTATTTCCGGGGAGCTTTTGTCGCCGCCAGTTTCTCCGTTTGATGATGAATAGGCAAGCAAGACCATTGCGCAGACTACTACCATCCGATCTTTGCCTTGCGGGAACTTAACGAAACTCGGGATCGACAGGAAAAATGGCGTAAGACAACCACCGGAAAATCATAACAATCCGATGGAAGACTTTAAACAACTTTCCAGCACCGCTTTTACCTTTCCCGGCATAAGACTGCCGGAATGTCTGAAAATCCCGCGGGCATCTCCCCGGGAGTAAGCCTATCGGCTTAATTAGACTTTTCTATTTTGACTTTAATGTAGATGTCACATTGCTTTCTAAAGTATGAATATTTAGCCTTTGCTTGTATTTATTATGGCACTCTTTAAGGTGCAACACCTATGGACAACATTGTCCTTTAAATGGTTTCATCCTTTCATAATATCACAATTGTTACTACTAGAGTCGTGAAGGATCACATTGGTTAATAAAAGGAACACTTTCTCATTAGGACTAGATGTCAGAGTGCTAGTTAGGGAGTGTCATCACATGTGCATGAAGAGATGACATCACGCATAACCTAGTATCGTTTAGTACAACTGAGGATACATGATCATACAAGTCCTTTGCTCCACTAGTAGGCATGTCTTCCCAAGTCATCATCCATATACTTTACGAGTGATCAAGGTATGCAAGGAGCATCTATTATCTTGATTAATTTATTACATATTTCATTAATTTTCACTTGATTAAATGACTTCCCATTCATATCAACCCGACAAGCCACTTTAGGATAGTGACATGTTGGGAGCACTCCATTAACCCGCTCTAGTACCTAATTCCTAAGCTTATTATGTTCTCGAATGAGCATGAAATCAAAATCAAGCAATGTGAAATTTCTCATTTTTACAATTTTTCATATCACAAGTCCAATTTTCTCAATTGTCAATAACCACAAGTGGCACGATCGAAATGGACCCAAATTCACAATTTACAAGATATACATTTACTTCCACAATATAATTCATCATAATTTGCCAAATTTCTACTTGTTCTCATTTTTACATTTTCATCAAAACCAACAAAAATCCCAAAACTCAACGAAAATAGCAAAAATTTCATAAAAATTTAGAACTCTTGAAATTAAAATTTAAACGATACCCAACACCCCCTTTCTAACATAAAATCAACAATTTGATATTCTATAAAGAAAATGAGCATTGTAATAGCATAATTTGGTAAATTTTATAATCTTTAAAAAAACTAAGTTATCTATAAAATGCAAAACTTGAAATAAGGTCCAAACTATTTTCCTAATGTATTAAACCTTTTAGAAACAACTACAAACATGAATGAAATGAAATAGAGGATAAATTAGGTTCCTGGCAAAAATTTAGTTCAAAATTAAATCTTCAAGTTCAGAAACACACAAGAGGAGAAGACAAACTGACAGATGAGCAAGAACCCTTCCCAAATCCTATCGCAATGCCACAAATTTTTCGACAATCCCTCTACACATGTTTGTACAAACCACAAATTAAAATATAAGCAAAAGAGGATTTTCCTTGCACAAATTTCCTCCAAAACAGACGAAGTATAGAAATTAGACAATTTTCCCTTTTTAAAGCTAAACCAATTTTACTTTTTGAAAACAAATAAATAAACATTCATTTTAATTTTTAAATGCATATATTTTACCCTAATTATTAAAAAAATAAATATGAATATACCTAACTCAAGTATTTTGATTTTCGAACATTGAATTACCATTTAAAACCACAAATGGCATTTTCACATTAAATTTCGTGAAAAATATAAATTAACATAAATGCTCAAACATTCATTATTGTTCAAACACTCAGGGGCTAGCGTTTTTAGAGCATTATTAACCATGGTATGCAAGGTATAATACTCATCACAATATGATAAATCATATTCAAATTACAATGAGTAAGATGTAAAGGATATTGGCCAATGTGGTATCTCCTCATAACTACCATTCAAGATATGACTCAGACCTATGAAGCTAGGTGGAAATTTCTTTAGTGCTTGTAACCACGAAACATATGTCAATTGTATCTATGTATATATGATAGTCAAAGCGCATACAATTTCCCCAAATTAGATCAAGCATCATAAATATGAAAGTTGTTGTACAAGCATACATGTGCACAATCAATTGAATAACATCGTCATAATAAACACACTATAATAATGCTTTATGTGTCTCGTAAAATACACCAAATAGATGCCAATACAAAAAGAATGGTGGTATGCATAATCCCGAATAATCATATACAAATATCAATATATAGATTAGATCTCAAAATATAAATGTGAGCATACAAATGTGAGAAGCATTATAGAAGGATAGGTATGTTGCCATTTTCACTCAGTGTATTATTAATACTCAATTTTCCTTGTACATTAAGGATACCATATGTTGTAATGTTCTTATGTGGAACTAGGTGCAAGCTTGTAAAGCTACACTAGAAGTTATTCTTCTTTTGGAGCTACTAGATCATTAGGACAACCTCTACATTGTGGCAAGGGTGTCACTAGCTCTACCTCTCCAAGAGGTTGTCAACATGAGTGTAACAATCCTGCTAGACATGATTGTGATGATTCACGATCTCACTCTTAAGCTCCCCTATCTTGAAATTACTACGACTACTACTATGTGGAATATGACCTCAACCCTGGTTGATACCACAATAGTTGGTTACACTTTTTTGCCTAAACGGACATTGAACTCTACATTTTGAGAAAAACTTTCACATTCGGATGCATATTGTCGTTAAACTGTTTGAAATCGGAAGACGAAGTAAACTAGAGTATTTTAGGATTTTCTGTCTAGATTCTAAATATATATTTTTAATTTTTTTTTGAATTGATTTTAATGGTTTTTTTTTTCTCCCACTAAAACTGCTCTGTTGCTGAAAACGTCTTTTTCAAAAAGGTACAATGACTTCGTACAACATAAATTTTTTTCTAAGACAGATATCAGTGTGATTCTTTTGAATTTGGTTTTGTAACATCCATACGGAGGGCATGCAATTGGTTTGATGACATTATCATGATTATTGCATATTTTATGAACGTTTGAAGTAGAGTCAACTGTAATTTTGACATAC
>MU225875.1:17603-29608 GCA_018584345.1 Thuja plicata
ACGTTTGAAGTAGAGTCAACTGTAATTTTGACATACCTTGACTGCGTAACTGATAACTTGTTGTGTATTTATCGAAATTCAAATTTTTTTTTTTTGATAGAAAGAAGACTTGAAACCGGAGGGCACTGTTTTTTTTCAAATTTTTTTTTCTATTTTCTACTATTTTTCATTGAACGTCAAACCTAGAAGTTTATATTTGATAAAAAACCTACATCTGATGCACGTCAAAAAACATAGACCTAATTAATTCAAAATTTTTCAAATCTATATTCGTTAGAAAGCTCGTTCAGAGTACTTGTGCGATGAAAAAGGAGGTGTCCCTATTCTTTCATTTGAGCCCCACGCTTGAGCCCCGAAGCCATGAAAACTGTAGATTTCTATTAGCCTTTGCAGATAGCCTCAATTTTGGGGGTTTCGATAGAAAGTACTTTCGATCGAAACTAATTAGTTTCGATCGAAAGTACTTTCTATCGAAAGTACTTTCTTCATTTAACATGCATATGGGTCAAAATCCCACTAAAATCTATACTAAATTAGGTTCGATAGAAACTAAATTAGTTTCGATCGAAACTAGGTTAGTTTCGATCGAAACTAGGTTAGTTTCGATAGAAACTAAGCAAAAATGGTAGTTTCGATCGAAACTATTAATGTTTCGATCGAAACAATTAGGTACTTTCTATCGAAAGTACCTAACTAAATCCTCCCACCTCGCAGATTCATGACGAATTTCTTCCTCCAAAAAAGTGTAACCCACTATTGTGGGATCACCCCCCTCTCTTTGCTTCTACTCCTAGGTGTGGAGGTGTTGACTAACCAAACATATGCAAGTTCCTTCATATGTAATTTTCTATTTCTATTGTTCATACTCAATTGCCTATAAAAAGAATCAGGAAGAAAATGACACTATCAATAATTGAAAGTTGATTGATGATGCTACCTCTAAAGATGCACAAATAAGAATAATGATTATATTCCACTTTTTGCTAACCAAAAAGAATCACAAAGATACTGTAGAGAATTGAAAGTTGATTGATAATGCTACCTCTAAAGATGAACAAAGAAGAATAATGATTATGATTGATTGATAATGCTACCTCTAAAGATGAGCAAAGAAGAATAATGATTATGATCTACGTTTTGCTAACCTTGCTTTAAGTGACTAATATTTGATGAGCTCTACACTTTTTATTTATCCTTGTTTATTGTTTAAAACTTAATCCTATTTGACTTTGTAATGCACCTTTCTACCACTACTCTTTTTTGTATTTAATATTACACCATTTTAATTTTAAAAAAAAACATAGAATCACACTCCAAACAAAACCAAATCAATAAACTAATGGAGAGGTGAGGAGTTGTGCTTATCCAACCGGAGTAGGTACGACCGGGTGAAGCCACATCACGGCTTCATATTCCTTATCCAAATCTATCAAGTAATGCTTTACTTTTTATTACATAACAGCTACCTACAACATTTTGCTTTCACACAGACCAAAATGCTCCAACGGATTCGCCGCGGCTTCTGATTGCCAGACTTTGTAACTCTTCTTAATGGAGGCCGAGTCGTTGCGTTAGGAATTCGACTGGTCCAAATCTCCTCATTGGATTCCACAAATAGTTTTAAAAATTATGAAATACAGCCTATCTGTTCCAACAACTTTTGGTCGGTCTGTTCCAAATTTTGGACCGAAATGCGCCTAGGATCTTCGCTTCACCTACCTTTACCCCTGTCCTTTAGCTTAAAATGATTTGCTCATGCTCTGCAATTATCTATAAAATTCTTATGTTAACCATTGTTGGTGGAACACTCTGTATTTGAAGGTACTTTGTTTTTGAGGAGATCCGTTGTTAATAATTGAGAATTCATAAGAAATAATGGCAGGGGAGGAGAACGGCGAAGAATCGATCTCTGCCTCATTGCACGATGATGTGATAGAGATGATATTGTCCTTCCTTTCTGTCTCAGATCTTCCAAAAGCGGCTCTCGTTTGCAAGCAATGGTTCTCTTTCATCGCATTCAGTCCAATTCGTAGAGAGCTTTCCAATTCCCTTCACAAATGTAAACCCTGGCTATTTCTTTTGGGAGCCAAAAACAGACGAGGTTTAGGGTTCGATCCCCTGGCCCGCAGATGGATCCGTCTGCCGCCCTTCAGCATTCATTGCAGAGAAGAAGATGCGATCTTTATGGAAGGCAACGGATTTCTGTTTTCTGTTTCCGGAAACCGCTTAAAATTCACGGAGAGTTTCTTGAATCCGCGAAAATGGCGAGAGAGTGCTTCGGCTTTAAAGGCGTGGCGACGGAATCCGCTGATTTGCTACGATGGAGGGAAAGTGATTGTGATTGGGGGAGTTCATGAGCTTGAAGAAGATCCATTGAGCGTGGAGATGCTTGACCTGAAATCGGGGGAAACGGAAATGTGTGATCCTTTGCCAGGGGAATTCAAACACAGCGCTTCGTCCACCTGGCTTTCTTCGGCTGCCATTAATGGAAAGGTTTATGTATTTGAAAAATTTAAGGGGGATTGCTGTTGTTTTGAGTTGCAAAGCAAGAGGTGGGGAAAGGTGTTGAATGTGAGATCGTTGGCGTTCTCTTCTTCTTCTCAATGCGTTAAATACTTCTGTTTAGCGTGCGAGGTTGGATTGGTTTTAGCTGGATTGATGATCGAGAATGGAGAAATAAGTTTCCAGATGTGGATTGTGGAGGAGAATAATATGGCGTGTAAAGAGGGCACGGAATTACGAATGCCTGATGAGATGCTGAAATCGATCACAGGTGGAGAAACGGGGGAAGAAGAGGAAGAAGAAGAGGAATACTCAGCATATGCAGAGCAGATGGAATGCAGGGGAGCAGGAGATTTGGTTTACGTATTCAGCAAATCGAGATACGTGAGCAGAAGGCGCGTTTGCTTATTTGATTTCAGCACAGGCGTTTGGGAGATGTTGGGAGATAATGATAGCGGTTGGTTGAGGGATTGGCGAGAAAGAGTATTGTTTGTTTGTTGTCCAGTTACTCTTCATCACACGTCGCTGGTTTGTAAAGCATAAAAAGCGTTTTGACTATTTTTCTCTTATCTGGAAAATATTGTATTGTATTGTATTCTAGTTAGAGGAACAACCCCTCGCTGAAAAATATTGTATTTGGTTAAATGAACAACAGATTTCTTTCGACCATTGTATTATCCCTAAAAGCATCTTTTTTTTTCCCAAATTATAGATGAATTTCCAAACTTCTGCAGATTTAGCCCAACAAATTAATGACAGCAGTCGGTTCTTTCATTTCATTATATAAATTGTTTAAAGATAAATATAAAAGTTTTATCATGTTTAAAGGAAGGGTTGGTAACGAGAGCACGAATTTTGATAATTATTTTTAGTTGAGTGTCAAACGTAATAATTTTCAATGAGTAAGAGGCATCTAATTTATAAATGATATGTCGAAAAATCATCACATGTATGAGTTCAGTTTAATTTTATATAAAACTAAGATCTTTTGTGGAAAAGTCATTATTACTACCGTTCCAACTTGATTCTTTATACTAAAATTTTAATAAAACTAACTTATAGTTGAAAAGTCATCTGTAATAAAATTATAGCTTCATCCTTAATGATATAAAAATTTAATACTTTAATTTTGTTGTGATTGTATTAATTGTTGTTTTAACAAATTGAGAACATCTATGGCAAGTGATGATGATAAGAAAAATTGATACTGAAACAAATTAAACACTAAAATGAGAATGGTGAAGATTTTTTTTATAACTAAAGTTTTGGGACCATGCCATCAAATGATGTCACATCAATTTGCTCTTTTTGTTGGGTTGTCGAAAAAAGACCCCCAAAAAACTATATCCATAATTATACACTAAGTGGTCTTTTAAAAATAGATTGTTCTGACAACACATACATTATTATTATTTAGATCTAAAAAGATTATACTCAATTAAAAACATTCATTATCAAACAAACAATCTTAAAATTATAATTATTAATACTATATCATTAAAAATATATAGAACATTAAATTAACAAATACTTTCTCAATTATTTAAATGAAATACTAAAAAAAACACTTTCAACCAATCATTTATTTTCTAGATGCCAAGTCTTCATTGTAAATATTGATTGTCAATTTTTTTTTTAAATTTATAAATTATTATAAATTTAAATAGATCTATTAAGTAAGTTTCTAAATTCATATGTTTTTTTTTCAAAAATATTCTTAATCAATAATAATATACAATAAATTATTTGTGATAAAAAGAATATATGATATAAAAACATATAAATATATAATAAATTATATAAAAAAATTATAATGATATTATTATTGTAAATTAGTAAAATCCATACATTCTATTTTAAAAAGATTCTAAATTATTATGAATGTATGATCATGATAATAGAAACATATATATATTATAAAATCATATATATTTATCATTTGCATAATTATTATTGAATAAACAAGGTCTTCGTAGCAAAGATAAGCAAGATTCGCACTGTCATTTGCAGAATTTTTCGACTTGCAACATCCCTGTAATTTTGTTTACTTGGTTGTGTTTTCCGCCCTTTAATCATGTTTTTCACAATGTAATCGTGTTTGGTATTTGTGTGTCGCTAAGCAGTGTTTTAGCCGTGTAGCGGGAAAATATTTTGCATGACTGTTTGCAGAAGTTTTTTACTCGCAACATAGTGGGTATGTTGAAAATATTGCTTTGTTTTTTATTTAGAACCATCTGCAGTATGTTTATTGGAACTTATGTTTGGTGTTGGTGTGGGGAAGAACAGGGTTTTTGCGACGAAGTGGAAAAAGTAGCGAACTGTCAAAACCCTAGATTCGATATAAAAGAGGTAAGGCAAAGAATGTAACCTGTGACATCAAGAGCATCATTTGCAGGACAATTTTTAGTTGCTTAAATATTGTTGTGTCGTGTGATGTGAATAACAGGTTATTTGGCAAGAGTCATAATAGTAGGCTATTGTGGAGGAGCCGAGAGCAGAAACTGACGAGTTGCGAAAAAGAGGTATGTAACATTGACCAAAATCGGTCTGATTTTGATTCTATGGGATTGTGAGCTGGCTTGTAGAGTTATTTTCTATTTTGGATTTAAAAACTGTAAATTAGTTTGTACAAATCTTAGTTCATACTTCTATCTAATGTCATTTCTATTGTAATTTGGTTTTGTTTCCTGTATGATTCTTTGAACATTCTATCAGTTAATAATTTTCCAGATGTCATTGGTCACATATCCGTAACTGAAAATGATAATTTAAAATGTGGGAACCAACGTTGCAAGAAAGTGGAAAAAAGAATCTTACTTGCATTCCAATTATAGCTCCCTGTCAGGCATATATTCTAATTATAGTCTTGAGTAGGTGTAGCAGTCCAAAGTTAATATCGAGTTAGCTCTTCCTTCAGTCATTGGTGATAATTCTTTGTAGATGTACAACTCGTATGTTAACATGTGCTTTCTAAAATATAGGTCCCAGTTTAGAATGCATTGCTGGTTCTAAACTCCAGTGGGCTATTCTTAATCTGTCTTCGAAGCATTTTGTAATAGTTTCCTTGCATGTTTATACTCTGTTTGTGCAATCAATAGTTATATCTTGGAAGAATAATTTTTTGTGTTGATTTGTTACGCATTGTGTTGTAACCTTCGCGAGGGTACGCGGAAACATTAGTGTGTATGTTGTAGCATCAGAAATATTAACTGCTTCTGCCGAAGCATGGACTCGTTCAATTGTTTGTCATGATTGTGTAGTAGTAATTTTTTTTTCTGCATAACTCATTTCTTGCAGAAGCATGGACTCATTTAGGTTGAGAAATTATCGCATGAAAATCCCTATCTGTGAGGGTGACCAACCTAGGGATGACTATATAATACAAGATGAAGCCATGTAGTGGTTCCAAAATTCACAGTGTTAGACTGTTCGAGACGTGATGGTTGATGTCATTGGGCCAGGCATTATAGAAGGAGAGCTAAGATGCATTTTTCCATCGTAGGCAGTATCTATTTTTCTGTCACAGTGCATGGACTTGCTGCAGTCTAGTCATGAGATAAGTCTAATTGCTAAGGCTTATGTTCATAAATCGTTCGTTCCAGGGAATACATTGGAGGAAGCCATAAAATGGTATAACATGTATAGTGGTGATGCATATGTGGCAGGAGTTATACCTCAATCAAAGCTGAAGAAAGATAGCAACATGAGAGAGATATTGGGAGAAGTTGTGTTGGCTCTTAATGAGTGAGATTTTGTTTATGATATAATAGACACTGCAGAGTATTTATGGGGGAAGAGTGTGCCAAAACACATGCGTGATGACTTATAAAGAACCTCAAATGCAGTCTCAACATTGTTATGGCATTTGCCCAATCTCAACCAGTCAACTGCAGAATGCACATTTAAGCAGTCGACGAATGTTAGTCGAAAGAGGGCTAGGAATTAGGATGGGTGGCATAATTTTTTGGTGTTAGATGTTAATGAGAATTTTTCAGAATATTTGGACATATATGCTTGGCCATATCGGACCTAATTTGTAGAATTTTTTGGCAGTTGTTGACAATGTATACACATAATATTATATGGATAATTTTGTTGCTTTGATATAGTGAGGAGTGTTTACATAAATATTTATATGGTATTAAATGTTTAGAAGGCACTATTCCAATGGCATTGAAAAATGATTATATTATTTACGAGGATTTGTGATATTGTCATGGAAAATAGTATTGGAATTGTAATGCCTCCAGTTATGGGTATTTTGTGATAATTAATCTTTGCCATAAAATAGTGGTTTCATAAGAGCATTACATAAAAAGTGTCAATTTATGTATGAAGATGGAAATCGTTATGATATAGTTCTTCATAACTCCTGTCAATATTGTCAATGAGAAATCAAATCTTCATTGTCTAGAATGTCATAAGTGTTCTTTGGATTATATTTAGATAAGCGACATAAAACACTCATGCGAATATATATTGATAAAAGTATTAAATCAGAAATCTGAATTTACGTACAAAGATAAATTTATTTATATATTCAATTTGAATATTTGAAGACAAACACTAAATATAACCAAATCTGCATAGTCTGCAATGTGATTTCTAGTTAGAGGATTGTACGTACTGTGGATTGATAGCACTGTTTATGGTGATTCCCTTTGTTGTAGGTATGAATGGATTAGAATGGTGTTGTCTGGTATATATTTTGATTGGTGACAATACTAAGCATGGTTTATTAATAATACAAACTTTTAGTGTATATTGTTTTTCTAGTTTTAACTTGCGCTGTGATATAAGTTAATTGTATTGTGTATTATTCATGTGGGTGGAATGATAATAGGTAATGCATGCATTGACAGGTAGTGCACACATTGTGAGGTGTTTACAATCATTTGATTGAAGCATTGCAACATTGTATGTTATGCCATTATGTTGCCAGTACGGGCATGTCTGAATGGAATAACGTAAAAGAGAAGACATTAAAATATTCCAATATAGTGGCAGTCCCAAGTTAATATCGAGATAGCTCTTCATTCAATCATTTATGGCAATTATTTGTAGATGTACAACCCGCATGTTAATACGTGTGTTTGATACTATAGGTCCCAGTTACAAGTCTTTATTTCTCCCAGACTATGCCTTCCCAATTCTCAAGTGTCCAATACCTAATTGGAAAGAAATGCACCCCTACAGAATAGAAGTGTATGTTGACCCTCTTCATCGATCTGAATTCCTTTAGTGTTCCCATTACTCTCCACAAGCCCCTGGATCTCCTTGAATGTCAAACCTTATTGAACCTCATCTTGCACCCACTATAAACTCATTATTTGGCATCCTTATACATATTGCTTTGGTGTCCCCCATAAGACCCATATTACTAATATTGGGCTCCTAATCTCAATTGTTCAAGTTCTCTCAATCATCCTTACACACTCCCTAAGGGTCTTGGAACTCCCTAAGTCCACTATTCAACTATGCACAATCCTTGAGCATGCCCAGTGTTTCTTGAACACCGACACCCCATGTTGTGCTCACTTGGTCTGCAAACCCTCAATTGCCAATCCTAGCATGGGACAACTAGAATCCATGAGCTAGCACTGAATCCATCCTTTGAGCTCCCACTACCTTGACCACTGGTTCTTGTGTAGATGGCTTTGTTGGTGAATCCTTTTCCTCATGCATCCAATGCATTTTGACCAACTCAAAGGCCACATAAAATTCAAAGCTTCATTCATTCCTTTTATAATGCACACCTACCTGAGCTCCAAGCCCTAATTTTGTGATCCGACTCAATCTCTTGGTCACTAAACTCTTTTCCAACTCGGTTGCACTCTCAAATCACTTTTCCTATTAACCATGTACCTATTTCAGTCATGGACCACAATTGGACATGGTCACCCTCTTCGACTCACCTCATGGATTGACTGAATTTGCTCTCTTGCATGGACTGTGTAATCCACTTCCCTATCTTTCAAGTGATGGAAGACTCCCTTGGAGTCATACCCAATATTAGCTCAACTACTCCACTTCATTGAGATAGGGACCTTGAGTATGAATCCACCAAAAAACCTCACTACCTTATGACAAGGTGGGACTAATCTCATTCACCCCTAATATCCACTCAGAAGCATTATCTTTCTGGAAGACTAGAGGGCAGGGTTACTCTACTTTGTTCCACTTGAGGGAGGATGTCTACCTTGTACCTACATAGTTCATGCCTAGTACATACTTTTCGTGGCTACTCCTTATTACTTTACATACTAGTAACTTAAACACGACGATAAAATGAAGAAGAGGTGAAGATTTAGAAACATCTCTCGGATTAATGTTTTTTATAGGTGCACAAACAAGTACACAAATTCTTATTATAGCAACATCGTACTCTCAGTCGACAGGGATAGATAACCACAAGCATCATGATCAAATCCATTCAAAACCTATTACCATGTATGAAGAGGCGACTATTTTGATTTTACTATTTTCATCTGCCCCCACATCTACAGTATTTTTATAGCTACATTATATACTCCCTACCATTGAGCACGAATAGATTAACAAATGAAAAATAATAGAAGGATTTCAAACAACAGTTTGGGCATGTCAAACCTGTTTGCCTCGTCTATGAGGTGACATCGTTTGGCCTCTACTATTTTCATTTGCACACACATTTGCAGGATCACATGCACGGGAGTACCACCACTGTGGTAGCACATGTTATGGGAGTCAAACTAGTATGTCAGATTTCTTTCGCATCATCAGACGTGTAAATCTAGATGAATGAAAGATGCATAGGCAAGCATTTTTAACCTAAACAATACTAGCTCAATATTCTCCGTGCTACAGTTGAAAAATGAGGGCTAAGCAAGGAGGTGTGTTGCCACAACGTTTACCCAGAAAATAGAGAAAACAAATAAGCTAGATTATGAATAGATGGAGTCTACGTAGTAAACTTAGATATTCCATAATCACGCCACCAATCAAAATAATGCATGTAGTGAAGATCTGAAACAACTAAATAAAGAATGTTATGAGCATAACAAGATTCAAGTTTTAGTTCGTAATGCGCAAATGTTTTCTCCCACATTAGGTAATCCAGATTTGTAATGAGATGGAGTTATTATAAAGATTAATCCACAGTGGGCTAGTATTGTTTCTCTGTGGGCATAGAAAATATTCCTTTGTGAAATGCCCAAATCTTCAAGAAAATATTGCATGTTTTTGTTAGACAGTAGATAACACTGTTTGATTTCTACATCAAGTGAAACATAATTTAACGTTTCTAGGTCTAGAAGAGTTATGTCCTTATTTGTGTGACCAAATTTGAGATGGTTGAAAATTATGTTGCTTTCATCTCTACTTTGGTGAGACAAATGTATCTACAAAAGGTATTGGTTGCGGCTGTCTCCGATTAAATTTCATTTATATGGGGGTGTAGGAGTGAAATACATGTACTGGGAAGATATCTTGTTGCTTGTCTGATCTGAGAAACACCTGAATTCTATATAAGGCATCTTTTCATATATTTCACGAGATTTTTTCTCCCTTGATTTTTGGCTGACATCTTTTATTATCCGAATGTAAATTTAAGTTTTGTAATATATTTATCTATAGGCAATTTTGGTTTATAGATATGCATTTTTTTTGTAATTTTTATCTTGATAGCTTGACTTTTATTGTTATCTGATGCAAACCACTGTCTCAAAGGATGTTTTTATGTCTCTTATCAAAGTGAAATAGAAATTATACTTGTCTATCTTGCTTTATATGGCACTGCTTCCCCGCAACTATCACAGTTGTATCCCTATACATGAATGGGAGAAGCCAGAGGAGGGACAAATTCTACCAATTATGTTGTCAAAGTGGTTTAAAAATGACTGTATGTACGTGGATTCTTCCATCGCAAAGTTGTGATAGGGAAAAATGTTCTTTGTTGCGAGCCCCGTTTCATATTTTCATCCGAGTTAATATCTATATTTCTGTCAAATTGTATGGATCTCCTTCAGAGAATTGGCCCGTTTTGAGAAATAGCTATGGCATTTGTGAAGGAGTTTTATGTTCTAGGGGATACATTGGATTCTACCATAAGGGGTTACAATCTGTATAAGGGAAAAGCCTCAGTAGGAGGAATAGTTCCTTGAGAGATGGTCAATGTCGATTCAAGTGTCAGACATGTTCTTAAGGATTACATGCAATCTACAATGTTCTTGGAAAATGATATTGCTCGTATTGGGGTCCAGAGGCACAGTCAAGGGTTGAGTGCTACGATGATCCAGGAATTGAAAATTAAATTGAAAAGTTGTTAATCGGGAGGAAAAGTTTTGGAAAATATGAGGCTAGTAAGTTTTCTGATGTGGTTGACAAGTTGAAAATGGGGTGGGAGTCTAGTGACAAAAGTCAAAGGGTTGAGCAAAGGAGGAAGAGAAAATTGTTGTCTCTTGATTTTCATCATAAGGGGTTGTAGGAACAATTAATAGATACTAATTTAATTAAATTTATTTATTTAAAAATGAAATATGATCAAATAAATTTAATGAACTTGCAAATATTTACCTGTGTATCAATGCCAAATGTTGTATTGAGAAAATCATCAGGCATCAGTCCATCATCCTCTTCCTCTCTCTTAGTAGGACCAAATGTGCATAGGGATCCACAAGAATGATGAAAATGACCCCTCGTAGACTGACCATGGTCACCCTCGACTAGAGGAGTGGCGCACTAAATGAGAGTCTGTGTCAGAGCACTAATCATGCCTAGTGTGTCCACCTCCACATATTCCTTCACATTGGAAGGAATACTAATATGATCAACCTATGGCTTGCCACTGGGAAACCTAGGTGAATTAGGGTCATGACATGCCATAGGTCTATCAAATGATGATCCCCACCTCTACCCTGAGACTCTAGAAAGTCAAAATAAATTGGCACTTCCTTCAGGACAAACTCACAATAGAGTTTCCTCGGGAAATAGATAGGAACCTCATGATTGTTACAGGGAGGGGAATCAAAGACCATCCACCATCTGTCCCAAAAATGTGTTTTTATATCTTCATTCAAGCACCAATGAATTGGGATCCTCCTTGTTGTGGGTTTAAGAGTTTCAATTTCCCCTGGCTTTTTAACAAGTTTGCAAATGTCGGCTTTTGTGATTTTTTTTTATTTTTTTTATGTCCTCATATGATAATTTATTTGCATAATATTGTTTTTGTTCTTCTCTTTTTTCATGCCATAAATTTAGTTGCCCACTAACTGAACCTACATGGCTCAAGATCAATTCTAATGATTTTGAAAGTGTTGCCCTTCTAGGATTTGTACCAATAGAATCTTTTAACCTCCTAATTAAAGATTCTATTTATGATTTCCCCTTTTCTATTTTTTTTATCAAGTTTTCATGTGTTCCAAGAGGAGGTTTCTCAATTGGTGAGGGCGGTTGGAGTTCATTTTCTTGGTTATTTTCAGCATCCATTTGTTCATGAGGAGAAGATGGAGGGTTTGGTTGAGGAT
>MU225875.1:44113-55787 GCA_018584345.1 Thuja plicata
TAATTCAAAGAACAATCTACACATTAACACCTTACATTTCAAGATAATCAATCCACAAACAATCTATAAATCAAATCAATCATTTCTATACCTTATCTATTACATTTTAACAACATCATTCCATCATTCCATTTTCCTATTTTACACCATGATCCTACACATACCCTGTTGTCACAATTTTTTTTAAGTCTTTTTGAAATAATGAAATTCCAACACAAACACAAAGAACTATTCTACTTAAATACAAGAAAATTTCCTTCCCTGAATATTCTCATGATCATACCACTACCCTGCCTAAAAGTTGTAGTTGCAATCATTCAACCAAATCATATTTTTTTCCATAATTGATGCCCCATGTTAACAAATATATTGCCACTTGTCCAATCTATTACTTCTACCAAAATCACCTAACTGTTAGATCTTGATAACTTCCAGCCAATTAGGATTGCAAAATGAAATTGTGATATCATCCGACCTCGAAGAGTCTAATGAGTATGCATGCAAAACCTAGAGATGTTGGAGTAAATTATATTTACTCATAGCTTAAGTCCAACCTTTAGTTAGTTGGCATTTATCATTTCCTTGGTTACATAATTATGTGTGTCATATAGTTATCGAGTAGTTGAGTTTACTTATCCTACCCAACCTTGCATTTCATTTGGCCACATGGCACAATCTATTCCCTTAACTCTCTCTCATCTTGTCTATATAAGAAGTCTTTATTCACATTTCTAAATAATCTCATTATAATCATCTTTCCTAGTGACCAATATTTCCCTCTTTCTATGAAAATGTTTATGATTTTGATCCTATCATCTTGGGGACATTGCTCCAATAAGAGATTCACACCTTAATTTAGCTGCCCCAATTGAGAATACCTTGTTATATCATGCTTCTAGAGTGTATATATGTATCCTATATTGTTATTGTTAGCAATAATAGTCTACCAGAACAATTGAGGTGGGGGGGTGAATCCATTGAATGTTGGCTAATACATATCAATGATCAATGACAACATTTTTTAACACGCTCCAGATCCATAAATCACACCATAATCGTTCGCAACACGATGCGCCATCATTTCGGCCAAGAACAGTAAGAACAAAAAAACACCACATAAAACTCTCCAAATCTGATCACATAATCCAATGTGATCTAACAAAAAAATAAGACATGATCTAGAAATATCAGAAAGAAACATGAAATACCATGACATCAATGAGAACAACTTTGTCTCATAATTCACACTTATCTATGAATTTTTCATCAGGAACACTAATCAATAACCTCGGTCACTAAAGAAAAATATCTTTCCAACATCCAGATCATGAACCACTCAAGCTGAGGACACACATCCATGTCGTAAACTTGCCACTAGGTTATAAACCAAGGATATTGCATAATCGAACCACACCGATCCAATAATTTCAACATTGTCTCTTCCTAAACAACCAAAATAGTAGTCTCTAATAAATTAATCATAGTTCACTCAAATAAACATGTGAACCTTTTTAAATTGACATAGGTCAACTACAAACATCCCTAAAACCATATGTATGTTCGCAACATCTGATATTCCATATATTAGCCACACCATTCAAATCTTCTCACTAAACATACTAGGAACTCTGTCACCAATATTAGGAATATGTTGACATCAATGATAAAAAACCAATGTCAGCACATATATGCACAATATCCCAACAGTTTCCACCTCCACTACAAAAACACTTGATGAAAAGAGATCCTTTCCTCATAAAGGATAGAGGCTAGAAAATAATAAAAATTCTTGTATTGACAAATATTACCTTAAATATGAAACCCTTTGTTTAAAGTCTCAAATAAGGTTTTATATTGCCTAAATGATGTTAATGCATGCATTGATCATGCATGAAAATTTATGATTGATCACAATTTTTGAAACAAAGATGTAGACTTGAATACTTAACTCCTTGATTTGATATCTATACTCAATTATGTTTTTTGTATGCTCAATTTATTTATTTTTATCTTAGAGTTTGAATGAGGGATGGATTTATATACAACTTACACCCTTTGAACTTAATTTACATGGACAAGGGGGTTGGGCAGCCTTTTCCTAGTATTTTGAGATAGAAACAATATCGTGAGTAGGGGATTGTACCAAGTTTCTAGAAAAGGTTCCAAAGTTGAGCACCATCAGACATTAGTTAGGTCCAAAGTGGGTCCATAATAAGTGTAAAATTGTGAAGGGATATAATCTACTACACTAAAGTATGTATTTCAACTTTCATACGTGCTATGCTGGGGAAATCCACCTTGGTTAATAATATCTCTATTAGATATGTGCATTCCATCCATTATCATTCTATATGTTTACATTGTCATTACTTAATGTACTCATAATTGATATATTGGTTTACATACTTATATGCTTATTTCTTGAGTATAATTACTTTCATGGATGTTTTTCCGTCTTCTTCATTTCTTTATAACACAAAGAAAAAATTATTTGAAGAATCAAAATTTTTCATTAGCTATCCTATGTTGAGCCTTCAAGTGGTGGTATAAATAGATTGATCTCATATATTCACACCATGTGCTCCATATGCCTTGTCATTCAATGAATAAAAAAAATATACTAATTTTATTTTTTAAGAAAGTATATTTCTCTATTTTTTCTCATTTCGTGTTCTCGTATTTCTTAGATAATTAAGAAAATCCCTTATTTTGTATCTAATTTTCACTTTCAAGTCGCAAGCTACTCATGCACTGTATTTCCTCTAGTTTTTATTTTCTCAAATAAAGAACATCCTAAAGTGTGTACTTACATAATGATACCTTGTAGGGTCTATTATATTATATAAAACCCCCTTTGTATAGTTTGATATTTGAATAATTAACACACACACACACACACATACACACACACACACACACACACATGATTGCTACATAATTTGAGATGCACACTCATTTTAGAATTCATATATACCTCTACATAATTCTATGCTCCTTTTGAGTAAATATCTTGATACATGAACATGGTGAAAATGACAAAGGATGAGTCGATAATCATGATAAACCAAACAACACCCTTAAGTGGAAATAAAAATACTAAAAATAGATTTAAGTAAACAAAATATAACAAATTAAATGATATGTCTACATAATACAAAATAGAGTAATTAAAAATGTAGGAAATTGCATTTAGTTATAGAAGACTAGTTTATTTTGAAATAATTTGAAATAAATAATTATAGGAGCTATAAATAGTCAAACACTTAGAATTGGTACAATAAATGGAGTAACAAAACTTATAGGAAAATTGTCTATTATTTTCTTAACTTTTGCACATATTTGTTTAGGGTTGAATTAGGACACAATTCTTAGTGACAAATTTTATATATTGTTGGTTTTCCTATCAATCAAAGGGATAGAGAAAAGATAGTCACATGAGTAGAGAAATAAAAGTGCACACCAAGTAAGGTAAGTCTAAACCCAAAAGATAAATTTGTAAGTGCAAATGTAAATTAAATATTTGAATTTGACTCTCAATAATACACATAATAAACACAATATCTTTTTTAATTTATAATTCATATTTAATTATCATAATTATAAAAACATAATTCAAATATTAATTAAAATTAGTGTATTTATTCTGCACATTTTATTAGACTAACTTAAATTAACCCTTCAAAAAACTATAAATTCTAAGCGTTTCGTTTAATGAATATGAAAACAATGACATTTTTTAATTAGAATCTTTGTTTGTCAATAAAGTTATCGAAATATCATTTTACAATACTTCGAAAAATATTATTTTACTTCTTTGGATACATGTCTACTAGGGAAGTATTGTGAAGGGAGAGAACTCACTTTTGACACGTTCCAGTTCCATTTTGCCGTTTTCATCTCAGAAAATGTCACTAGCAAGTTATTGTACCGACGATTCAATCATTCCAAACATACACACAACATCTGACAAAATTTCTCTTTGCTTTATCCTGGAACGGATGTCCACACACTTTCCCAAAGACTCATTTTTGGAGAGGATGTCGACAAAGATTGCGGAGTCTTGACTTTAATAACTCCAAACAACATTTGATTGAAAGTTTCTAAAGCCTCTTCAACAAATGTCTTTTGTGCATATCCTGCAACTATCGCATTGGACGAGATCACATTTCTTTGAGGCATTTTGTCAAACAGTTCGTGTGCTTCTCTGGTTGTGCCCACATTTTGCATGCATGTTTACCAGAGCATTTCCATTACGATTTGATGGATGTCTATACCCTGTTCCGAAACTCCCATTGTTCCCTTCGGTAGGAAAAACACCCACAACTCAAAATGATGTTGGCAGCATCTCAGACAAAAATCTCCATGGAAGCCCCAATTTGAGTTGCAAGATTCTTCTGTCATGGCTGGGCAGTGTAGGCGTGTATGCAAAATAAAGATAAAATCCAATGGATATCTAAAAGCTTACGGGCATCCACCGTACCTTCAAGTGAAAATTGTTTGAATTCAAACAATTAACGGAGATAAGTTTTTAACGGAGATAGACGGTGAAAGGAATTGGGCCCATACAAGCCACCTAAGCGGTCAAAGCTTAGTGTGTGACGGTTAAGGTGTTCCAACAACTTTTGGTCGGTCTGTTCCAAATTTTGGACCGAAATGCGCTTAGGATCTTTGTTTCACCTACCTTTAACCCTTTCCTTTAGCTTAAAATGATTTGCTCATGCTCTGCAATGATCTATAAAATTGTTATGCTAACCATTGTTGGTGGAACACTCTGTATTTGAAGGTACCTTTTTTGAGGAGATCCATTGTTAATAATTGAGAATTCATAAGAAATAATGGCAGGGGAGGAGAATGGCGAAGAATCGATCTCTGTCTCATTGCACGATGATATGATAGAGATGATATTGTCCTTCCTCTCTGTCTCAGATCTTCCAAAAGCGGCTCTCGTTTGCAAGCAGTGGTACTCTTTCATCGCATCCAGTCCAATTCGTAGAGAGCTTTCCAATTCCCTTCATAAATGCAAACCCTGGCTATTTCTGTTGGGAGCCAAAAACAGACGAGGTTTAGGGTTCGATCCCGTGGCCCGCACGTGGATTCGTCTGCCGCCCTTCAGCCTTAATCTAGGCGAAGAAGATGCGATCTTTATGGAAGGAAACGGATTTCTATTTTCTGTTTCCGGCAACCGCTTAAAATTCACGGATAGTTTCTTGAATCCGCGAAAATGGCGAGAGAGTGCTTCGGCTTTAAAGGTGTGGCGACGGAATCCGCTGATTTGCTACGATGGAGGGAAAGTGATTGTGATTGGGGGAGTTCATGAGTTTGAAGAAGATCCATTGAGCGTGGAGATGCTTGACATGAAATCGGGGGAAACGGAAATGTGTGATCCTTTGCCAGGGGAATTCATACACAGCGCTTCGTCCACCTGGCTTTCTTCGGCTGCCATTAATGGAAAAGTTTATGTATTTGAAAAATTGAAGGGGGATTGCTGTTGTTTTGAGTTGCAGAGCAAGAGGTGGGGAAAGGTGTTGAATGTGAGATCGTTGGCGTTCTCTTCTTCTTCTCAATGCGTTAAATACTTCTGTTTAGCGTGCGAGGTTGGATTGGTTTTAGCTGGATTGATGATCGAGAATGGAGAAATAAGTTTCCAGATGTGGATTGTGGAGGAGAATAATATGGCGTGTAAAGAGGGCACGGAATTACGAATGCCTGATGAGATGCTGAAATCGATCAGAGGTGGAGAAACGGGGGAAGAAGAGGAAGAAGAAGAGGAATACTCAGCATATGCAGAGCAGATTGAATGCAGGGGCGCAGGAGATTTGGTTTACGTATTCAGCAAATCGAGATACGTGAGCAGAAGGCGCGTTTGCTTGTTTGATTTCAGCACAGGCGTTTGGGAGATGTTGGGAGATAATGATAGCGGTTGGTTGAGGGATTGGCGAGAAAGAGTATTGTTTGTTTCTTGTCCAGTTACTCTTCATCACACGTCGCTGGTTTGTAAAGCATAAAAAGCGTTTTGACTATTTTTCTCTTATCTGGAAAATATTGTATTGTATTGTATTCTAGTTAGAGGAGCAACCCCTCGCTGAAAAATATTGTATTGTATTGTATTCTAGTTAGAGGAACAACCCCTCACTGAAAAATATTGTATTTGGTTGAATGAACAACAGATTTCTTTCCACCATTTTATTATCGCTAAAAGCATCTTCTTTTTTTCCCAAATTATAGTTGAATTTTCAAACTTCTGCAGATTTAGCCTAACAAATTAATGACAGCAGTGGGTTCTTTCATTTCATTATATAATTTTTTTAAAAGATAAATATGAAAGTTTTATCATGTTTGTGGGAAGGGTTGGTAACGAGAGCACGAATTTTAATAATTGTTTTTAGTTTAGTGTCAAAAGTAATAATTTTCAATGAGTAAGAGGCATCTAATTTATAAATGATATGTGGAAAAATCATCACATGTATGAGTTCAGTTTAATTTTTTTATAAAATTCAGATCTTTTGTGGAAAAGTCATTATTACTAGTGTTCCAAGATTCTTTATAATAATTTTTTAATAAAACTAATTTATAGTTGAAAAGTCATCTGTAATAAAATTATAGGTTCATCTTATGACATAAAAATTGTAAAACTTTAATTTAAGCAAGTGACGATGATGAGAAAAAATGATACTTTGAAACAAATTAAACACTAAAATGAAGATTATGAAGATGCTTTTGATTAACATTTTGATAAGTAGAAGAAATATTTTCTATAATTAAGAAAGGTTTACTTTTAACTATTGCATCTCAAGACTCTTATTTTGAATTTTAAAAGTTATTTTTTATTCATTTTTTTCAAATTTTTAATAATTTACTTTGCAAGTCTCTTACTTATAACTAAAGTTTTGGGACCACGCCATCATATGATATCACATCAATTCGCTCTTTTTGTTAGGTTGTCAAAAAAAGACCCCCCAAAAAACTATATCCATAATTATATACTAAGTGGTCTTTTAAAAATAGATTGTTGTGACAACACATACATTATTATTATTTAGATCTAAAAAAATTATACTCAATTAAAAACATTCATTATCAAACAAACAATCTTAAAATTACAATTATTAATACTGTATCATTAAAAATATATAGAACATTAAATTAACAAATAATTTCCCAATAATTAAAATGAAATACTAAAAATAATACTTTCAATCAACCATTTATTTTCTAGATGCCAAATCTTCGTTGTAAATATTGATTGTCAATTTTTCTTTTTAAATTTATAAATTTAAATAGATCTATTAAGTAAGTTTATGAATTTATATGGTTTTTTTAGAAAAGATTCTTAATCAATAATAATATACAATAAATTATTTGTGATAAAAAGAATATATGATATAAAAACATATAAATATATAATAAATTATAAAAAAAATTATATTGATATTAATATTATAAAATAGTAAAATCCATACATTCTATTTTAAAAAGATTCTAAATTATTATGAATGTCTCATGAAAATAGAAACATATATATTATAAAATCATATATATTTATCATTATAAAATAACATATATTTATATTATTAACTCAAAATAGCCATCAAATTCCAAGCCTGCTCGCGGGCCCAAACAATCGCTTTTATTTCACAAACGTTAGAAAAGCACGAAGTGTCGCGTACCAAATTTCACCAACTCCGTGTCGGCCACTACCAGCTTGTTATGACCGTGACGTGTGAGTCACCTTTCTCCACCTGTCTTTACTCGTCAGCTCTGTTATAGCTTTGCATTATATTCTTATCATCTGAAATAATTGTTGAAGTTATCCATTTTTGGTAGAATACTCGCTCTCTGTTTGAAGATAGTTTTCTGAAAATCCGTTGTTAATGGAAACTGTGAAAGGAATATATTGGAGAATCCATCCATGACGAATAATGGCGAAGGATCGATGTCACAATTATTGCTGGATGATGTGATTGAAATGATAATGACCTTCCTTCAATCTCAGATCTTCCTAAAGCGGCTCTGAGATCTTTCCACTCCCATTTAGCAGAGAGCTTTCCCATTCCCTTCACCAAAGCAAACCCTGGTTATTTATTTTGGGAGCCAAGAAGAGACGAGGTTTAGGGTTCGATTCCCTGGCCCGCAGGTGGATCCCTTTGCTGCCCTTAATCCTTCATTCCAACGAACTAAGACGCCATCTTTATGGAAGGTAACTGGATTTTGTTTTCTGTGTCGGGCGATCGCTTAAAATTCACGGATAGTTTCTTGAATCCGCGAAAATAGCGACAGAGTGGTGCGGCTTAGCGGATGTGGCTACAGAATCCGCTCATTTGCCACGATCGATGAAAATTGGTTGTGATTGAGGGAGTTCACGAGTTGTAAGAAAATCCGTTAGGCGTGGACATGCTTGACTTGAGATCAGGGGAGTGGGAAATGTACGAATTCAGACAAAGTGCTTCGTCCACCTGGCTTTCTTCAATCGTCTTTAATGGCAAAATTTATGTATTAGAGATTGTTGTTGTTTTGAGTTGCAGAGCAAGCGGTGGGGAAAGGTAATGAATGTGAGACCGTTGGCGTCGTGTTCTTCTTCTCACTGTGATAAAATATTTCATTTTAGTGTGTAAGGTTGGACTAGTTTTAGCGGGATTAATTAGGGAAAATGGAGATCTGAGTTTCCGCATGTGTATTTTCCAGGAAAATAAGATGGAGTGTAAAGAGGGCTCGGAATTACAAATGCCTAGTGAAATGTTGAAATTTATTACAGGCAGAGCAACATGGGAGGAAGAGGAAGAGGAATGGTCATCACATGCAGAGTATATGGAATGGGGGCCGTGGATTTGGGATATGTATTCAGTAAATCAAGATACTTGAGCATAAGGCGTGTTTGCTTATTTGATTTCAGCATAGGTGTTTGTGAGATGTTAGCAGAAAATGATGGCGGTTTAGGCAGAAGCTATAAGCTCCAGACAAATCGTCTATGGCTATGTATCCCATATTTGGATGTAAAAAAGGTAAGAAAGTGTACGAAATTGTTGTCACTGTCATCAATATCGTGTGACAGAGGGTAGCCTCAATCATTAGCGGTACCATGCCACAAATCAGGCCCCAGGGAGTTATAACGGCCCCGTCCTAAGCCGCTAGGTGTAATTGTCCCACTAACTGCAGTTTATTAACCGACATGTCAAATGACTGTAGCGACGACATGTCAACATATAATGTCACATAAAAGTACAACCTAAATTTCTCTTAAAAGTCGCGGTTCCAAGCGTGATTTTGAAAATTTGACATATGGGGTTTTTTTCTGCCAGCTCTTTGGTTATTGCTTTGGTAACACTTGATTTCTTCCATTATTTTAGAGGTGGGAGATTTGCAGATATGAGAGATTTGTAGATCTAGGAGCTTTAAGCTTCGACCGGTTTGATCAAGCAAGGGAAGGCGATTTGCAGAAGTTTTTGACTCGCAACATTGGAGGTACGCTGAATACCTTGCAGTGTTATCTACCCTGGATATGAATATTGGCGCTTATGTTTGGTATCGCTGCATGAATAAACAAGGTTTTTGTAGCAAAGATGAGCAAGATTTGCACTGTCGTTTGCAGAATTTTTTGACTCGCAACATCCCTGTAATTTTGTTTACTTGGTTGTGTTTTCTGCCCTTTAATCGTGTTTTTCACAATGTAATCATGTTTGGTATTTGTGTGTCGCTAAGTAGTGTTTTAGCCGTGTAGCGGGAAAATATTTTGCATGACTGTTTGCAGAAGTTTTTTACTCGCAACATAGTGGGTATGTTGAAAATGTTGCTTTGTTTTTGCCTTAGAACCATCTGCAGTATGTTTTTTGGAACTTATGTTTGGTGTTGGTGTGGGGAAGAACAGGGTTTTTGCGACGAAGTGGAAAAAGTAGCAAACTGTCAAAACCCTTGATTCGATATAAAAGAGGTAAGGCAAAGACTGTAACCTGTGACATCAAGAGCATCATTTGCAGGACAATTTTTAGTTTCTTAAATATTGTTGTGTCGTGTGATGTGAATAACATGTTATTTGGCGAGAGTTGAATAATAGTAGGCTATTGTGGAAGAGCCGAGAGTAGAAACTGACGAGTTGCGAAAAAGAGGTATGTAACATTGACCAAAATCGGTCTGATTTCGATTCTGTGGGATTGTGAGCTAGCTTGTAGAGTTATTTTCTATTTTGGCTTAAAAAATCATAAATTAGTTTGTACAAATCTTAGTTCATACTTCTATCTAGTGTCATTGCTATTGTAATTTGGTTTTGTTTCCTGTATGATTCTTTGAACATTCTATCAGTTAATAATTTTCCAAACGTCATTGGTCACATATCCATAACTGAAAATGATAATTTAAAATGTGGGAACCAACATTGCAAGAAATTGGAAAAAAGAATCTTACTTGCATTCCAATTATAGTTCCCTGTCAGGCATATATTCTAATTATAGTCTTGAGTAGGTGTAGCAGTCCAAAGTTAATATCGAGTCAGCTCTTCCTTCAGTCAATGGTGACAATTCTTTGTAGATGTACAACTCGTATGTTAACATGTTCTTTCTAAACTATAGGTCCCAGTTTAGAATGCACTATTGGTTCTAAACTCCAGTGGGCTATTCTGGATCTCTCTTCGAAGCATTTTGTAATAGTTTCCTTGCATGTTTATACTCTGTTTGTGCAATCAGTAGTTATATCTTGGAAGTATAATTTTTTGTGTTGATTTGTTACGCATTGTGTTGTAACCTTCGCGAGGGTACGCGGAAACATTAGTGTGTATGTTATAGCATCAGAAATATTAACTGCTCGTTCAATTGTTTGTCGTGATTGTGTAGTAGTAGGGTACGTGCATGATCATGGGGGGCCAAAAAGTGGCGATGTGAAAAAAAATCCACTTTTCACTCATCCAAAAGCGCATGAAAGTGCTTGTTGACTTTTTAGTAGGCATGGGTGTCAATACACTTGGGAAAACCCGACACCAAAGCACAAGCCTAATCGGGTACATGATTTTTTTGGGTACTTGAAAATATCGGGTACCCAAAAAAATCGGGTACCCAAAACCTGTGGCATAAATCAAAAACCTGCGAGCCGCTTTCCTCTTTTCTCTCATCACTTTAGGTTTTGAAAATGGCTAGATATATCATATACACAATTTTTTTGGGTACCTGATTGCTCCAACAATAAATTTGACTCCACAGTTTATCCGGTAAGTAAATTCTTGTTATGTCTGGATTGATTTTTTTTTATTTTCATGTTAAATGTAGTTTTTTTGGTAAAAATGGGGTTTTGTATTGATTTTTTTAATAATATATGAAATCAATTTGAAATTTATATTTGTTTATTATTTAATCAGGCATGATTGACAATAGTGAAGATAATAACCCTCCCCCGCCAAATAATGATCCCCAAATCAATCCAGAACCGCTTCAAAACCCTCAATCTTTAGAGGATTTGATACAAGAGAATCTAAACACTATACGAGGCTTCAAAAACACATATAAGAATATACCTACCTTAGCTCCTATGCTTGCCACCCTAAATACCATTGTTGAAAACATTGAAACCCTTACGTAGCAACATAATGCTGCTCTTCATTGGCGTGATGATATGCACACCCAATTTGATGACGGGCTTGACCATGATGGGATTGCTGCCCTTAATATAACTAAGGAAGATATAGCCTCCCTTT
>MU225875.1:85301-106360 GCA_018584345.1 Thuja plicata
CCTTAGAATTTTTATTCAATGCCCTCTTCGTAGTATTTATGGGTTGTTTAGCATAATCTCTCAATTTTTCCACATCCATTTCGATTAAATGATCTATGCTTTTATGATTAATTTTTCTCTTCAACTCTTAAGATAGATTAACATTCTCATTTGTTGTTTGTACTTGGGCTGCAAATAAAATAAAAAATTCTCTTAATAGGTCATCTTAAGGGGAAACACCCAAAATGCATAATTAACTACTAAGAGACTAAATTGAGACAGTGTGGGAGAGTCAGAGAGAGAGAGAGAGAGAGAGAGAGAGAGAGAGAGAGAGAGAGATGTGTACTTGTTTGGGATTATGAAGGTTGTACTTGTTGAGCCCGTTGACCTTGTGATGACCCTTCTCCAACTTCTAAAGGTTGGGCTTGTTCACCTTGCAATAACCCTTCTCCAACTTCATAAGGTTGTGCTTCTTGAGAATTTCCTGCATGTACAAAGATATATTTAGGTCTTCTTTATCAATTGTCCTAATTGTCCTAATTGAATGTATTTATCAATTGTCCTAATTGAAGATATATTTAGGTCTTCTTGATAATTACATCCTAATTGTATCTAATTGGTTCTAATTAGGTCCTAATCCAGATCTAATTGTCCTAATTGAATGTAATTGTCCTAATTTGATGTAATTAGGTCCTAAAGGGTCTAATTAGGTCCTAATTGGATCTAATTGGATCTAATTACATCCTAATTGTATCTAATTGGTTCTAATTAGGTCTTAATTGGATCTAATTATCCTAATTATCCTAGAATTGAATATTGTCCTAATTTGATGTAATTAGGTCCTAAAGGGTCTAATTAGGTCCTAATTGGATAGATAATTGGATCTAATTGTACATCCTAATTGTATCTAATTGGTTCTAGTTAGGTCCTAATTGGATCTAATTGTCCTAATTGTCTTAATTGAATATAAATAGGTCATAACTGGATCTAATTGTCCTAAATTTGGATCTAATTAGGTCCTAATTGGATCTAATTGGGCCTAATTATCAGATAATTGAATGTAATTGTCCTAAATTGATGTAATTAGGTCCTAAAGGGTCTAATTAGGTCCTAATTGGATAGATAATTGGATCTAATTACATCCTAATTGTTTATAATTGGTTCTAATTAGGTCCTAATTGGATCTAATTGTCCTAATTATCCTAATTTGATGTGATTAGGTCATAACTGGATCTAATTAGGTCCTAATTGGATCTAATTGGGCCTAATTGGATCTAATTGTCCTAAATTTGGATCTAATTGGATCTAATTGGATGATCTAATTGTCTCTAATTAGGTCCTAAAGGGTAATTGTCCTAATTTGATGTAATTAGGTCCTAAAGGGTCTAATTAGGTCAGGTAATTAGATCTAATTGTCCATCTAATTACATCCTAACTGTATCTAATTGGTTCTATTTATGTCCTAAAATTGGTTCTAATTGTATCTAATTGTCCTAATTGTCCTAATTTGATGTAATTAGGTCCTAAAGGGTCTAATTAGGTCCTAATTGGATCTAATTGGATCTAATTACATCCTAATTGTATCTAATTGGTTCTAGTTAGGTCCTAATTGGATCTAATTGTCCTAATTATCCTAATTGAATGTAATTGTCCTAATTTGATGTAATTAGGTCCTAAAGCCTGTCTAATTAGGTCCTAATTGGATAGATAATTGGATCTAATTGTACATCCTAATTGTATCTAATTGGTTCTAATTAGGTGGACTAATTGGATCTAATTGTCCTAATTGTCTTAATTGAATATAACTAGGTCATAAATGGATCTAATTGTCCTAAATTTGGATCTAATTAGGTCCTAATTAGATCTAATTGGGCCTAATTGGATCTAATTTTCCTAAATTTGGATCTAATTAGGCCTAATTGGATCTAATTGTCCTAAATTTGGATCTAATTGGATGATCTAATTGTCTCTAATTAGGTCCTAAAGGGTAATTGGATCTAATTAGGTCCTAATTGGATGTAATTGTCCTAATTTGATGTAATTAGGTCCTAAAGGGTCTAATTAGGTCCTAATTGGATCTAATTACATCCTAATTGTATCTAATTGGTTGTAATTAGGTCCTAATCCAGATCTAATTGTCCTAATTGTCCTAATTTGATGTAATTAGGTCCTAAAGGGTCTAATTAGGTCCTAATTGGATCTGATTGGATCTAATTACATCAAAATTATATCTAATTGGTTCTAATTAGGTCCTAATTGGATCTAATTGTCCTAATTGTCCTAATTAAATGTAATTGTCCTAATTTGATGTAATTAGGTCCTAAAGGGTCTAATTAGGTCCTAATTGGATCTAATTACATCCTAATTGTATCTAATTGGTTCTAATTAGGTCCTAATCCAGATCTAATTGTCCTAATTGAATGTAATTACCTAATTAGGTCTAATTGGATCCTAATTGGATCTAATTGGATCTAATTATCTAACTAGGTCTAATTGGATCCTAATTGGATCTAATTAGGTCATGTAATTAGGTCTTAGGTCTAATTATGTCCTAATCTAGGTCTAATTACTTAGGATTTCTAAGGTTTAGGGTTTAGGGTCTTAGGTCTAATTATATCCTAATATAGGTCTAATTAGGTCTTCTTTATCAAATTAGGATATTGCAATATCATTCTTACATGTTTCATTAAGACAAGTAATAATCATCAAACTTAAAATATGTCACAGAGAGAGAGAGAGAGAGAGAGAGAGATGTACCTCATTTCTTATGATAATATCTTTCCCGAGCTTCTTCACGTAGTCTTTGTTCAGTCACTTCTGAATAATGTCATGTACTCTTATTTAACCTTCTTTTTTTATTTCCCATCACAATTTGCAAAATTGTCTTCCTTTTCCAAAATGTGAATAATTTGGAAACTTTCAAATTAATAAGATGACAAAAACATATATTGATTTATATGTAATCGTTTTGAACTCGAAACGACACCTAATAGGCCGACATAGGTTTCTATCAAAAGTTATCACTGACTTTCTATCGAAACTTGAAACTTTTGATCGAAACTGAATTAGCAAATGACTAACAAATGCCAAATCATGAAACAGTAGTTTTGATCGAAACTACTTAGTTTCGATTGAAACTACTTTCTATCGAAAGTAGTTTCTATCGAAACTAAGAAAATCATGTCCATTTGCAGAGGTTAAGAGAATTATGCAATTTTCATGGTTTCGGGGCTCAAGCGCTCTGCTCAAATGGAAGAATATAGAGATGTCCTTTTACATCACACAAGTACTCTGAAATATCTTTCTAATGAATATAGATTTGACAATTTTTGAATTCATTAGGTCTATGTTTTGTGACGTGCATCAAATGTAGGTTTTTTATCAAAAATAAACCTCCAAGTTTGACGTTCATTGAAAAATAGTAGAAAAAAGAAATTTTTTTTTGAAAAATAACAGTGCCCTCCGGCTTGGAGTCTACTTTCTATCGAAAAAAAAAGAATTTTGATAAATACACAACAAGTTATAAGCTATGCGGTCAAGGTATGTCAAAATTACAGTTTACACTACTTCAAACGTTCATAAAATATGCAATAATCATGATAATGTCATCAAACCAATTGTATGCCCTCCATATGGATGTTACAAAACCAAATTTGAAAGAAGCGTATTGATATCTATTTTTTAAAAAAAGTTATGCCCTATGCAGTCCATGTAAATTTTTGAAAATGACATTTTCAGCAACATAGCAGTTTTAGTGGGAGAAAAAAAATATTAAAATCAATTAAAAAAAAAAAAAATATTTTTAGAATCTAGACAGAAAATCCTAAAAGACTCTTGTTTACTTCATCTTCAGATTTCAAACGGTTTAACGACAAAATGCATCAGAATCTAAGAGTTTCTTTCAAAATGTAGACTTCACTGTCCGTTTAGGCAAAAAAGTGTAACCCACTATTGTGGGATCACCCACATGCAATCTGCAAAGTTCTTGGACAATGATATTGCTCGAATTGGGGTCCAGAGGCACAATTAAGGGTTGAGTGCCGCGATGATCCAGGAATTGAAAATTAAATTGAAAAGTTGTTAATCAGGAGGAAAAGTTTTGGAAAATATGAGGCTAGTAAGTTTTCTGATGTGGTTGACAAGTTGAAAACGGGGTGGGAGTCTAGTGATAGAAGTCAAAGGGTTGAGCAAAGGAGGAAGAGAAAATTGTTGTCTCCTGATTGTCGTCAATCGGAGGAGAAGGTAATTTGGTAGTATAAGTATTCATTTATTATTCTATTTGACTACTCACTTCGTTCGCAATTCCAATAAATGACACCTGAATTATTTTTCCATGTCATGCCTCGGTGGAAAAAGGACATGGTATGGTAGAGGAGGACAGTGAAGATGGCTTTGTCTTGGGTCTCACCGTGAATGAAAACAAGGGTGCCCATTCTTGTGGCCTGAAATATGGGAGACCATATAAGTCATCGCAAAGAATGCATAGCAAAAAAATGTCACTGGATAGTAATGAGACAAATGTCAGGGTAAGTATTGTGTGTTTGGTGTATGGTATTCCTTAATTTCGTCACTTTTTTGGAGTTGACAATGTTGACCATTCTGAATGGTGATGTTGCCTACTCCATAGGGCAATTGCGGGGATGAGGGGTGTGCATGCGAACATGCAAGTGTTGTTAGAGTGGACGAAACATTATTTATATAATTTATGTTATAATGTGTAGATACATTTTTGTACACATTGGATAGTGTCATCTATAGCACATTTTCTTAATATATCCTGCTTATACGTTTTGTCAGGCTGACAGTGTTGGGGTTAGCATGCACACCACTCACACAATGCATGCTCCAATTAGAGATGTACGTATTATGTTCTTGCACAAGGTGTTATAGTACAAATGAAAGTGGATGCGGACATAACATAAACTGATCTTTTGTCTTCCAGGATACTCCCATTTGAGTGGATTCCGTGCATGTGGAATGTAGATTAGAGCTAACTAGAAAGTTTTTGGGAACATTTTCTGATGATATTTTGCACGTTACAATCCTTGCACCATGTGATAATTTGAACAATGTATTGGCCTGTGTGTTTTCCAGTCATTAGCCTATTTCATACTGTAACAACAGTCTGCTCACTCACTCTCTTCTTTACAATATTGCGGCATAGGACATACCATATGTGGAAAAGCAAACAACAGGATTCTCATGATTGGCAAAGTTGCACAAGTCAACCTTGCAATGAAAAATCCTGCAAAAGTCTTGCACGGTGAAGTGGAAAAGTCCTACAGGCTGTCCAAATCGGTAATATCTTGTAGTCATTCCCTTTCTTTGTATCTTTAAGATAAAATATTTTTTCTTTCTGACACACAAGTTTGGTTTGTGTATCTACATTTTCTGAGTGGAGTCACCCATAGTCGACAAGAAACCCTTACACGAAGAAGTTTAGACATATGTAATTGGAGATCATGTTGGGCTATTATCAGAGGGTGTATAGGTTGGAAAAGGCATTCTCCAAGGTGTGGGAAAGGATTCCAAGTGCCACAACAAACCATTACCTATAGGCGTTGTCAAATTCCAAATTGTAGAGGTCATTGATCCCCATGCCAGGCTTCCCTTTGCCCACTCTTTTTCTAAAATTTTAAGCAACTCTGTAAATTCTTTTGAGGTGTGGAACATTTCAGACTTGAACTGTGTTATACCTATGATGCACCAGAAGGTTTTAATCCTTCCATTTCCTCATTTTTGAATGTAGACTTTGTTGAAGTCTATGCTAATATTGATGTTCGCATTATTTTGGAGGCCACACTCATTCAACTTTTCTATGTAATTGCAGGAGAAAGAAGTCGATGCATTGATAGTGAACAAAGAATCCAGCTAGTCCTTTCCTCCCATTAGAATAACTGGTGCGAGTATTTGACACCCTGGTATCACCCCCCAATGGTGCACAAGGACCCAAAGAAGCGCACTAGATTTTATGCAGGAATTGCCTCACTTGTGCAAAATAGACAGAGAAGGAGGAAATGAGGACTCGACACAATTGATTGATTAGTCTGGTCACTATCCCTACTAGGGTTACTAACATTTGTGATGAAAGGAGGGTAAGGAGATAGGGCCAAGGGTTCTCCCAACTACAAGACCACCTTGTAGAACCAATGCGAAAGCCAACAACACACAGTGAAAGAATAAAACACAGATATCCCTTTCCATTAATTGATCAAACTTATTACATGTTGGGCTATAAGGCCTTCCTAGTTTAGGCCAGATATTCAATGAATTAAAATATAAGCTTCATACATGTAAGGTCACAGACCCGCCTTCAAATCTTCTATCTCTAAGTGTTATTACCTCCCCCAAAAACTCCTTAAACTAAGAACAATGAACCAAATATATACAAGGGTCCAAAAAGGAATTTGACGCTCAAATCCATGAGAGAGACCCATATTTAGGTCCACACAGATCCCAATGAGATACCCCAAATCAATTCAACAACGAAAAATAAATGAAGAAGTTAGCCAAAGATCCAACTCCCAAAATAAGCATCTCGCGCAGAATATTACCAAAAATTAGTAACCATCGGTAAGAGCATACTAGAGCAACAGAAGAACAAACTGAGTGGTAGAGACAACCATGCTAGAGAAATAGGGAAAAAAACCCAAGCGACAGAGACAAGCATGCTTGAGAGATAGAACCCGAGCGAGAAAGAACAAATTAAAGAACAAAAGAAAACATCTTTTTGGTTTAGCAGGATTTCTAATGACCCAAGATGCTCCTGCATCAGACACCTGGGGTTAATAGAAATGATTCCCCGAATCATGTATCAGGTCCAACCTAAAATGAATCCAACTTAGATTAAGAAATCCAAGATGAGTCCTCATTCGGTCTATTTTTCCACTTTACCAGATACTCCATGTATTATTTTCCTCTTGTGCTTCTTCCAACTCTTTGTTTCAGAATCTTTTCAACTTCCTCTATCTTCTTCTTTGGATAATCACTTGATATTGTCACTTCTCCATCAGGTTCACGATATTCATACAAGTCTAAAATATTGAATATAGGTGATATATCCATGTCATCAGGTAATTCAACTTCATAAGCATTTCCACTGTCAAATCTTCTTAGTATTTTGCAAGGACCAAATTACTTCATCTTTAGTTTACCATTGTTCCAATAAAAAATCTTCCTTTCTTCAAATGAATCACTACAACATCACCAAATTCAAATGTTTTATGTCTTCTTGATCTGTCTACATCATCTTTCTACGTTTGATTACTATTCTCTAGCTTAAGTTTTACATCTTCATGCAATGTTTTCATAAATTCCGCAAATTCTTCTACTTCAACACTTCTTTTCTCTTCACCAACAATATCTCTCAAATCTAATATACCTCTTGGTTGTGTGTGATGAACAATCTCAAAAGGCGTCTTTCCAGTACTTCAATTCACTAAACTGTTGTATGCAAACTTTGCTTGTGCCAACATCAAATCCCAATTGCTTGGTGTGTCTCCAACTAGGAATCTCAATAATTTACCCAAACTTTGGTTTACAGCCTCTGTTTGTCCATCAATCAGTGGATGAAATGTAGAAATAAAATTCAACTCAGTATCCAACTTTTTCTAGAGTGTTCTCCAAAAATAGCTTACAAACTTACTGTCTTGGTTAGAGATGATACTCCTCGGTAATCTATGCAATCTGACAATTTCCTTAAAGAACAGATCTTCTATATGTACTGCATTTGATGTTTTCCTACATGATATGAAATGTGTAATCTTAGAAAATCTATCCACAACAACAAATATGGAATCATTACCTCTCGCTGTCCTAGGTAAGCTAGGAACAAAATCCATGCTGATATCACTCCAAGGTTTCTCAGGAACAGTAATAGGTGTATACAAATCAGTATTCTAACTCACTCCCTTTGCAACTTGACAAACTCCACAACTTCTTACAAATTTCTGAACATCCTTATACAACTGAGGCAAAAAATACCTCTCCTTTAGCAAACTCAATGTTTTATCAATACCAAAATGACCATCCAATCCACTACTATGTTTCTCTTTTATCAAATTAGTTCTCATTGATTCTCTTGATATACATAACTAAATAACTTTGAACAACATATCTTCCTGAATGAAATAGTCATCATACTTACTGGATTGATTTGAATTAGGTGCTTTGCACACTCTCCACTGCTCTAAAAAATCAGGATCACTTTCATACAAATTCTTCATGTCATCAAAACCAAGAACATCAATTCTCATTTCAGTCAACAAAGATCTCCTTCTACTCAATGCATCAACAACTCTATTAGAAACTCCACTCTTATGCTTAATCACAAATGTAAAGCTCTGCAAATACTCTACCCGTTTCATATGTCTCTGATTCAACTTATTTTGACTACCCAAATATTTTAAAGCCTTATGATCAGTATGCAACACAAATTCATTTGGCATCAAATAATGTCTCTACTTCTTCATAGCATACACAATACCATAGAAATCTTGATCATAGACAGAATATTTCCTTTTTGCATCATTCAAATTTTCACTAAAGAAAGCAACAGGTTTACCTTCTTGAGTCAACACAACTCCAATGCACTTCCACTTGCATCACATTCAACTTGAAATACCTTATTAAAATCAGGTAAGGCTAACACAGGTAATTCAACAAGTTTCAGTTTCAAAGTCTCAAAACTCTTATCAGCTCCATGTGTCCATTTGAATACTCTTTTGTCTCCTCTCATTGTCTCAGTCATAGCATTACAAATAAAACTAATTTTTTTTTATAAATTTCCTGTAAAAACTTGACAATCCATGAAATGATCTTACCTCAGTGACATTCTCAGGTGTAGGCCAACTAAGTATATCCTCAACCTTCTCTGGATCCATCTTCAAACCATCAGCTAAAATCACAAAGCCCAAATACACAAGCCCTTCTTTCATGAAGGAACACTTCTTCAGATTTATCAGCAACTTTTCCTGTTTCAATCTCTGCAACACTTTTCTTATATGCATCAAATTCTCTTCTCTAGTTTTACTGAATATCTGAATATCATCCAAATATACAATCACACATTTATTCAAGAATTTCTTCCAAATTTCATTCATTAACCTCATAAATGTACTCAGTGCATTAGTTAAACCAAAAGGCATAACCAACCACTACTACAAACCTTCCTTTGTCTTGAAAGCAGTCTTCCATTCACCACCTTCTCTAATTTTGATATGATGATATCCACTCTTCAAATCAATTTCGGTAAAATATTTTTCTCCACTCAAACAATCCATTATGTCATCCATTCTCGCTATAGGAAATCTATACTTTACTGTGATCTTGTTGATTGCTCTGGAATCAGTGCACATTCTCCATTCACCATTCTTTTTAGGTGCCAACACAACAAGTACTGCACATGGAATCAAACTTTCTTGGATCAAATCTTTGTTCAACAATTCATGAACTTGTCGGTTAAGTTCTTCATTCTCAGTCGGTGTTAACCTATGTGGTACTTTGTTTGGTAAACTAGCTCCAGGAATTAGATCCATACATTGATGATATTCTCATTGGTGGAAAACCATCAGACCTACATTATCTGAAATGATTTCCTTGTACTCAGTGAGTAACTTCTCAACTTCTGCAGGAATTTCATCTTCTACATTCTTACTCAGTTTTTTAGGAATCAAAGCATAACAGATGTCATTTCTTTTCAAATCTTTAAAAAGTGTCTACCTTCCATCAGACAAACTTTCACAGATGTACATATCTCACCAACATATTATTCAACCAAAGGTAACAAAACTTTCTTCTTACCATCAACCCATATAGAATATCTATTCAGTCGTCCATCATGTATAGCATGTCTATCATATTGCCAAGATCTACCCAACAAAATATGATAACAACCCATAGGCATAATATCGCATAACACCTTATCATAATACTTTGCAATTTTCAGATTCACAAAACATTGTTCACTCACCATTAATGTATGCTCATCCTTGATCCATGAGATCTGATAGGGTTTTAGATGTTTCATCCTCTCCAACTGCAAATTTGCAACCATTTCCTCAGATGCCAGATTCTCTAAGCTTCCACTATCAACAATCACCTTCCAAATTTTTTCGGCAACTCCACATCTGGTCTTGAACAAACTTTTCCTGATCGGATCTTGCTTATCCTTTTCACTCCATAGTATCCATTGGATCATGAGATTACTTTCAGGTTCATTACATGAATCCTCTTGTACCAATGCATTTCTGTGACTTCCAACTTTCTTGTTTGCATGTGTACACTCAAAGGATTTATGTCCTTCTTCACCACAATTGTAACAAGTTACTTGGAACCCTCTTATGCTATAAACACCTTTGGAGCAATTTCCTCTTCCTTAGTATGAAATACCACCTTTCCATTCAGTCTTTCCTTTGTCTTGAGATGTGTCTGAAATTGACTTGTCTGGTTCAGATCTACTATTTTCACCATGAGATCTACCTCTTCCTCTAGGGAATCTACCTCATCTACCTCTTTTTCTTTGTTCATATCTTCTATTAAACTTTTCTTCAGCTTTTAGGGAAAATGGATATGCCTCCTCAATGCTCTCCATCTTGACCAAACTGATCTCATCTTGTATAGAAATTCTCAAGCTATTCAAATATCTTTTTGTTCTTTCCACTTCATCTTCAATATGTCAAAACCTAATGTCCAATATGTAGAATTCCTTGGTGTAATCTTTTACCAATTTGTCTTTCTGCTTCAAACTTTGCATTCTCCTAACTAGGTTAATCTAATAATCACAAGGTAGAAAATTGTCTTTCAATTTGTTTACCATTTATCCCATACCTTGATTTTGTCTTTACCTTTCTTTGTCTGATCCAATTGCAGATGTTCCCACCATAAGGATGCGTGACCTTTCAACTTTGTGCTTTCAATCTTCACCTTCTTATCCTTAGATACATTCTCATATTCAAAATACTTTTCCATCTCTGTTATCCAATCCATCAATTCATCAGAATCCAATTGTCCACTATACTCAGGAGGATTAAACTAAGGTGTGGATTTCAAACTTGTCAAGGCTCTCAGGAACCTCTCTTCTTCCTGGTCCATCAAAGGTGTAGGTGCAACTTCACCTTGAACCTCTTCAAATTCATCATCACTAACATCTTCAAGATGTCTTCCTCTATATTGGGCTGTCTCAACAGCTTCCAATCTTGCAGCCATCTGTCTAAGTATATCGGCTAGACCTAGATCTCGATTTCCTCTTCCACGAACCATCTTGAATCCCTCTACAATTGTAGATCAGATCACAATCTTCTACCCCACAACAATATCACCAACTAGGGTTAGGGTTTACAAGAAGGAACTTAGATCTCACCAATGCTCTGATACCACCTGACGTAAGGAGGGTAAGGAGATGGGGCCAAGGGCTCTCCCAACTTCTAGACCACCTTGAAAAACCAATGTGGAAGCCAACAACACACAATGAGAGAAGAAAACACAGAGATCCCTTTCCATTAATTGATCAAACTTATTACATGTCGAGTTTTAAGGCCTTCCCATTTTAGGCTAGATATTCAATGAATTACAATATAAGCTTCACACATGTGAGGTCACAGACCTACCTTCAAATCTTCTATCTCTAAGTGTTATTTCCTCCGCCAAAAACTCTTTCCTAAACTAAGAACAATGAACCAAATATACACAAGGGTCCAACAAGGAAGTAGGTGCTCAAATCCATAAGAGAGATCTACATTTAGGTCCACACAGATCCCAATGAGATACCCAAAATCAATTCAACAACAGAAAATAAATGAAGAAGTTGGCCAAAGATCCAACTCCCAAAATAAGCATCTTGGGCAGAAGATTACCAAAAATCAGCAACCGTTGGTAAGAGCATACCCAAGAAAAAAAAGACCAACCCAAGCGGCAGACACAAGAATGCCTTAGCAATAGGGAACAAAACCCGAGCAACAGAGACAAGCATGCTCGAGAGATAGAACCCGAGCGATAGAGAACAAATTAAAGAACAAAAGAAAACATCTTTTTGGTTGAGTAGGATTGCCAATGACCCAAGATGCTCCTGCATCAATTTGCTAATGTCAACCCTATTAATTTGTTCTTGCATGCTTCAATGGGTGGCTTTGGATAGTTGATAACACACATTGTTATGTCTACATTATGTCTGTGATGCATGTTCAATGCATCTTGGTTTATGGCACATTGTTTGTTATCATGCTAGAAATGATTTATTTATTTGCTTTCCATATTTGACTGATGTCTTATTATATTTGCATTGTGTATAATAGTACTTATTTTGTAATAATTGATGATCTGTGAGTAATATAATGCACTGCCAAACACTGGTATTGTTTAGGTAGAATTTTTATTTTTAGTTCTATCAAAATAACATTTTATGCGTGTTGTATAGTCAGATTGTGTTTACAAATTTATAGACCTATTTGTTGTTCAAAAAAAAAATTTCATTTCTTTGTTTACTGTTCTTAAGAGCATTCAACTAGACTACCGATATGTTTACACATTGGCTTCAATGAAAATCATGTTAAAATGGTGGCCGAAGAGGGATGATTAATTCAGGGTCTTTTATATCTCCCTTCTTGAAATTTATGTTTCTTGATAAATCCTGCTATTTTATTTTGAAGTGGACTGATATACATGCTCTTTTCATGTTTTTTTTAATGCCTTGTACGGTCAAAATTACATACATGTTCATAACATGGTCTTCCTAATTGGTGGTTTCTCTATTGATGGAACAAGTATATCACAAATGGTTTCATTATCTTGCATTTGCAAAGAAAATCTTGTCTATATTTCTCATTGTCTCTGCTACATTGCATGTCAACGATGTTAAATGTTGCTTACAATGTTCGTCTACAAATATGTAATAACTTTAGATGGATGGGAATAACATCTTGTAAGATACCAAACACACTTCCCTTCACCTTCCCTTCGACATGTTTGTTATGTCTAAATACACACATGTATTTATGTTTGTGTCATCTTTAAACAAGTAAACCATCCAAAAGGCTATTACTCTGGAAACTGACGGCCAACATAATTTTATTACTAAAGCAACCTAATGGAAAATGTTTTTGTATGTCACTTATTCAGCTTTGAAATCTATTGTCATCATTTTATGTAACATCTTTTCTAGTACGTTCATGGAAGTTATTCTACGCCATGCATGTAGTCTATTTACTTATTTAATCACACTATGTAGATGTTCCCCATTTTTTGTGTTGGAAAGAATTTTGAATACTTCCTTTTGTGTGGATTTTCTTGCAGATCAGGCATAACACACCAAACACCATCTTTTCTCTGGCCTGGCATTGGATGCAGTACATGTTATGTTGCTTCCACTAGTACCATGGATGAACTTCATCATTGATAGAGTTGATAGGTACAAAGTAGTTTTCTACCCTCATCTGCTCATTCTTTATATATGCAAATTGATAGTATGGAAATTTTTTCGAGAACCAATAAATTTGAATCCTTGCTAAGCACCCATAATTACAAAGTTTGGATGCAGGGATGGGCAAGAGGAAAGATTCTCTCACGCATGTAAAGGGCACCAAAAACTCCAGCATGGACCACCCCGTGGATACAAGTTTATGACTGTCAATGTATGATAGATCACCAAAGCATGCAAGGACCACCAAGTCATCTGGTCAGTTAGAAGGACAATGTTCAATGGAAGCACCGTTGGTTGGCGTATCAGATAGTGGTGGTGTGTTAAGAGGGGCAAAGAGTAGAAATAATGCAGGCACCAAGGATCCCCTCATGACTGCTACCTTGAAGAGTTTAGTAGAGGATTTGACACAAATTCATATTCAGCTTCGATGCAATCATATTGCTATATTATCACAGAAGCTGGAGGCCGATGAAGCAGATAACAAATGCATTTTGTCACAAATTGCAGAATTGCAGAAGAAAAATTGTGACATGGACAGGTTATTTGTAGAGTTGACCGAGAAGAACATGAATTAGGAGCATGCATTGCTTGAACAACAATTGATTAGTACAAATTTGGAGGCAATTCTTTCTTCTATAAAGAAGATGTTCGCCCAGTCAACTATTAAGTTTGAAGAGATGCTAGAGGTTTGGATACATCACACATAAGGCTGTAAGGAAAAATTTGTGAAGGTGGCTATATTTCCTCGTGATTCTCCCCAACATTTTATATCATCCATGAAAAAAACACATAGACGTGGCGGGGTGTGTAAAGGTCAATAGGTCTACCTGCGTTATACTATACATTCACGATAGGCCACCTGCTATTCATTAGATTCTCAACTCCCTCTTGTACTCAAGAATTCATTATCAAGTCTTGGAAAATGTTTGGACTTTTTAAATTACGTGTGCATAAATAATCTACAACATGGACAATTACAGTCATCTTGACTGATCATTGTGATCTTGAGTACATAAAATAGACAATTATTGTTAATGAAAAATTTACACTTCCCGCATTGTCTTTTATGTTCATGGATTACATGTATACTTTTCAATTGTATTATTTGGCGTCTTATCTTAAACTTGGAATAATGTAAAATATTGCAAATATGTTTATTCTTGTGGGTGAATAATGTGATGATCATATGTACTTTTCAATGACAAATTGGAATTGATTCGGTGGACGAAGAAAGACACGGTGGGCTCATAAGAGTGAAACATTTCACTATTACAAATTTTTTAAGATTTGAAATCTATTCAGTGCATAAAAAATAAAATATCATGGTACACCCCAAATTGTTTTGTGTTTTTACGTTTCTGTGCATAACAGACATATATTACACTCGCACTATGTCAATGTGTTATATGATCCCCACGAAAATGCGCAAGGCAATGAATGAAAATCTCATAGCTAGAAGATCAAAAAACAACACAAGAGACTAAGGTAGATAATGTCACAAATGTGTGCACCCATTCTTGTTAGACGTAGATCGAACCTCCATCTAACCCCCCAAGTGCGGGACTTGTGTTCTGCGAGTGAATCTCCTCGTAAGGCTACTTTATTAACCCTCTCAATACACCTTCAACAGTTATGATAATGGCAACAAAATTGATGAGTTTCACTAGCTCACACACCTACTTAACATCTCCTCACATTTATTCATGCATGTGTGATTAAAGTTTAGTCGTTGATCTTAAAATAGGAGATTGATCTTCAAACAACTTGCATATAAGGTAACTGGGATCCTCAACATAGAAATCATGCTATGTTTTCCACCCCGTTCGTACTTAAGATTTCGTCCCTTTCAATTAAATCACCAAAGAATGATCCTATTGAACACACTAATGTTCATTGTTTCTTAAATACACAGATAAAAAAAATCTTGTTGTGATTGACAGTGCAGGAAATGCAGGATGTTTTCAGCGGGGCACCTACGCACTTAGTTATTTGCACATCTTCGATTTAATCGTGCGAGGTTGAGCTAAGGTGAACAGTAGGAGATGATGATTGCTGCTTAATTCCTTTCAGATAAAGGTAACCAGGACCCGCAATGCATGAAACATATGTTGTTTTTGTCTGTGCACTAGCACGCTTAAAAGCTTTTCGCTTCCAATTAAATCGCGCAAGGCCCTTTCATTTTTTCAGTGAGAATGTGGATCGTTGCAGTTTCATGGGCATAAATGAAAACATGTAGTCAGCATAACCGTGCCCATCGAGAGGGATTGAGGCCTGGAATTTAACGGCCAGCCCTATCTGCCATATGAATATATAATTAGTACTAATTATTGAGGTAAAAACATATTGAAAGTGTCATATGAATATATAATTGCTATTAATTATTGAGGTAAAAAGATATTTGATGGTCAGGCCTGGAAAGTGTTCGGTGCAATTTGAATATTTTATCAATACAATCGGTAAAAACATATAATAAATATTTTAGTATTATTATATATAATTGCTACTAATTATTGAAATTAGAAAATAAGTGTAATCGAGATAATTATATATGCAAAAATCTAAAATTTATACTCAAACTTTTGTTTGTGAAAAAATTAAGTAAAATTAAAAAGTAATTATAAATTAGTAGTATAGCAAAAACATCAAATTAGTCAAGAAAGTTACAAAGTTCATACGGTTTAACAGGTATATTTCTTTTAAATTGGTAAAATATGTTTGTAAAATACATATATTTTGTTTTTAAAATATTATAAATTTGAAAAATATACAATGAATAAATTAGAAATATTTATTTTAGAAAATATAATATATTTATTATACACATATACCACCTATATTATAAAATAACATATTTAGGTAAATCCTCTACATGTGGTGGATCTCAAAAGTAGGTGGCAACCCCCAGAATCGGGATGGTTTAAAATAAACTTCAACGGGGCTTCAAGGGGTAACTCGAGCATCTCAGGAGTGGGGTATGTAGCTCGAAATGAGCTAGGAAATATTGTAGGGGTTGGAGCTCAAAGTTTGGTTGATAGAACAAACAATGTTGCGGAATGTATGGAAGCGATAGGTGCTATGATGATGGCCAAAAATTTGAGAGTGAGAAAGTTGCATCTGGAGGGCGACTCACTGCTAACAGTCAATGGGATTGTGAGAGGACAGACATACACATGGTACTTAAATAGGCATATCAGAAGAATCAGAGACCTCCTAGGAAAATTTGATGACTTTGAGATCACGCATGTCCTGAGAGAAACCAATGTACTTGCCGATCAACTCTCCTACATTGGAGGTAATGGATCACTAGAAAGAAAATTGAAATTTTTGAGGACCTTCATTTTCTAGACTCCACAAATAGCCATTTTAAGAACACATGCTAAAAATTTTGCAAAAGTCCGTGGTGTTTTCATATTTTTCAAATTTGGTCAATGGTGCATTCTGTTTGGAGCCTAATTGTGTGGCGCTGGGACGTGGCTAAGATCTAGACAAAATGCACCATTGACCAAATTTGAAAAATCTGAAAACACCACAGATTTTTGCAAAATTTTCAGCATTTGTTCTTCATGATCTACATATTTCGTGGTCAAAAACCATAAAAAATGCAAGCAAAAACTTACTGTGATTTCACGAATTTGAGAAAACAAATTTGAATTTTTTTTTGCATTTGGTGCAGTCTGACTGGAGCTTGCAATTTTTGTGGTTTTCGACGACAAAATATATAGCTCACGAAGAACAGATGCTGAAAATTTTCTAGAAATCTGTGTTGTTTTCAGATTTGTTATATTTGGTCAATGTTACATTCTGTCTGGAGCTTAGTCACGTCCCAGCGCCACGCGGCTAAGCTCCAAACAGAATGCACCATTGACCAAATTTGAAAAACCTGAAAACACCACAGACTTTTGCAAATTTTTTAGCATGTGTTCTTCGTGATCTACATATTTTGTGGTCGAAAACCATAAAATTTGGCAAAAAAATTGTGTTTTCACGAATTTGAGAAAAAAAAAGTTTTACTTTTTTTTTGTTTTTGGTGCGTTCTGTGTGGAGCTTGCCGCATTTTTTGTGGTTTTCGACCACATAATATGTAGATAATGAAGAATAGATGGTGAAAATTTCACAAAAACCTGTGGTGTTTTCGGATTTTTCAAATTTGATCAATGGTGCATTGCCTTCTATCTAGAGCGTAGCCGCGTCCATTCTGCCATTTTTTAATAAAGACGTGATCTTTAGTGAAGTATGATAGCATCTCTTCTCACGCCTTAGCATCTTTTTTGAAGTGATGGTGGCGAAGAATCCATCCTCATTGGCAAAGAAAAGAATGAATGAATGGGCAAGTTTGGCGGCATGCTGGTACAGTGAGAGATTGGGAGATTGAGCCTAGATTTATTGATGGTGCACTTGGGAATTAATTTGAGTAGAAATTCTGCACACTCGGAGATTATGAGATTGGGAGATTGGGCCTCGATTTTCTGACGATGGCGCTTGGAAATTAATTTGACTAGAAATTCTGCACGCTCCAAGAAGACTTCGTGGAGATAGGAAATTCACGGTAGCAGGGATTTAAACGACGCCCCACAGTCTTCTCATCATCTTTTTTTTCTCTCTTCTGGTTATTTGAAGAGTCTAGAAGGAGGTGAATTTCTCTCTCATCTCTCTTGGGCAGCTAACTCACTTTTGACGACCTATTTCAATCCAACGAATGAGAAATGTCTTCAAGCTAGAAGAGCTTGAGTTCTGGGATGCGGTGGTGCAATTGTTTGGTGTTGAATTTATCAACAATGACCTCCGGGCACAGACTAATCTAGATATCTCTTCATTTTTCTGGCAGTGGCTCTGATGGTTGGTTCCTCAAGAGAGGAAGTTCTTGAGGTTGCTCGGGCATGTTTGGTGCCAAAGTGGGATGGAGGAATGGTATAAATTATTGGGAGGGCTAAGATCATGGTGGGACTACACATGTATGAGGGCCCGTGGTGACTCATCGGAGGAGGATTTGAGGAGCTACGACCATTGATGGTGTGGTCGTCAGTATACCAACCAGAAACTCACCTACAGGAATCTCGAAAAGGGTGGGCGGCCTTGGTGGCTTTTCTACAAAATCAAGAAATGGCAAAGCGGAGACAGCAACAAAGCACCGAATAGGGCAGAAGGTGACGCTAATTAAGTCAACGACCCTAAAGAGAGAAGATGGGCAGCCGATACCGAGGAGGCAGATTCTGCCAAAAGTAGAGAGAGGCAGACGAGGTGGACCAAGAAACAGGGGAAGAGCCGGAACCATGGAGATGGCCAGAGATGGTGGCGGAGGCTGAGGAGAACAAAACTTGGAAGGCAAGATTCGGGTGAGAGCGACGATCTGAGACACTGCTTTCCTCAACTTCACCAGGGAGGAAGCAACATCATGGTTCAAGTAGCAGCCATAGATACCCAGCACCAGCTTGCCTGATTTTCTGTAGTATAGGCTAGTTAAATGAAGAGTTTGTCATCGCATGACATTGCATTTTTTGAATGAGCAGTTAATTGTAATCGACATTGTAATCTGGCCAATAAAGGGCCTTTTTGTTAAAATTCAAACTCATCGATATGCATTTGCCTAGAAGAGGCTACCACAATAATGTAATATTTTTGGATATCAATAAAAAAACCATATTACCGATCAAATTAAAATAACTTATTTATTATATTAAATTAAATAATATATTGCCTATAATAAGTATTGATGGTTTATTAAGAAATCAAAGTGTCATATTGACAGTTTTATAAAGCCTGTCAATCCATACGGTCCCATAAATTTTCACCCTGTCATATACGTATATCAAATAGATTTTTGTTGGCTAAGCTCCAGATAGAATGCACCAAAGGAAAAAAAAAAAAATTCTTTCTAAATTCATGAAAACATAGTAAGTTTTCAGCAAATTTTTTGTGGTTTTCGACCACAAAATATGTAGACCATGAAGAACAGATGCTGAAAATTTCACAAAAAATCATGGTGTTTTCGGATTTTTCAAATTTGGTGCATTTTGTCTGGAGCTTAGCCGCGTCCTTAAAAAATGGGCAATACGGCTATCAAATTACACATCTGGCGAGCACCTTGGTTATGATGACTATGAAAACACTGAACACTTTCCCTGGTGCACACTCCCTTAATTTAATCGTGTACATGTGATTAAAGCTCTCTTGTTGGTCTTAAAAAGATGCTAGATCTTCAAATTGCATGCATTTGAGGTAACCGGGTCCGGCGGGGCAAAAAACACGGTATGTTTTCCAGCCTGTGCACCTTCATACATAAGATATTGTTCTTGGCCAACTAAATTGTTGGACTATCTTAAGTCCTCTCTCAATCAAATCACTGAAGCGTGATCTGTTGACTGCAGCGACGAGCATCTCAGCTTGAATCCTACAAAAAGAAAAGGCTTGCTTGGAGGGAGAGCGCAGGAAGCACATGATATTTTTGGCAGGGCGCCTACGCACTTTGTTATTTGCGCATCTCTGTTTTAGTCATGCACGGTCAATGTAAGGTGGGCAGTACGAGTTGATGGTCACTTCTTAGATCCTTTAGGACAGAGGTAACCGGGATCCCGTAATGCATGAAACATACAATGTTTTGATCCAGGCACCTGAGCGCTTGAAATGTTCCTGCTTCTTATTTGAGTGCGCAAGGTCAAAGTAATTTGGGGCAGTCATTTATTACGGAAAAAATATGGGCTGCAGAACTTTGCCCTACATTATTCAAAACAACATGCCATCGCCATGGCCGTGCCCATCAGGAGGGACCCATATTCCTACAGTGATCACCTCGATTATGGCTCCTACAAGAGCACTCAACGGTTTCCTATAGATATTTAATCGTGCATGCGTGATTGTAGCTCGGGTGTTGACCTTAAAATGGACGATTGCTCTTTAAAAATATGCTAGCTCTTCAAATTGTATGCGTTTGAGGTAATCAGGTTTGGCGGGGCATAAAACACAATATTTTTTTCAGCTCGTGCACCTTCGTACATAAGATATCATTCTCGGCAAATTAAATCACCGGAATATCTTAAGTTCTCTCTTAATTAAATTGCCGAGGCCCGATCTGTTGACCCCACCGACGTTCATCTTAGCTTGAATCCTATAAAAAGAAAAGGCTTGATTGGACGAAAAGCACAGGAAGCACAAGATATTTTGCACTTTTTTATTTACATATCTTTGTTTTAGTCACGCATGGTCCAAGTAAGTTGGGCAGTACAAGTTGATAGTCGCTACTTAGATCCTTTAGGACAGAGGCAACTGAGATCCCGCAATGCATGAAACGTATGATGTTTTCATCTGGGCACCTGCACGCTTGAAATGTTCCCGCTTCTTATTTGACAGTGCAAGGTCAAAGTAATCTGGGCCAATCATTTATTATGGAAAAAAGTGGGCCATAGAACTTTGGCCTGCAATAATCAAAACAACATGTTGTCGACATGGTCGTGTGTAATGCCCCTCCAACCCTGTCAAGTCCTGGCTATGCTCACTAGAAATTAGGAAGAGCTATATGCGAGAATGATCCTTCTCGAGATGGTGGCTTAAACCGAACCTCTTACAACTCACCATAACTTCTTATTTTAATAAGGGAAATAATAATATTTACACAAATATGTTCCTTTATATCTTCATATGTGTCAAAGATAGTTTAGGACCTTAATGCTAA
>MU225875.1:125708-171004 GCA_018584345.1 Thuja plicata
ATTGAATGCACCATCAACCCCTTTGACAAATTCTGCTCTATTAGTTCACACGTTCTGTCTGCACTGCTGCTACATTTTCACCTTTGGAAAAATCCCCGCGAGTGAGCGACACATCTTTTTTATTTCTGATCGCATAGTCGCCATCCATTTTTACTGCACTTTTTACCTTCTGCGACTGAGCGCTGCGTTGTCTTTGATCTTTATTTCATGTCAGTCGCACACCCGCACCACTTTTATATTTTACTCTTTGATCCATGCAAGTGAGCGATGCATTAACTTTGAACTTCATTTTGTGTTTATCGCATACTCGCACCACTTTTCCTTTTATCTTTTTGATTCCTGCGAGTAAGCGACGCCTCCCTCACTGGCAGCTCATCGCTAACTCGTGAGCTAACTTTCCATACCACTTGAGCCTCGGCGACTGAGCGATATTCACTTTTTCATTGCAAACCTTGTTTAGTCGCTCACTTGCGAGCTCAAAACTCCATCTTTCATTTTATGTGCGGGTGAGTGATGCATCCTGTCCTTTGGCTCGTCGCACGCTCGCGAGCCCTTTTATGTTACGTGATACTTGACCGCGAGTGCGCGACATCTATCTTCTTTTGGCTCATCGCATACTCGCGAGCTTTATTCCCTTTATCTTTTTTGATCGGCGAGTGTGCGACAGCTATCCTTTTTCCTCGTCGCACAGTCGCGAGCTGTATTCCTTTCTCCTTTGTTTACTGGCGACTGCGCGACACCTTCCCTTTTTACCTCATCGCATAGTCGCAAGCTGTATTCCTTTCATCTGAAAACATTAGCGAGTAAGCGATGTATTGAACAGTCCTTCAGTCGCTCTGTCGCGTGATCCATTGTCTTTACCTTTAACTTGAAGCACGTGCCCTTTTCTATTTACAGCGACCTCGCGACATACCTTAATCGCTTAGTCGGAAGCACTTTTTACCTAGGGCACTTTTATCATCAGACTTCGCGACCACCGTCAGATCTTTTTACTTCTTCATCGAACGGCTGTCTTTTAATCGCTATACATTTCCTCATGCCCTTAAAATATCAGGAGACTTCGCAACTGAGGGAAAACATACCCTATTCATGTTATCGCGTGATCCATCTCCTTTGTCAAGTGATCAGGCGACAACCATTAGCTCTGTGACAGATGTCATCTTTTCTTTCGTCCACTTTATGTATACTTGAAATCTAACTCACCACCCTGATCTGGCGACATCCCGACTGAGGGAAATCTCTTAGCATGAAACTGTTAGTCGCGAGGTCGTGAATGTTATCTCTTAACCGTCAATTATCATGAGACCACGCGACTGAAGAAAAGCCTTAACTGTTTGACTGAGCTGATCCAGCGACCATGCGACATGAAGTAAGCGCAAGGTCGGGAGACATTTCTTTGACTTCCCAATTCTTCTCGCGATCACCCGACTGAAGGTGGGTCCCGTTCATTTTAAAGCTCATAACATGATATCAAGCGACAACTCGACTAAAAGGAAATCGCTAAGTCTCGAGACATAGATGGAATATTCTGTTTCTTAACGAGACTACGCGACACAAAGCAAAAGCAAAGTCGGGAGATGTTTTGGCATATTCGATCCTGTTAAAGCGATCAAGCGACCCAACTTAAAGCACATGCCTTGAGTGACTGAAAAAGGTAATGACAAAATATAAGACATGGCCTAGGGTTTCAAAACATGCATCGTTTAACACTTGGTTGCTAGGGTTTTCAGGGTTTTGACAATTTGGTAAGGTATAGGCATGAAAACCTAAAAATTTTCAGAGGACAAGGTAAAGCACAAGGCACAGCAGCAAAAACAGGAAATACAACCAACACCTCAAGGCATTATTTCTAATGGACACATGTCCAAGTTGATTATAGTTTCTGTCAACTTCTTTTCGCCACATGATTTGATGAGACGTTGTTAAGATCCACGATGACGTTTTAAAATTGGTGTCTCTGATAAAGTGAGTTTGATGAACCATTGAGCTGCAAATTCTCAAATAATGAAAGAGTAATGGAAGAACATGTGGCCATATCAGAGGAAATTTAATGCAAAAATTTGACAAGATCATTTACAAGATTGTCCACTTGATTTCTAAAATGCCACAATTTGCGAAAAGACTGGAGTGAAGCCAAGTTGCAGCATTTTCATTCTGTTTTCTAGCATCTACAGAACAGGTAAGTTACTCTGTGATTCCACTTTTTCACTTCATGAATTTGAATTCCAGTAGGGTTTTGGTCTTGTGAAGTAAATAGGGTTTGTATGCAAAGGCCAAGATTATTTTGATTAAGAACCCTAGTTTAAAAATGGCACCACGAAGAGAGTTCACATGCAAAATAGATTATCGGGAGAGAAATGTGTGTGAAGACCTTTTGCAATAGTTGGTTAGGTCCACAAATGAATCCACTAAGAGTAAAGAATTGGTACCAAAGAACCCTCGTTTAAAAATTGGGGAGGGTTTGTATGACAAAGGAAAATGGGTTAGAGATGCAAACATTGGTATGACTAGTTTGGCATTATTCAAGATCTCTTTCAGTCAGAGAAATACCTATGCACCTAGAAGAAACATATGGCAATTTGATATGGGGAAATTGGTAGTCCCAGGAGTATTCATGGATATTGATATGATACTTCAAGTGGCACAAAAATATTATCATGTAGCTAGGGTGGCAAGGGATATAAATGGAGCTGTTTTGATAAAAGTTATAGGTAAAGAAATTTGAGAGGTTTTTCAGTTAAATGAGCCCTCCATGCAACTGGATGAATTTAACTTTGATTCATTCAAAGATGTTTACAAATCTTAGAGGAACTACCTTAGAAATGGACCTCTACAAGAATTCATCAGCAAGATTGGAGGTCTAGCTATGGTAGGACCCAATAAATCAAACTAGACTATTTCAATATGAAGGCCAGAGCTATGTACAGTGCTTTGAATTAGATCTTTGGAGATGATGAAGAAACATAAATGCCCATCCACTACATGTTTATGATGGTTCAAATTCTCCATCCTCATTTAGCCATCATTTTTTACTTTAAAACTTATGTTGTTGATTTGATCCACAATGGTTTGATAGGAATTAACAAGGGAAAGGTATAAAAACCATTTGGCTGGTATTCTATGTTGATACACATGTTCCTGTTTAAAGGTGTGAAGTATTTTGAGAAGGAAATGGAGTTGTTGAGAGTCAAAGATGGGGAAAAAATTCTTACGTAGATTTGGAGCACAGATTTATCATGGGATAGGAAGGAAGCCAATTACATCACATATGACAGATGCTTTGCTTGAAGGCTTAGAGCCTTATTTTTCCCTGAAAACCCCAAGATCCCCAAATATTTGTTGAATCTCTTAAGACCAAAGAAATATTCCCAAAGTATCAAGATAGTACATAATTGGGGTGATGTTATTTTATATCTGGTCCCTACAGTATTTAGAGTATATGGTTTCATAGGCACCCCATATGTACTTCCTTGTCAAGTCCCTCTCAAAATGGGCATTGTTGAGATAATAAGAAAAATTGGTGGGCTAGAGGAGGATGTTTTAATAGGAAAGGGAAGAGGCACTATTTTTCCCACCATTAAAATTGTACACCAGTTTGTCATCACCAAGGGTGGTTGGGTACATTTGAATAAATATTTTGAGCCTTATCATCTGACAACCTCAATAGCAAGATGTGCTGACCCTAAGGCATTTATAAATGAAATGTTTAGAAAGAGAACAAGGTGTTTAGCACTAGATCACCAGTTCAATTTTTCTGAGGACATTATTAGGAATGAATTCAACCTGCAGGAATAGGAGATTAGGAAATAAAAATGGTTAGTTTAGAAGAAGACCCTAGATTTTGTACAATGTTTTGATAAAGGATATGATCCATTGAAATATTTCAAACCTTGAAAGAAGAAGATTGATTTATTAATGACACTCTTTGAAGATATTATGCAGGCGTTAAATTAAAATAAAGAGGTTGTAATGAAGGAAAAACTGGAAAGGGCTATGGCTATTTTAAGCAAGTCTACACATGCTAGGATCATCCCACCAAGGAAATATGTTTTACACCAGAAGAAGGGATACAACATGGTCATGCTAGGAAGGGAAACATCCCATAGAGGCAAAATTACAATGCAAACACATGATAAGGAGGTTTCCACCTCAAGAGGGAAAAGGCCAATGAGTGTAGATTCAGGATTAGTGCCCTCCCAAAAGAGACAAATAACACAGGAAGATGGGCAACAATTGGAGAATGTTTATTCGCCTTCTCAATCTCCTTTACACATAGATGAACAAGTGGTAGCAGAAAAATTGCTACAAATGGAAAACACAGGGAAAATTTTTGTAACACCTCAAGAAATGCAAGAGGGGATGCCTGAAGCTCCCAAACATGCTAAGATGGATATGATAGTAGCAGAGTTTTCTAGGAAAGAGTAAGATCCCATTACAAAGAAGGCTAGTGATGAATTCTTATCAGATTACCCTATTTATTACCCAAACATTATGGGGATAAAATAATTATTTTAGAGTACTGTTGACATATCCTAGAGTTGCATGCCCTCTTCACAGTGAAGAAGGTGACAAACGCCCTGTTCCCAATCACTTGTGGGAACTACTCTTATAGTCTGGCCATAGAAAAGGAGGTAGACAATGAACTCAAAAGTCTGGGGTTGGCAGAGCTTTATCTAGAGTGGAAGAATCTTGATCCGCTAGGAAAAATAACAATGACACTTCCCCGAGAATCAGGACCCCACAAGTATCACATGGAAGAATTTTGGGAAGACTGGCAGGATGACTTCAAAGTCTGAAACTGACATTTTTTTTGGATGACAATGGGAATGATGAAGAGGCTCAAGCTTCAAAAGTTCTTGGATGACTTTACGGATACTGGGTCCACAGTAGACCCATAATATAAAGAAAAGGGAGTAGATAAAATGACCCTCTCACCAGTGGATTGGGATGCGCAGGAGGGTCCAACAATAGAGGACCTCACCCACGATGTGATTGAGCATAGTCACGCATATTTCAAAAAGGCATCCCCAAGGAGTACATGTAAAATTGGCCCATTTGTGCGGGGTTCAACTTCCGTGGCCAGAACCTCCTCGTAGGGCAAGGACAGAGGAAAAAGGAAAATGGGGACCCCGTCTCAAGTCCCGGCAACCGCTCCCATAGTGGAGAAAATGCAGAAAATGCTGGAAGCCTCATAACAAATGAAAGAAAAGTTAATCACCCAATTGGCCACCCCAACCATCATGACCGGACCTGTCCACCCTCTCACTTCACCTTCACTTGCAGCATTAATGGTCCGAGCAACAGTGACTGGGGTAGAGGAAGAGCGGGCAGCCATGATGGATTCAAGGCCCCCATTGGTGACAGGGAGGAAAAAGAAAAGAACAATTGATTCTCTACCAAAGACAGAGTTGGAACTCGGGATGCCAAGCATCCCTGAAATAAAGATTGTATCCTCAGACTCTCCGGAGCTGGACAATCAACCCGAAGATCCCCCAGAGACCTCCCCTCCACACGATGAGTTTGATGAACTATTTGGGACAAATGAATTGGTGAACTTATAGGGGGATATCGGGAAGGCAGTAGAATAAATAGCTTCCCATGAGGAAGTGGTGATCCCTCTTGAGAAGAAAACCCCAGAGAAAGAGGCTTCCCAAGAGCAGGAAGTCTGGGTAGAACCAAAAAAGGAGCTTGGACAGATGAGAATCTTTCATATTCTAGAGATACAGGTTGCAGACACCATGAAGGATGGACAAGTATAAGATGAGCAACCGACATTGGCTGAGGGAACCAGACCTACGAGAACAACCGTAACCTCAAATACCATTCTCTAGACGTCACCTCCTAATAAGGTAACATTTGGTGAGGTGATCTCAGTGGCTGCATAAGAAAACTTTGGCCAGATACCTCATCCACCTCCTGAAGATATTCTGACAGAGGAGAACATCCTGACAGACGAGGCTGAAGAACTAAAGTAGCAAGATGAGGGGCAGAACCCCAAGAATACAAATGTAGAATCTAACACTACTAAATATGTAGACACCAGGGCAGATGACACTAATGCCACTAAGGTGGATGATGCTGGTGGACCCAAGGATATAGGAAAAGAGTCTGAAGAGGATTAGAATATTGAGGGTGCGCAACAGAACCTTGGAGGGGATTCATAGGATCAAACTCTAGTAGCAAAGCCACCCCTACCACCATAATGGTTGGTGGATTCAAGAAAAAGGAAGGCCCCAGCACCGACCAAGGCCCATCTCTCTTTGGTAGAGATGATGGCACAAGCACAGAATCCCCCCAAGGCGAAGAAAGCCCAGATAGTCCATACCCTCTAGACTGGGCCGGGCAGAGATATAGTTGTGGTAATCACAACACCTCCCCCAGAGGCAGATGCGGTGACAACAAAGGCTGAGGAGTATGCAATCATAGAGATATCTCTGGGGAAGAGGGGAAAGTAGGGTGAGTTAGACTTGCTCAAAGAAGCAGGAAAAGCAGTAGAAGCTCACTACGAGAAGGAAGCCCATAAATTCAAAGTAGAACATGAAAAGAATGCAAATCTTATTGGGCTATTGACAGAGCTTTCCCAACCCATCAATGACATTCCTCTGGAATCTTCCACATCTAGAGCACCGCTCCCATAGGGTGACATAGATTTGCTAAGGAGTATGAAAAGGAAAGCACAGGTGGTTGATGATTGGGTGGCTGAACAGGTGGGAAACGTCTAGTGTTTCTTAGTGGCCACACTCTCAAACTTCTACACAACTAGTAATGTTTTGCACCAGGCCAAAACCACCATCTCCATTTGGGAGGGAGAGATCAAAAAATACGAGGCATGGATAGGTGATTTAGGAGAACTCATGAGCATCGGGGAGGAAATTGTCTCTAAGGCTGGAATTTTGGGAGAAGAGTCTTTTAACTTTGTCCGGACCTAGCATTCCAGACTTGATCTCACATTGGAGATAATCAAGCAACTGGTAGGGGCCCTACGAGACAAAGTTTTGGAGGTGGACTATTCTTTAAATTTATACAAGGCATTCATTTCAAAGGTGTTGGGAGTTGATCCCTTTAGTACTAAAACATGTACTTTGGAGGAATATGTCATGAGAAAATATGATGAGCTAATGGAGTCTCAATACCAATCCCCGAAGGGAATGGACGGAGCCAAGATGACATGCATAACATGCATGGTGCTCCAGGCTCACGATGCAGAAAAAATGGCCACAAAATTCAAGGCAAATACTCCAGACCTAGGCAAACAGGTGGAGGCAGCTAAGTACCATCGGGCTAGCCTTAAGGACATTGATGAGTATGGAATCGTACAACTTTTGGAGACATTCAAAAATACTAAGGAACAATAAAGTTCTCCAGATTTCAGAGATTTTTACCAGTAGGGTACATTTTGAAAATTCTTTATTCTTTGTGTGAAAGCTCCTAGATCCTGGAGTTTTAGATTCACAGTTTTGTGCCCTTTTGGTGACCCGCGTCTAGGTTCCCCAGAGTCAACCGGTCACTATCAGGTAGTTAATAAGGATGTCAGAAAGTGGGTGAATCCAATAAGGAACATCGACTTGAGGGATGGTTCTGACAGATGGTCTTCCCAAGGCGTCACCCCAGCAGAACATCTAGCGCATTGAAGATAGTGGGCCACTTTTTCATTGATGAGGCATGTAGCCTTGATCCCCGAGGGATCAAATTTATTCTTTTCTCCTTCTGGCTCTCTTCTTGAGGCCAGTTCTTCCATACCTCTTTTGTTGTCTTATTCTTCTGACATGTCAGACCTCTGCTCTCTTTGAGGTTGTTGTAGTGTGGTACAGGTAGCACCAGTCACTGTAAATAATATTTTATTATTGAGTGTAAAGTTAAGTTAGGTTAGTTTTAGGGAAAGCAGGTGTATAAATAATAAGTCTGACCTCATTCCAAGGGTTAGCAAAATTGATGATTTTGTAGTCCATAGCTATAGCACTTTCAACATTTAATTTCTTATAGCTGCAAAGCTCAATGCTCCTTAGTTCTTAGAAGTTCTCAGTATATAGATGCTCCCTTGGAACCATTATTGTCCGCATCAGTGCTCGCTAGAAAACCTGTTAATGAAGAAAGAAGAGTTCTAGAAATGATTTTGTTAGCACTCTAATTTCCGAATTAACATTCTTTTGTGTTGTATGTTTCTGATGTCCCTTTCTCTGATATTTTAAAATAGATTAATTACCTTCTTTTCCCCTCGCTATTGAATATGAATGAACTGATGGTTCTGTATGCATTCAGTATTTTAGTGTAGCATGTTAGAGCTTGGTTGATGTTTTTAATGTATTTGCACAACTATAGGTTGATGGAATACTTCTAACCCTGACCTATCTTTTGAAGTTTATTTGGTAAGTTAATGCATGCTTGCAGGAAACCCATCCTAATGAAATCCCCAAAGAAGATGAGCCAAGAAAACCAGCTATCCCCCCAAACAAAACAGTCACACTCCCAACTTAGCTCCCGCACCGTTGAGACCTGACTCTCACATGCTTGAAGGCCCAGAGAATTTATTCCCTGAAAAACCTTTATAGGGGAAGTTGGTCAGTACCCTGATACCCTGTGACAACTTACATTTGTTGGCGGACCCAATCACAAAGTCATGTCAATAGAAACTGGCGCTAGAGGGAGGGCATGAGCTCATCCCCTTCTGAGGATTTAGATTTTACATCGCCTAAGGGTTGCCCAAGCCATAGTTTTAGGAAGCAGACCTTTTGTGTGATTGGATCATTTTCACCTGCTTGATTCAAAAGAGTCCTTAGATCAACCCCCAATCCCAGAAGGTTTTTTGAATTTGAGCCTCCTGCTCGAAAGAAATGGACCTCGAAAACCAAGCCAACCAACCTTGTATGGGGATCTACTACATCTCAGGATACCCAAGTCTCCCAGACAACCCTGGGGAATAACGCTCAGTCCAGGAAAAATCCAACACTCCCGATGGATGCATACTTCGGTAACACTGGGTCCCCAATGGGATAGTTTTTGGGTGCAACCAATGATCTTCCTGCACACCCAAAAAAGATCTGCCCCCAATATGAGCACTTAGGCTCACAAACTACAGAAGAGAATTTGTAGGCATACAAAGATGCCATGAACCAACATTGGATTCAACATCAAGACGTTGTGACTGAGATATTTCCTCTGTCCTTGGAATAGAATGAGATGAAATGGTACCTTAATCTGTCAGCCAACTCCATCAATAGTTGGTAGGATATGGAGGATACCTTCTTGGCTGCCTTCTGCTTACATGTGGACCCAACATGGTCCCACAGCCAGTTCATCTCTATTAGGAAGGAACTAAACGAACCCCTTGCAGCATTCAACCATCGGTTCCAACGCACCTTGAAGCAGTGTATGGGTCCTTTCATACCATCTGCGGATGTAACCATCCAGACATACTTTAACATGATGGACCCTTTCATTGCCACTCTCCTATGGAGAACTACTTCCCCCACTGAATAGGATACTCTGGTAAAGGTTTACAACCTAGCCTTGGAGTTGTCCTGCTGTTTGAACAAGACTCTAGGCGGGATTGGGCAAAGCATGCCTTTCAACATGATACCCAGTGGAACTTCTTACGCTGGGGGATACAACCCCAATCAGGCAATGGGTGACCCTATGATGGTCATGAATCCCCACCACCGCTGATAGACCAAAAATCTCGGTATGTATACCCATCGCAAGCCCAGACAATACTAAGTCTTGAATTTGTTCCTTGGAGCCAGCCATAAAAAACACAACAACCTTTGACACAACCTTCCAGAGTGCCTTTCTTCTAGTCATCTGTGGCTAGAGGACTACCACCCTCAACTTCAGTAGCCACTGCCACCTTCCCTAGGAAACAATTGCAACAACCATCACACTGTGACATGAACACTCAGCTATTCACTGAGGTTGAATCCCTCTGTCGACTATTGTCCTCATTGACTATGGAGATGGGACAACTGAAGGCGGGGTCTTTTTCCCCCCACAACACCATATCCCAAAGAGGGAATGTCTTCTCCAACCAAAAAAATACCAATGCCAGAGGAAGGAATTACAATAATGGGCCTCGGCCCAACCAAAAGCAATGGAATAACAATACCAACACTAGAGGTCCTCCTCCAAACCAAAACACCACTCAGGGCAGTGCTGGACCTACCCATTTTGCACTAGTCATGGAACTCCATCCCTTGACTAATTGGTGTAGATTGCATGACATTGGTTCTCACTCTGAGGTGAACTGTGCCACACTAGAAAAGGTCATCATGATCTCCTAGTTGGACAGAAAACAAACTGTTGACCCTACTCCCTCAAAAATGCCCATACAAGAGCCTACTTATGGTGTCTTCACCTGTGAGACTATCTTCTTTGGAGAAAACAAAGAGGACGAAGAAGAACCCAAATTGCAGGGGTTATTTGATGAATCTATTTCGGCCTTTGAGGCTAATGACTTCACCAACCCTTAGACTCCTTACAACACTCAGATTCAGACTGTTAAAGGACCAGTTTATATGCCTACACCTCCCAAAGATACCCCTCCCCAAGACAACGCAACTGATCTCTCCTTCCCACCGAATGGATCTAGCTCTAACCAAGCTAAAGATCCAGCCGAGGGAAGCCAACAACTCCCTGGGGGGAGGTTTGATATCACAAAGGTGTTAGGACTAACTACCACCTCCATGACCTTGATGGAGGTCTTACTAAACTATCCTGAGCAGAGGAAGTCTCTTATGAATCTCTTAGGAAACCCAGAAGTCGTTAGTTTCCCACCCAAGCCTGTCACTTTTGACGATGCCAATGCGGCTATCTTCTGAGGAAACAATGAGGATCCTCCCTTCTTACTAGGTCTCAACATACAAGGGAAGAACCTACATAATTTCTTGGTAGATTTTGGTGCTTCAGGAAACATCATGCCCTTATCAATATGCCAGAAGCTCAGACTACATCCTACTCCATCCAAAGGCGCAGTAGTCTAGCTGGATGAAACCACTGTAAAAATAGTAGGTGAGTTGAAGAATATCTGGATTCAGCTCATCCAAGACCACCAGATAGCAAGCATAATCGACATCCAAGTGGTGGACATCCTGGAGACTTATGGGATGTTATTGAGTTAGAATTGGTCTAAATCCATTAATGGGTACTTCTCCACTGACTTTTTCCACTTGAGGCTCCCCTGGGAGGGAGAATCTAACCAGATTCAAGTAGAAAGTGAGCCTAGGATGAAATAGGCCCTCACCGAAGTTGGGAGGTGAATGAAGTCCTCTTCTCTGAGACTTCTCCTGAGGTGTACCAGCCCCTAGAAATCTTTATATTTGATTTCACCCCCAAGGAAGATCCCATAGTCTCTCAGAGAATCCAGGACCTAGATGAAAAACTAAGGGGTGAGGTTAACTCATAGGGTACCGCAGAAGCACCTACTACACTCTTGTCTGAAACTTGGTGTCGAGTGCATTATTAGAAACATTCAAAACTAGAGTGTGAACCTTGCATCGCTACTACTACCCGTCAGATCAATGCCCTCTAGGAGAAGAAACATGAAATGGATTTTCCTGGACCCAGCAATCATCTCGGTGGTATCCCCATGATGTTGGTAGTCTAGGAATCCTAGCTACAAGATTCTCCAAAGGAAAACCTCACCCATGCGACATCAGAGCCAGAGGAAACTCCTCCCAACCTCCCCAAAAATAATCCAAAGGCCACTTCACCTTCCCAGCTCCAGACAATGAATAGTGAATTGTGGACCCTGAAGTTCAACGGGTCCCAGTCTAAAAAAGGCTGTGGGGTTGGAGTGGAATTGATCAAACTGTGGGGAAAATCCTTCCTCACATCTTATAGGCTGCAGTTCAGCTGCACGAACAATGTCACAAAGTATGAGGCCTTCATCCTTGGACTCCTATTTGCATTAAGAAAGGGAATCTCTCGCCTCTAGGCGCTAGGTGATTTAGAGTTGATTGTCAAGCAAGTCCAAAGCCAATACACCTATCATGATAAAATGATAGCCACATACCATAAATGGGCATGGATCCTCATCAAATATTTTGATGCCTTTGGCATTGAACTCATTCCCCAGAAAAGAAACTACGTTATGGATGCCCTTGTTGTATCTACCAACACTCTTGAGCCAATGGCTGGCTCTCGACTCTGGAAGTTTTCTATTGAGATGGTCCCCACCCTATCCATTCCAAAAAATATCACACACTTTCAGGTCTTTGAGGATGATCAGCATATCCTGGCCTTCATGGCCAATGTTGGTGTCTTCAATGACCAGATAGTGGAAGAAAGAGATCGTGAAGACACTGGGCAGGGTGAAGAAGATGATGGGATCATAGACTTGCTAACCAACACCATCCCTAAAGGGATGGTAGCACTAGAACAAATCTTTCACTCAGACCATCAGGGCTGGGAAAATATATCATCCTTCTTAGAGGGAGGAAAATTTAAAAAAGTTAACATTGGCCAACTTGGTGAAGAAAAATTGGTACACATTGGCACCTCCTACTCCCCAGAGGAGAAGGAGAAGATTCTCATGGTTCTCCAAGAATATATTGATGTAATCGTGTAGGGGTATGAGGATTTGAAAACCTATGACACATCCATCATGACGCATACCATCCCACTAAAACCTGATGCTAAGCCCTTCTGGCAAAAGAAAAGATCGGTAAACCCACTGATCGAACCTCTAATTCACCAGGAGATTCATAAACTATTGTCTGCATGATTATCTTCCCTATCCAGCACACCATGTGGGTTTCCAATCTCATCCCTATGAGAAATAAAAGTGGAAAAATTTTCCTCTGTGTGGATTTTTGCAATTTGAACAAGGCATCTAAGAAGGATAATCACTCTCTCCCCTCATTGGATAAGGTATTGCAAATTGTCAATGGATCACAAATGATGTCCTTCCTAGATGGGTACTCTGGGTATAACTAGGTCATGGTTAAGTATGAAGATAGAGACAAAATGACGTTCACCATAGAGTGGGGAACATTTGTGTACCAGAGGATTCCCTTTGGCCTGATCAATGCAGGGGCCACATTTCAAAAGGCTATGGACATTGCGTTTGAAGGCCTAGTAAATCGGTGCATAATCATCTACATGGATGATTTGACCATCTTTTCCCATGATAGGCGTGATCACTCCACCCACCTCGCCCAAATCTGTGAGAGATGTTGCCAGTATGGAATATCCCTCAACCCTAAGAAATGTATATTAAGGGTCACTGAAGGAAAGCTACTTGAGCATATCATCTCTGAGAAGGGTATATCCATTGACCCTAAGAGAGTTGAAGCATTGCTAACTCTACAGATGCTTGACAACAAGAAGGAAATGAGATCTTTCCTCAGAAAGATAAATTTTGTCTGGCAATTCATCACTGGATTCGCCGAGATAGTGAAACCACTCAATGAGATGATGAAGAAAGATACAAAGATTGAGTGGAGTCCTAAAGTAAAGTGGGCATTCACCTAGATTAAACAAACAATTGTGGAAGCACTAGTCTTGGCTAGTCTAGACTACTCCCTCCCTTTTCACATATATTCCTTTTCTTTGTCGTATTCTTCTGCGACAGTTGTGACCTAGAAGGTTGAAGGGGAAGAATGACCAATAGATTTCATGAGCTCTCCCTTTAAGAATGCAGAAGTTTGGTATTCTCTATTGGAAAAGAAGGCCTTTTCTCTCATCTACATTGTGAAGAAATTCTGGCATTATATTCTCGAGAGAAAAGTACATGCTATCATCCCGGGCTAGGCTGTTAAGTCTCTGCCCCTGCAGAGTGAATTGGGTGAACGATGAGGGAAATGGATCACCATCCCCCAAGAGTACAATTTGGAAATGCAACACATGAAGATAGTTTGAAGCCAAGGGCTATGTAGAGAAATGGCAGAAGGAACTCTAGATATCGAATGCCAAACATATACAGTGGAGTCCATCACTTAAGATCTATGGTATACTAACTTGGTATACTTATTATTAAAAAATAGATGCCAGAGGGGATGTCCCCAAACAAACATCACGCCCTGTGACTGAAGAGTGTGCACTTCATGATAAAAAAAAATGGAACACTTTTTTGCAGGAACTATGAAGGGGTATACCTCCGGTGCATAGACAGGGATCATGCTACAAAAATAATCAAAGAATTCCACAGGAAGTTTGGAACTAGGCATGGCTCAGCGGATGCCACTACCCATCAGATCCTCCGGGTTGGATATTATTGGCCCTATATCTTTAAGGATGTCTACACTCACGTTAGGAGATGCCATACTTGTCAAACGGCGGAACATTGTGAGTGGAACCCAGCTATTCCTTTGTAGCCAGTCATCAAAGCTAGACCCTTCACCCAATGGGAATTTAACTTTATCAGGGAAATCAATCCCAAATTGTCTGCCAACCACCAGTACATTTTAACTGCTACTGATTATTACACCTAGTGGTCTGAAGCGATTCCTTACAAACACAACATGGCCGATGTAGTCATCAAATTCCTGGAAGAAAACATAGTCACAAGATTTGGAATGGCATTTTCTATAGTGTGTGACAATGGTCCAGAATTTTCTTTAGTGCAATTACTCAAATGGACCTATGAAAGAAAGATCACCCTGAAGTTCTCCAATAACTACTACCCCCAGGGTAATGGTGTGGCCGAATCGACCAATAAAAATCTACTTGAGGTGATCAAACATCTATTAGAACAGAACCTCCAGGACTGGCACCAAAAGCTTAAGTTCAACGTCTGGATGGATCACATTAGAATAAAGGCAGCCCTGGGGACATCCCCATTCCATCTAGTTTATGGCTAGAATCTAGTATTCCCCATCAACTTACAGAACTTAGTTTTACAGTTTATGCAGCAATTTAGCAACTAGGACAACGTTGTGGAGGTTCAGCTTTTGAACCTGGTGCGAATGGAGGAACAAAGAGACACAAACCTTAAACATTTGGCATATCATCAAGCAGTAATGAAAAGATGGTTTGACTGAAGATCCCAGTATAAGACCTTTCAGATTTCAAACTTGGTTCTCTTGTGGGACAAGGCCCAAGAAAAGAAGGGAAAGCACACTAAGTTCCAACGGCTCTGGCTTGGACCATATCTGATAGCTGAGATCTGCTGGGCAAATACTTATCGCCTCAACACTATTACCAAAGAAGCCATCCCATTGCCTATCAATGGGAAGTTTCTCAAGCACTACTTTGAATGAGGTAGGTGGTGAGTTTGTCTAAAATTGTACTTTATGTAAAGTCCTCGCTTGTACATATCTCTCCTAGTGCTCCATTTGGAGTACCTTGTAGATAATTTGTTGGCCATCCTCTAGGTTTTCCTTTCCTGTTTTTGTTTTCCTTTTTTTTTTGGCTTTTTCATTTTCTTTTGTTTTTTGGGTTCCCGACATGTTGCCTGCTCCTTGTAGACTAGTATTCTCCACATAACATCTAGTCTTTGGAAAGGTACCTTGTGTATTCTAGAGAATTTGGAATCTATTTTTAGCACGGTGGAATTGGTCTGCGCTCTGAAGTTATTTTGTAAGTATGGTAAAAGGTTATGGGTAATCTTTGTCTGATTTACATCTTGACAATCCAGACATCGGTTAACAAAAAATTCAAGAAGCAAGTAATCAGACATCTTGAGAGTAGATCGATTACACTAATTAATTAACCAAGTCTGAGAATCATTAAAATATCCTGGGTCCAGAACATTCTTTCCTATTCAGAAATTTGAAAATGGATGGCGAGGTGAAAGAAGTACCACCGTTAAAATTAGCTAAGCTTAAGGTTCACGGTGAAAGAAGTACCGCCTTTCCATCCAGAAAAGAAAAGAAAAGAAAAGAACTGAAGAATAGAGAATTCTGGTATCTGGGGGAAATGTGCAAGATATGATGGCTTTGGTTTGATTTATTTAGTGCCTCCTCTCTGCTTCTCTCGGGGGTCATCAGCTTGGTTTTGTTTCAAAGCACACACTCCACAAATGACAAAAGACCGAAAGATTGAATCAGTGATGAGTTTAATTTTCTTAGACGCCTTGCACTTCACAAGAAAGATGCTCTAGGTAAAGACTAGTTTTAGTTTTTCTAACCAGAGATTCTGAAGTTCTTGAATGCACTAAGGCATTCGTCCCAAATAGTCACCATTTTTTATGTCCTGCATACCCATCCCTACATTTTGTAGGTAAAATCTTGGGTCCGCCTTTTTTCTTTTTCTTGTTCCCTTGGTTTCTTTTGTTTCTTTTTTTTTCCCCCTGAGCTCTGCTTCCATGAGGGTTGTCTTTATTTTTCTTTTGTCTTCTTGTGTCTCCAAGACTCGGTCCCGGAGTTCGTTTGTTATTTTGAGTCAGCCGGATTCTGGACTATGGGATTCTCTGTCATCATGTCTTCTTTCACAAGAAGGTGTGGCTGCATGGAATCCCCGGGCCCAGAGTCCAAAGGCTTGCTTGTTCTAGAGTTTGCTGAGAGAAAGCAACACATTTTTACCCTAAGGGTATAAATAGAAGTTACTTGTCATTTTCACATTTACCGTGATTAAAACACTTAGAGCAATTACCAGAGTGATTAAGGTGATTCGAACCGATTAAGTGTGGATTTCTTTGGTGACTAACAACAATTAAATAGTGATTTGCAGTGCTTGTTTGTGGTCACTCAAAGGTTAACTTGTTGCAGAGTGCCTCCTGTGCTCGTCTTTCCAGCATCCCCCGTGTTTCTAGATAATCCTTCTTCTCTTCTTTCTCTGGTTTCTAGTTTTCTGGTTCATGTTTGTTTTTGTTTTGTTTTCTTTTTGTTTTTCTTTTGTTTATCTATGGTTTTTCTTTCTGTAGCCTCCTGTTGGTCGATTGGCTCTGCTAGAGGGTGGTCTGCCCTCTATGTAGCTATAATAGTATGTGTGCTTTTTATATTTTAGTAGGTTTGTGTGTAAATACCTCTGTATATTCTATATATATTGTACATTATGTAAATGTCTATTTGCATCTGTATATATGCCTATTTTTGGCAAAGTCTATGAGTCATGCTTCGGCCCTCACTTGTGCTTTGGCTCTGTATATGTTTCTTTGTATAATCTGCACTCTACCTAGTGGTGAGCTCGTCACGCTCCATGCGTAAGAAACCCCAAATGTGGAGCTCATCTGAGAAAGATGGTTACCTGGTTCAAACTTGGCACCTTTTTGGTTTGGCCATGGTGATTTTCTCTCTCCTCTGTCAAGTCAGTCTTAATGACAGGTTGAGTTTCCTACGTGAGCATTAAAGTCTGGCCCAAGTGGCATTCATTTCCTCGCATGTTCGAACAGTTGTCAATGTTAATGCCATTACTCCCATTACTGCGCAGCCACGTGACTACCACATTAGCCTAATACGCCTCATTCCTGATCATGTCAGTAATGGTTAATTTTCTAGACTCTGGATCCCAAGTCTTCATTTGGCCTTTATTTCATTTTTATGACACGAGCTAATATCCCTAGACGCCTGGGTAGAGGTCAAGTTCCTAAGTTACTCTTATTATATGTATATCTTTTTGGGATTTGACATGAGCTAACAATCCTTTCAAACATAGATGTGATGCGATGGTAAGTTCTCTAAAATCTGGGATAATGATTTGTTTTATATAAGTACTGACGTTTGTCCTACTTTGCAAGTTGCAAGAATTAAACTCACCAATCATGTCAGAGGCATCTGCATCATCTCCACCCAGGAGTCCAGATCTCCCCACAACTGTTGCCATTAAGGTAGCCGTCAGGACGAAGGCTGAGAAGGTCCTGGAAAAACTCCTGTTGACAATAAAGTATCTAAATGGAGACACTATTGTGAGATCAAATATTGATTCCAAAATTTAGTTGATCACCGAAACCAGTGTCGAAATGTGGGCCAAAATGCAGGTCCTGGTGAAAATGATGTTCATACAGCAGACGGTCGGAGATCCATTAGCCATCAATGTGGGCAATTCTAGGATCCTCAAAGCTGCTTGCTTCCCCTACTCTATGCAAGCCCTGGAGCTCATCCTCACTCTGGCAAGACACTATAATATAGCCGTCTAGGCCATCATACTTTCCACCCCAGTCCCAACCTGATACCCAACACCTATGGTGTCTCTGGACACCGTGATTTTTCAGGTAGGACTAGGAGTTCCCCAATTTGATGATGCGGTCATTCTCACCCGGGCTCTGGCCTTGGAATAATTTTAGTAAATTAGAACACATGGCCCGACAGTATCTCAACAACAAATGGCTTAAGGTGCCAAGGAAAGACTTCAAAAAGATGAAGCTAGAAATACCCTGGACTGAATTTAAAGAAAGCATATAGATGGGGATCATCACACTATGCAAGGTCTTCAGATAGCCCCATGTGTAGGAATTCTCAGCATGGATGTACTATTTCTTGTTGGGCATCACCTCTGGTGAGCAGAAATTTAATTGGGCCATCATCATTGCAAATCATGTCGACTCCCAACTTCTCCAAGTCACCAAGTCCTCCAAATTCTACATGACATCTTTTTTTGTTGGCTCTGGCACAAAAACTCCCCATCACAAATGGGTTACTAACAACGGGTGTACTCAGGATTGGCCCAAGCCAGAATGTTCCCTGGGATTATTTCCCATAGATCCAATGGGAGGCTAGTTACCTTAGCTTCTGCCAAGTGAATGATGCCTTCATTTACTACAACCTCCTCACACCTACACGTAACACCGAATACCGGCTCTCTAAGGAGGCAATGGACTTGGTCAGAACTTATGGTCATTATTACATTCAATTTCAATAGCATTCATACATTTGGGTGACTGGCTTCTCTGGGAAACCCTATTTATTACCCAAACATTGTGGGAATAAAATAATTATTTTAGAGTATTGCCGGCAGATCCTAGAGCTACACGTCCTCTTCACAGTGAAGAAGGTGACAAACGTCCCATTCCCAATCATTTGTGGGAACTACTCTTGCAGTCTGGTCATGGAAAAGGAGTCAGAAAATGAGCTCAAAAGTCTAGGGCTGGCAGAGCTTTATCTAGAGTAGAAGAATTTTGATGCACTAGGAAAAATAGCAATGGCACTTCCCCAGGCATCAGAACCCCATGAGTATCACATGGAAGATTTTTGGGAAGACTGCAAGGACAAATTTGAAGTTTGGAACCGTCATTTTATCTAGATGAAAATGGTAATGATGAAGAGGCTCAAGCTTCGAAAGTTCCCAAATGAATTTTTAGATACTAGGTCCATAGTAGACCCACAATATAAAGAAAAGGGAGTAGATAAAATGGCCCTCCCGCTGGTGGATTGGAATTTGCAGGAGGGTCCAACAATAGAGGACCTCACCCATGATGTGATTGAGTGCAGTCATGCATATTTTAAAAAGGCATGCCCAAGGAGTACACGTAAAGTTGGCCTATTTGTGCGGGGTTCAACTTTTGGGGCCGGATCCTCCTCGCAGGGCAAGGACAAAGGAAAAAGGAAAATGGGGACCCTGTCTCAAGTCCTGGCAACCACTCCCATAGTGGAGCAAAATCAGAAACTGCTGGCAGCCTCCCAGCAAATAAAAGAAAAGTTAATCACCCGATTGGTCACCCCAAACATCATGACCGGACCTTTCCGCCCTCCCACTTCCCCTTCACTTGTAGTATTAATGGTCTGATCAATAGGGACTAGGGCAGAGGAAGAGTAGGCAGCCATGATGGATGCAGGCTAGGGCCCCCATTTGTGACAAGGAGGACAAAGAAAAGAATAGTTGATCCTCTGCCAAAGGTGGAGCCAGAACTCAGGATGTTGAGCATCCCTAAAATATAGATTGTCTCCTCAGACTCTCTAGAGCCAGAAAATCAACACGAAGATCCCCCAGAGACCTCCCTCCACATGATGAGTTTGATGACCTATTTGGGACAGATGAACTGGTGAAATTATAGGGGCATATCGGGAAGGCAGTAGAAGAAATATCTGCCCAAGAGGAAGTGGTGATCCCTCTTCAGAAGAAAACCCCAGAGAAAGAGGCTACCCAAGAGCAGGAAGTCTAGGTAGAACCAGAAAAGGAGCTTGAATAGATGAGCATCTCTAATATTCCAGAGATATAGGTTGTAGACACCATGAAGGATAGGCAAGTATAGGAAAAGCAAGTGACATCGGCTGAGGGAATGGGACCTATGGGAACAACCATAATCTCAGCTTCCATGCTCCAGACACCGCCTCCATAATCTCAGCTACCATGATCTCAGTAGCCACACAAGCAAACTTTGGCCAGATACCTCATCCACCTCCTAAAGATATTTTGATAGAAGAGAACATCCCGGTAGATGAGGCTGAACAACAACAACAACAAGATGAGGGGTAGAACCCCGAGAATACAAATGTAGAAGCTGACACTGCTAAAGACACAGACACCAGGGCAGACAACACTTATTCCAAAGGTGGATGATGTCAGTGGACCTAAGGATACAAGAAAAGAGTTTGAAGAGGCTTAGAATATCAGGGACGTGCAAAAGAACCCTAGAGGGGATTCACAAGATCAAACTGTGGTAGCAAGGCCACCCCTACCACCACAATGGTTGGTGGATTCAAGAAAAAGGAAGGCCCCAGCACTGGCCAAGGCCCATCTCTCTTTGGAAGAGATGATGGCACAAGTGAAAAATCCCCCAAGGCAAAGAAATCCTGGACAATCCATACCCTTCAGACTGGGCTGGGCAGAGACACGGTTGCTGTAATCCCAACATGTCCCCAAGAGGGAGATGCGGTGACAGCAAAGGCTGAGGAGTATGCAATCATGGAGATATCTCTAGGGAAGAGGGGAAAGTAGGGTGAGTTGGACCTGCTAAAAGAAGAAGCCAAAGCAGTAGAAGCCCTCTACGAGAAGGAAGCCTAGAAATTAAAAGTAGAACAGGAAAAGAACACAAATCTTATTGGGATATTGACAGAGCTTGCCCAACCCATCAATGTCATTCCTCTAGAAGCTTCCACATCTAGAGAAACACTCCCATAGGGTGACATAGATGCGCTAAGGAGTATGAAAAGGAAAGTGCAGGCGATTGATGATTGGGTGGTTGAACAGGTGGGAAACATCTGGTGTTTCTTAGTGGCCACACTCCCAGACTTTTATGCAACTAGCAATGTTTTGCACCAAGCCAAAACCACCATCTCCATCTGGGAGGGAGAGATCAAGAAATACGAGGCATGGATAGGTGAGTTAGGAGAACTCATGAGCATCAGGGAGGAAATTGTCTCTGAGGCTAGAATTTTGTGAGAAGAGTCTTTGTACTTTATCGAACCCAGCACTCCAGACTTGATCACACATTGGAGATAATCAAGCAACTGGTAGAGGGTCTGCGAGACAAATTTTTGGAGGTGGACTATTCTTTAAATTTATACAAGGCATTCATTTCAAAGGTGTTGGGAGTCAATCCCTTTAGTACTGAAACATCTACTCCAGAGGAATACGTCATGGGAAAATATGAAGAGCTAATGGAATTTTGATACCAATCTCCAGAGGGAATGGACAGAGCCAAAATGACACACATAACATGCATGGTGCTCTAGGTTCACGATGTGGAAAACATAGATGTAGAATTCAAGGAAAATACTTTAGACCTGGGCGAACAGGTGGAGGTGGCCAAGTACCACCGGGCTGACCTCAAGGACATTGATGAGTATGGAATCACTCAGCTCCTAGAGACATTCAAAAACACTAAGGAACAATAAAGTTCTCTGGATTCCAAAGATTTTTACCAGCAGGGTACACTTTGAAAATTCTTTATTCTTTGTACGCAAGCTCCTTGATCTCAGAGTTCTGGATTCATAGTTTTGTATTCTTTTGGTGACCCACATCTAGGTTCCTCAGAGCTGACTGGTTACTATCAGGCAGTTAATAAGGATGTCAGAAAGTCGGTGACTCCAACAAGGCACGTCAATATGAGGGATGGTTTTGACAGGTGGTCTTCCCAAGGCACCACCCTAGCAGAACATATGGCACATCAAAGATAGTGGGCCACTTTTTCATTGATGAGGCATGTAGCCTCGATCCCCGGGGGAATGGATTTCTTCTTTTCTCCTTTCGATTCTCTTCTCAAGGCCAATTCATCCATACCTCTTTTCTTGCCTTATTCTTCTTACATGTCAGACCTCTGCTCTCTTTGAGGTTGTTGTAGCGGGGTACAGGTAGTACCGGCCACTAGAAATAATATTTTATTGTTGAGTGTAAATTTAAGTTAGGTTAGTTTTAGGGAAAGAAAGTGTATAAATAATAAGTTTGACCTCATTCCAAGGGTGGACAAAATTGATGATTTTGTAGTCCATAGCTACAACACTTTCAGCATTTCATTTCTTATAGCTGTAGAGCTCAATGCTCCTCAGTTCTTAGAAGTTCTCAGTAGATAGATGCTCCCTTGGAGCCATTATTAGACACACTAGTGCTCACTGGAAAACTTGTTAATGAAGAAAGAAGAGTTATGGCAAACGATGTTGTTTGCGCTCTGATTTCTAGATTAACGTTCTTTTATGCTGTATATTTTTGATGTCCCTTGCTATGATATTTTAAAGTAGATTAACGAGCTTCTTTCCCCCTCACTATTGAATATGTATGAACTGATGGTTTTGTATGCATTCAGTATTTTAGTGTAGCATGTTAGAGCTTGGTTGATGTTTTTAATATATTTGCACAACTATAGGTAGATGGAATACTTTTAACCCTGGCCTATCTTTTGAAGTTTATTTGGTAAGTTAATGCGTGCTTGTAGGAAACCTGTCCTAATGAAATCCTTGAAGAAGACGATCCAAGAAAACTAGCTATCCCCCCAAACAAAATAGTCACACTCCCAACTTCGCTCCCGCACCTTTGAGACCCGACTCTTACATGCTTGAAGGCCCTGGGAATTTATTCCCCAGACAACCTTTACAGGCAAAGTTGGTAGGTACCCCAGTACCTGGTGACAACTTACATCTATTGGCAGACCTGGTCACAAAGCCCCGTCAACACTTTGTCCTTTGTTCAATTGATTTGTAGCTTGTTGCAATCCTCCCCTATAAAAGGATTCCCAAGATCATTGGAAAAGGGCTGGAAAGTTGATTTTTGTAAGCATATGTAAAGTTTTCAGTTAAGGGATATGGCAGAATTATACTAGATAGGTATTAAAATTAGAAATAAAAGTTGGAGGTGTGTAGCAATTTATTTAAGTAGTTATCTCTGATTGCATGTATACAGAAGTATGATTCTTTACACTTAATACAAAGATCTAGATTTCAATCTCTCCTATGGTGTTTATCTTATGAGTTATGAATTTTCCAATTCATTAGCATAGAGTTTATCTGTGTTTATGTTGTTATTTTAGAGTTTTGATCAAGGATCAAATTAACTAATGCTCTAATTAACACATAGATTCATTTTGGTATACACTAAGATTTTATAAGTAGTATGTGTTTGGGATAGTTGTGTCTAGAATATTTGATAATAGTTGACTGCTGCATATGTTATTGTCTTTGGAGTATTTCCCAATGGATAAGGCACTGATTAGAAACTAATATTTTCCATATTGATGCATGTATGGTTAGATCTTGGCTATGTTTCTTCAAACATAAACATAAAATCTGATACATCCTATGTTTTTATGAGGTTGTTATGTTCTATCTATCCCATCCTCCATTTCATGGTTGATGTTCAATGTGTAATTAGCCAGTTATCTAGTATCTCCTAGTTGTGTTGAGCTTGTGTGAGATTTTTTCTTGATTAGTACCACATAGAATATTTGAAGGTATTAGAGGGTGTCCCCCCCTTGGTTTTGTAGAACCTAAAATGTAGAAGTATGGCTATGCATCCTTGTTAGTTGGTCCTACTCATTTCATTAAATAAATAGTTGGAGTTAGTTGCTCTTAAGGATTCTGTCAGAAAATGAAAAGGTTGTTGTTCCGTATTTCCAACATAAAAACACACCAACATGATGCACTTGACAATAGAAAACACTAATGCAACAAGGATTCTCATCCTTCTTCTCTTTGAGCTTCAAGCTCTCGCATGTGTACCTAAGGATTCACTTCTTCAAGGAATCAACAATAATGTCTGTATTCTTCAATGCAGATCAAAAACATCTATGTTATTTAACAAGAAATAAAATATTGTTTAGAATTTATGGATTGATGATGATAATTTCTTAACCAGTACAGACCAGTGCCTAATCCAGGGCAAAGAGTCAAAAGAATATATATTTATATAAACCTTTTAATGATAACACACTTAGAATCCAAATGAAATTCCTTACAAATCATCTTCTCATTCCCATGCCTATGTATCAAATTCTTATGAAAACATTGAACCCTCTGAAACTACCCTTAAGAATTACCCCTCCCTTGGAAGAAACTTAAGAACAATCTCACAATTTACCTTGTAAATAGTATATTAAAACTTGTCTTACAAACTCAATACACAAGAATTCAAATATAAACACATGAAGAAATCAAATATATTGAAAAGGAATCCCACTATATTTTATTAACATTTCTTTCAATACATTCAGAATGATAAAATTCTAAAACCAGACAAAAAATAAGAAAACTGCTTCGCAGTTGTAAATTCACCATTCTTAACAATTACATAAAACTTGCTACTGATAGTATACACTAGCCATCTTAAAATCCTAGAAGAAAAAGGATGCAACAATATTTGGATGGCTAGGAAAAGAAAAAAGCACTAGAAGACAAAAATAGTTACAATCTTCAGTCGGTGGAGGAGGGAAACTTGAGTAGCTCCTTTGCAATCATTCTGAAACTTGAGTTGTGTTAGAGTTGTTTCTTGCAGAATCTTAATAAATCATTTATGCTTGACTCTTTCATTCCCAACTCTTGATTCAAACAAGTAAAAGTATAATTAACAAGGATTTCATCCTTCTTCACTTTGAGCTCCACAGACTCAGGTGGGTGTACCTCTCTTGATTTACTGCTTCTCAATAAATCACATAGTGGATTAGTTTCTCACAATGATTTTCTCATGCCTTCTACTGCAACTGTTGATAAAAAATTCTATAGATGCTAACAACCAATCTTATGCAGAGCTTATAAGACAAACAATGAACTTGACAAGAGATTAATAGTGCCATAACAATTATCATCCTTCTTCTCTTTGAGTTTCAAACTCAGGCATGCTAACCTAATGATTTGGTTCTTTAATGAATCAACAAATAGTGTTTGTATTCTTCAATACATATCATAAACATCTATGTTCTTAAACAAAAAATAGAAATATTATTATAAGTTTTATAGATTGATGATGATAATTGCTTAACCTTAAAAGACCAATGCCTAATCCAGGGCAAAGAGTCGAAAGAAATATATATTCACAAATTTTTTTTAATGAAAACACACTAAGAACTTAGATGAAATGCCTTAAAAGTCATCTTCTCATTCCCATATCTATATATCAAATTCTTATGAAAATACTTAACCCTTTGAAACTACCCTTAAGATTTACCCCTCCTTTAGAAGAAACTCAAGAGCAATCTCACATCTACCTTGTAAACAGTTTATTGAAATTTGCCTTACAAACTCAATACACAAGAATTAAAATATAAAAACATGAAGAAAATAGAGATATACAAAAGGAATCCCACTGTATTTTATTAATTTTTATCTGCTTCAATACATTTGAAAAGACAAAAAACTCTGAAAATAGACTAAAATCAAAAAACTGCTTCGCAATTGTAAATTCACTTTCCTTTAAAAATACATAAAAATTGCTAATTATAGTACACACTATCCATCGTGAAATCTTGAAAGAAGCAAGATGCAAGAAGCTTCGGATGGCTAGGAAAAGCAAAAAGCACTAGAAGACAAAAATAGTTACAATTTTTAGTCGGTGGAGGAGGAAACTTGAGTATCTCCTTTACAATCATTCCACATCTTTTACAGTTGGCACCTTTGTCCACAGATATTCAGGGTAATTTCTGAAAGTTGTTATGAGACACAGTGACCGCCAATACAGTATAACATACACTATTCTTGATGATAATTACCATCTCTCTGCTTATTGATCAGGTGCCAAGTGTCATTCACTCTTCATCGATTACCTCCAAGTATATTGTTGTTGGTTTCTTCTTCTTGGGCTTAGTTTTGTCCATGTTGTAAACTCATCCTCTCTTGGCCAGTTGAAGTTTTTGATATTCTTCAACTGCTTTAGTTGCCTCTCCCACCTGGCATCAATTATAGCCCTTACAACTGCAACAAAATTGACAAAGTCTGTTTTAGCTTTGAATACTTCATCTAAGGCTTTATTAAACTTGTCCACATCTAAAACATTTTCCTCTGCTAGGAAAATCTCCTTCTCCGGCAACATGGTATCAAATTCTCCCTTCCAATCCTCAACAGCTTTCACCTCATCATTTTTATTTTTAATTTGAGGGATGAATTTGCTAAAATCAGGACCAAACATGACTAACCTTGATTGAACTTGATTTGCCTTTCCTTTTAAAAAGGACAAGGCTGCTGCAACTTGTTTAATCATCTCTCTAAGTTGGCACACTAATTTAGGAAGATCTATCTGATGTGGTTGCAATGATTCCAACCCCTCAAATAAAGATCCCTTGCCAGACCACACACTAAAAAGTGGATCCAAAGTTTCTATTGAATCCTTCACTTCCTTTTCAATATCAGGAAACTTTATATATGCCTTGTGAACTACATCTAACTTTCCTTTTAGAACACTCATTCTGTGTTGGAAGATATTTGACAATGCAGAAAGGGAAACCTCATTCCTATCCTTGTCTAATGTCTCACTTTCTTGAGCAAGCTCTTCAGCAACATTAGGTTGAACAATTTCCACTTCTTGTACTGGAGGAGGAAGAGCCTTGGAAGCCTCTTCCAAATTTACCTTTAGTTCCTCCAATTATTCCTCTAATGCATTTATCTTCATTAGCCCCCTTTCCATTTCCTTTTCCAAAACCATTGTCTCATCAAAGAGCCTACCATATCTCTAGGATAATTTCTCTATTTTTTCTTCATTTAGGCAAGCAAAATGAAAGACAACTTTTGAAATCTCCAAATCTAAGGTGTTTTGGACGGTCCAAATGATCTTTTCCCCATCCATATTTTTCTTCTATACTAACCAGAGATGGATTTTGTGTTCTTGGGGCCAAGGACCACATAGCAAGAGTTTCAGACCTTGGGTCATAGCCACAACCTCTTATCATTTCTCCTATTTGAGTTTCAGAGGATAATTGAGCCTCTAGTTGCTTCTTGATTTGATCTATGATAAATGCAGATGGTAGCTCCCATCTTGGAACAAGTAACATCCCACTAGACTTCACCAATTTCCTAGCCTCTTCTATTGTGATGGTCTCAGATTTAGGATCATAGGCCTTCAGAGTCTGCAAGGCTTTATCTCCTAGTGTAGCACCCTCTGTTATCTGCAATTGGGATCCAGTCTCTTGTTGCTTTCTCCAAATGAGAAAGTTCTTGAACTCATCACTCTGGTTGAAAGCATCATCATTCAAAATCTCTTCTTGATAAAGTTCCCTCTCATCCTTGCATAATTGGAGGGGAAATTCAATCTCCTCCTGGATCTCCTCCTTTTTCTTTCCCTCCTTGATGTTCTTTCTTAGTTTCTAATGATAAAGTCTATCACCAGTGACCATGGTAGTTACTCTATCTTTTTTCTTTCCTTGTACTTTTAACTGGGAGGGTCCTCCTTGTTCTATCCTTTGTTTCTTCCTAGGAGGTTCACTTGTTTCCTCTTTATCAAGAGCTTCTAAGCTCTATTCAAAACTAGGTGGCATGTCCATCTGAGGTGGGATATCCTTCTCATAATCCCCCTCATTCTCTTCTTCATATTCATAGGATGAGTGTTGTTCAAGCCCCCTTTGTTTCTCCTCTATTTGGTTTTCCAATTGATTGTACAAGATATTATATTAATCAATCATTTGGGTAATCCTAGTCATATAAGGTACTCTTAGGAAAAAACCTCCAAAAGGAATCCCTGCCTTTTTCAATTCCTTCTCCAAGTATAGCGGGTCCCAATATTTTCGTGCTCTTTTTTTAGCTTCTTCCTCATTAAGAACATTTCTGAGGACATCCTCTTCATCACACCCTTCATGCTCCTTGATGGCAGTGACACTTAGGGTTAACAATTTCTTTAAACTTTTAATAAAACCCTTAGGGTCCACATACCTGTATTGGGCCATGCTCATCTTATATTTCCCCAACCATTTTTTTATTCCTTCCATGGCCTTCTTCCCAATAAAAAAATCAACAATATGGAACTGCCTTGGTGTGAATGTACCCTTCCTGTGAGGTGCAAGTGCTCTTTATCTATCCATACTAGTTTCCAAATGAATTATATTAAGGTAAACCTTGGAGGAACATGCTTTGGAAGTATATATGGGGGCTGAGGACACCCATAGACCCTGACTAATGTGTAGGTCTTCTCTAGATAAAAATATCCACAGTTATGATCTCCTGGCCACTTATCAACATACTCACAAGGCCTTAGAAGGATTAGCACCTTGACCAATAACCTGGCTATATCTACACTAAGCATAGTTAAAATTGGATGCACAATCCAATTTGGGAAACCACAGAGCTCATTCTCATTGGAAGTATAGTTCCAAACCCTAATCCAGAACTACACAGGGTTTGGTTGGTCATTGATGTGTGTTCTTGGTCTCAAATTCTGAGTGTCCATATCATTTATGTTGTGGAGAAAAATTAAATGCATTAAAATTGAGTAATGCATGAAACGGGGGTTGGTGCCCTTCTAAATACTTATTAGACCCTCATGCATACTGTCAACAATATACTGAATGTAATCAAAATCAGTATTCACATGGGAATTCTAGATGTCCAAGATGATCATCAACAAATCTACAGGTATTCTCTCTGAGTGCCCATCAATTCCCAACACTCTACACAACCCATATGATAAGTATTTCATATAGAAGTGCAGATCCTTGAATTCATATGGTTCATTTTTGGAAGCGGGTAGTGGGGCTATGTATTTTCCTAACTTAGGCATGTGGGCAAGGATCAAGTTCTTAACTAGATTAATCTCTTTCTTATACTTATCCCTTTGTTTGATTAGAACAATTTCTATTGAAGAAGGCTCATATATATCAAAAGACTTCATAAAATAACTATCTAAGGAGACTAGGGTTGTTTGGTCATGATTTTTGATGGTCTTAGAGACTGTATCATACTTCCTGGTCAATTCTACCAGCAAGTCTACATCCAGAAAGACATCTAAAACTATCAATTTGGCTAGATCTAATGTCCAGGGATTGCAGAAATGGATTTGTTTAGTTCTATTCTTAAAAAATTAATTAAACAAATGATAACCAGAACATCCAGGAGTTATAGGGTCCCTACAACTAGACATGAAGTCTGAGAAGAACTCATCACTAACCTTTTCATTTTGGTTCAAACCTGGAAGAAAGGTTATGAATTATTTTGAATAGTTCCTCTTCACCTTTTGTTCTTCACATGTATCTTTTCTTGCTTCACTTTTTGAGGCCCTCCTGGACTCTTCTTGACTCATCTTTGCTTCTCTTTCAATTATCTCTCTCTAAAACAAGATCTTATTTACAAATCTTTACAACTTCTCAAGTTCTCACTCTACTCTTTTGAAAACTTTGATGATCAGAATATACCAGTACTAAGTCTATCTATCATTGAAAAATAAATGCATAAATCTGGTCAAGAACTTTGAATGTCATTGCTCAGTCACTTTAGTAATTACTCTGCATGTTTGAATTCAATTTTGTGCTAGTCGTGGCCTAGGAAAATGACAGGTAATTGAATTTGAATTGAGAGCTAGAAAAAGTTCATGATTACTTTTCACTTTTAAAACCTTAACATGATGAACTAAGTCTCATAATCTCTGAATGTTTACCTTAACTCAGGTCTGGTCTGGAGATTCAGAGATAAGAAGCATCTCTAGATCATTGAATAATTTTCTTAACTTGGGTTACATCACGAGATCTAGTGACAACCCTAAATCTTTCACTGCATCAATGGACCACCTTAAATCTCACTAGACTTGTCTTTAACTAAGGATTCATTTGGAGATTCAGCGCCAAGGCAATCGATGAGTCGCTGAATATTTTTCTTAACTCTAGTTTCATTCTGAGATTCAATGCCAACCACACAATCCAAACCAAACCACATTAAATTTACTTTACCTTACCTATGGCTCACCTTTTAACCCTGAGTAATTCATCTCTTTGTATCTATGAATCTCGCAATGTAACTTTACTTTAATTTAATTGATCATGATTTAATTTGGATATTTAGAGACTAAACCAATCTACAGGTCGCTGAATACTTTTTTATAACTCTAGTCACTTTATGAGATCACGAGATAGCCGCAAGATCTGATTTGTATCAACGGGTCATATTTAATCATTCATGACTCGGTATTAACCCTTGTCTATTCTGAGATTCATAGATAACCTACATCTCTGAATCTCCCAATATTTATGCTAACTCTAGTCAAATCCTAATATTCAGAGATAGACTTAATCTCTGAATTGCCGAATGAAATACGTAACCTTGAGTTTAATCCGTGATCCAACGAGAAGCACTGATTTGGACTAGTCACTTGCACACCTATGTGCATCTGATCCCATCAAATCATAATCTTTAAATGACCTTAGACCTTTTGACTATATATGGAAACTTGGCGACAACCACACATCTCTGCTTTGATCGACGATCCTCACTGAGTCTCTGAATGATTTTCTTAACCCTTGGTTCATTTAGAGATTGGGGGATAAGACTTTATCTCGTAATATATGAATATTTCTTTCAACCCTGGTTTGATTTGGAGATAGAGATAACATGTATCTCTAAGTCACTAAATGATTGTCCTGACTCTAGTTTAGTTCAAAGATTGAACACCAACTACTCATCTTGTTTTGTATCAATGATCGTCGCTAAATCTTGTAAGGCTTTATCTAACTCAAAGTTTATTTTGAGATCTAGAGATAAAGGAAATCTCATGATCTCTAGATAAAAATCTTAACCATGATTTAATATGGAGACTTGGATAAAAATGCTTTCACTAGATTGATGAATACTTTCTTAACCTTGGGTGTTGTTATGAGACTTAGTGTCAGCTACCCATCTCATTATCCTCCTGGACACATGTCAGCATCTAATCAAACTTGGTCTTCTATCTCCTGATTGCTGAATTATTTCTTCTTATCTTTATTTATATGGAGATTCAGCACTAGCCACACATCTGAGATGTGATCAATGGTTAGCAATTAATCTCTTAATGATTTAATTTAAATCATCTTGCATTTAGAGATTCAGCGCCAACACAAGTCTCATGATCTCTGAATGAAATACTTAACCATGGTCTCTTCTAGAGATTCAAAGATAAGATCTCTCTCCAAGTTGCTGAATTTTTTCTTAACCTCGACTTAACTCGTGAGATTCAGCGATTGAATTTCATCTTTACCAACATCGACAATCTGTGCTTGATCTCTGAATTTCAAATGACTTAACCATTTCATTTTGAGATCTAGTAACTAACACCATTTGTTATGTCCTTTACTCCATCATTGGATCACTAAATTTTACCTGCTTAACCGCTAGGATCTTGAGACTTAGAGCTAACTACTGTGCCAGGTCATTGAATGCTTGAACTAACTACCAACTTCACAAGACTTAAAGACTTAAAAGACATGCGCATAAAGGTCAACTTGAAAATATAAGGATCTAGGGCACAATTTTGCAAATTTGGTAACACAAACCCTACCAAGTACAAATAGGACTTAGGGTTTAGAAATTTTATGCATTTTCAGAGAAAAACTTCCTTGGGACATAGACATTTTGAAGAATTTTACAGGCCCTCTTAAAATTATCAAATGGTAAGGTATACAGACTGACACTAGGAACCAAAATTTTTAACATGACTCAGAAAAATTGAAATAGACCCAACATACTGCAATAATGGAATTCGTTTAGCAGATGGTATGGATAGACAAGGAGCATTTGGCTCATCACAGGAAGGGTACTTTCACACCAAGGAAGCTCAAAATCTCTTATTTTTTATTGGAAATAAATATTTGGAAGGGATCAACAAGTGGTTAGGTCAATTTAATATGAGCATTGCACAATATAGATATGTAGACCCTAAGGGTTTCATAAATAGTTTCAAGAAATTGTTGACTCCAAGTGTTACCAAAATCTGAAAAGTATGAAGGGTGTAGTGAAGATGACATCACCATAAATGTTCTTGATGAACAAGAAGTTGAGAAAAAATCAAGAAAATATTGGGACCTGATGGACTTGGAGAAAAAACTAAAAAAGGCAAGGATTCCATTTTGAGGATACTTCCCAGGATTTCCTTACATGAATAGGGTTACCCGAATGATTGATATGTATGACACTTTATATAATCAATTGGAGAGTTAGTTGGAAGAGGAGCAAAAGGTGCCTGAAGAATACTCATCCTTTGAGTATGAAGAAGATAGTGTAGGGGATCATGAGAAGCCTATCCCTCCTCAAATGAATGAGCCACTTGATTTTGAGAAGAGCTCAGAGGCTCAAGACACAGAGACAACAAGTGAGCCTCCTTAAAAGAAAGAGAATAGAACAAGGAGGACCCTTTTAGATAGAGGAATATGGAAAGAAAAAAGAAAAAGTAACTGCTCTGGTAACTGGTGATTGACATTACCATCACCAATTGAGAAAGAGCATAAGAGAGGGAAAGAAAAAAGATAAGGAGACTCAGGAGGAGGTTGAATTGCCTCTCCAATTATGCAAAGATGAAAGGGAGTTATATCAAGAAGAAATGTTGAGTGATGATGCTTTCATCAAGAGTGAGGAGTTCAAGAATTTTCTCATTTGGAGAAAATAACAAGATATTGGCACTCAATTACAAATAATAGAGGGTTCCACATTGGGAGATGAAGCATTGTAGGCTCTGAAGGCCTATGACCCTAGCTTTGAAAACTATCACAACTAAGGAAGCTAGACAATTGGTAAGATCAAGTGGAATGTTACTTGTTCCAGGATGGGATCTATCCTCAACATTCATTATAGATTAGATAAGGAGGCAGCTAGAGGCTCAATTATCCTCTGAAACTTAGATAGGGGATATGATCAGATGGTGTGGCTATGACCTCAAATCCCAAAATATTTCCATGTGTTCCCTAGCCCCAAGGACACAAAATCCATCTTTGATTAATGTGGAAGAGAAGATTTATGGGGACAAGATTAGTTGGATAGTGCAAAACACATCAGATTTGGAGATATCTAAAGTTGTCAACCATTTTCCCCATTTGAATGAGGCCAAAATAGAGTAGCTATCACAAAGGTATGAAAGGCTCTTTGATGAAACAATTGCAGTGGCTAAAGATAGGGAGAAGGGCCTGATGAAAATATAGGCATTAGAAGAGAATTTGGAGGATCTAAAGGCAAATTTGGAAGAGGCCTCCAAGGCTCTTCCTCCTCCTCTACAAGAAGTTGAAATTGTTCAGCCTACTATCATTGAAGAGCCTACTTGAGTAACTAAAACCCTTGATAAGGATAGGAATGAGGTTGCCCTTTTTGCCTTGTTTAATATTTTGCAACATAGATTTGATGTTATAAAAGAAAATTTGGATGTAGTCCACAATTCCTACAATGAGTTGCCTAATATTGAAAAGGGTGTGAAGAATTCAATAGAAACTCTGGACCCATTGTTCACTGTATGGTCTGGCAGGGGCTCTTTGTTTAAAAGGCTAAAAGTGCTGCAACCACATAGGTAAGATCTTCCTAAGTCAGTATTCTAGGTTGGAGAGATGGTTGAATAGATTGGTACATCCTTGTCCTTTTTCAAAGGAAATGAAAATCAAGTAGAATTAAGGTTAAATATGTTTGGTCCTGACTTGAGAAAATTCGTCCCTCCCATCAGAAGTGAAAATGATGAAATGAAAGGCATTGAGGAATGGAAAGGAGAATTTAATACATTTTTGCCAGAGAAAGAGTCTTTCCTCATAGAGGAAAATATTTTAAAAATGAAGTATAATAAAGCCCTAGATGATATGTTTAAAGTTGAAACATATTTTTCTAAGTTTGTGCAAGAGACAAGGGCTATCACTGATGCTAGGTGGGAGAGACAACTGAAGTAGTTGCAGGGCATCATAAATTTTAACTGGCCAATAGAAGAGGAGGTTGCACTATCGGACAACAGTACCAAGCTAAAGAAGAAAAAGCAGATAACAATAGACTTTGGGGCAATAAATGAAGAGTTAATAACACTTGGCACCTGATCAATGAGCACAGGGAGGGTAATTGTCATAAAAAATAGTGTATGTTAGCCTTTTAGGTGGCCACTATTTCTCATAAAAACTTTTGGAAGTTACCTTGAATATCTGTAGACAAAGGTACCAACTATTAAAGATTCAAAATGATTGCAAAAGAACTACTCAAGTTTCCCTCCTCAACCAAATGAAGATTGCAACTATTTTTGTCTTCTAGTTCTTTTTTCTTTTCCCATCCATCTGAAGCTTGTTGCATCTTTTTCTTATAGGATTCCAACATGGCTAGTGTATATTATAGATAGAAAGCTTGATGTAATTGTAAATGATGGTGAATTCACAACTGTAAAGCAGTTTTTTTATTTTTGTTTGGTTTTAGAGTTTTCTATCACTTTAAATGTATTGAAAAAAAGAAGTTTTAAAAAAAATATAGTGGAATTACTTTTGCATATCTATGATGTCTTCATGTGTTTATGTTTGAATTCTTATGTATTGAATTTGTAAGGGAAGTTTATACACACTATTTACAAGGTAAATTGTGGGATTGTTCTTAAGTTTTTTTGAAGGGAAGGGTAACTCTCAAGGGTGGTTTTAGGGGATTCAATATTTTCATGAAAATTTGATTTCTATGTATGGGAATGAGAAAATTATTTGTAAGGAATTTCATTTGGGTTCTGGGTGTGTTGTCATTAAAAGATTTCTGTGAATATATGTTTATTTGACTCTTTGCCCTGGATTAGGCACTGGTCTATACTGGTTAAGTAGTTATCATCATCAATCCTTAAATTTCTAAATAACCTTTAAGTTTCTGTTGAAGAGCATGAATATTTATAACTTGTGTTGAAGAATACAAGTATTTTTGTTGATTCCTTGAAGAATTGAATCCTTTAGGTACACCCACCTGAGATTGAAGCTCAAAGAGAAGAAGGATGAGAATCCTTATTGCATTAGTATTTTTTATTGTCAAGTGCATCTTTTGGTTTGTAAAGTTTTGCATAATATTAGTTGTTAACATTTGCAAGATCTGTTATCAACATCTGTAGTAAAAGGAATTTATAAATCATTGTGAGATCCTGATCCATTATCAAATTTACTAAGAAGTAGTAAGTTATAAGAGGTACACCCACCAAAGTCTATGGAGCTCAAAGTGAAGAAGGATTTTATCCTTATTAGTTTGAATTTTTCTTGGTTGAATCAAGAGTTTGAAATCATAGAGTCAAGCATAAATGCTATATTAAGATTCTGCAAGAAAAAGCTCTATCAGTCTCTCAAAACACCCCTGACCTGGCTAGGGTCAGTACAAGACAAAACAAAAACATAGGACCTTAAGAGATGTCCTAGGTTCTCCTGCACCACTTAGCCACGTCCCTTCCAAAATGTCAGATTTTTTTTACGGCACTATATTGATGGTCCTGTGTGTTTTGTACACTAGGTCACTATTTTTTGTGAACAAGTTATCCATTATTTTGTTTAAGGCCAGGATTAGTCGAAGAGATATATTATTTGATGCATGACACATTGTAATATTGTTGTCGAACAAGATAAAGCTCACTAAAACCTAGCACCTCAGTTATTTGAAATGTTGCTTTACTCGATGAAATGCTTCAGCCATTTGGACAATTGTGTGGTTTGGTTTTGCAGGTTAGTACAAAAATTACATATACTATCTAATGCAGAGTACACATAGAGAAGTATAGTAATGGGTCTTTCTCTTATTCAATAACCCAAGTGTGGTTTCAAAAAGATCTGATCCCTTGGATCAATTTGACACAATTTCTTCTGACAAATAAGTGTGGCTGGACACTTTTCCAACTTCTCCATAGTGATCAATACTTCAACCAATACTCTCCAATATTGAGACCTAGGGACACTAGCCCTATTCTAAGCCAAATTGTAGAAAAAATCATGATGTAGAGGCTAGTGGTCTGCAACAATTATTTTTTCCACTAGACTCCACATCTTAAATCTGCACTAACTCAACTTAACTATTCATGGATATTTGCCAATATGATGTGACTGTCCCAACCCACTTACTTGGATCACTCTCTATGGATCCACCACTAATATTATCACAAATAGGAATCTCTATACATCCCCCTACAACCCTTAATATCTTCTCCAAATAAAACTACTATGCATCCCACACTTGAAAGAAAAAACTCAATCTTTATGTCTACTATGACAATCAACTTCTCATTCTGAAACAATCACGATAACCAACCCTTCTAATGTGTCCCCACACCCATAAATGAAAATAGAAACCATATATTTCTTACTATAACCATTATAATATTTTCCACACTCCCCTCACAACTCCTAATCCATTACAACACTTCCCCAACACATTTATGAAGGAAATTCCCCACAAATTGCCTTGTCACTGCCCCTTGAATAGACCCGTACACAGTCACCAATAAATTTTTAAATTTTTTTTTTTTTTCAAACTCCCTCCAGTGAGGATGTGTAAAATTAGGTTATCTCTAACATATTTAAAATTCAAAAAGATCCAACAGTTCACTTAAGATATATGCCCCCCGCACTGGATTGCATTTTTCTTATACAGTCATCTTCAACTTTCTTCAACAAACTACTCTCTTCCACCATCCACTGCATGTGCCAACAAGTGCATGGCTTTCTAAAACTATTGGGGCAGGTAATATACACTCTTCCCCATCTCCCTACCAAATTTTCCTCCTCTCGGGTTACCCTATTGGAGGGTTTGGACAATCTGTACCAAAACACAGATAACTCTTTGCCTACTCAACCAAATGCAATGATTCCAATTGGAAAATACTCTTAACTTAATGTAGAAACATTTAGAACCATCAAGGTTTCAATAAATTATTATTTAGATCTATAAAATATGAATGAAGAGGACTGTTATAACTGTCTAAACATGAAAAAGTGCATAAACTGACTTTTATTGATCTTCCCATCTATTGCATGGACTCCTTTCTCCAAAATCCTGACCACACCTCTTTGTCTTGTAGTTAAAATACATAAATATAAAAGGAATAATTTGTTCCAACTAACCAACCACTTAACTACCCAAAACTACCTCTTGCCGTTCATCTTCTCTAAGCCATGCTTATTACATTTTAGCAATTTTAATGACTTTTTGTGACTTTTCCCAACTTGAAACATGAAAACCCTTTTGTTTGTTTTGACATGGTCTCTTAAAGACTTTATAACCATTAAGGTTAACCAAAAATACTACTAAGACTCTTAAGTTACTTATACCCCCATTACATAGCCTTATTAGGCCTTCATTAGCCAACTTTGGCAATCTTACTTTTTATGACTCCATTACATTTCATAGGCACTAATGGCCCAAATTACAATATTTTAGACCTTTTAGGTCCTTTTAGTCTTCATATGTCTTCAAATCCTCTAGCATCGATGAGTTACCCTACTGTTCCTCTTTAGCCTTTCTGCTTGGCCCTGGTGCTCCTACACCATACTCCACATCTTTAGAACTTTTCCAAGTCCACTTGGAAACCTGCAACTAAACACATGTCAATAAAAATCAGGCCTTCATCTTGACCTTTGGAAAATAGATCCTCTTGGAACCATGCAACTCTCCCATGTATCTTCATCTTGCATCTAGGCTTGTATTCCTTCACCAATGTGAACATGGCTTGCCCATGCTGCTGCTTCTCCTCACTCACCATCATGCCAATCAGTATCTCCATGCTAGGAGAAACTTTTGTCAACTTATAAGCCTCCTCATGGCCCATCTTTGCAAATATAATGTCTTCTTTGAAGGCTTCTCCTTCTTGTGCCTCCAAAAATCCTCCATAACTCTGTCATTCCTACACTATTGCAGCAAACTCCTTCCAAAAATGCAACTCATCTCCAAGACCCTCTAGGCATTCCTCTATGTTGTCTCCTCCAGCATTCACCAATACTTTTCCACAAGTCCCTACACCTCTCATCATAGGTACATCAAGAGTACCCTTCCTAGTACCCTCCTCTTCTTCAACCTGTCTCTTCTTCCTTGTTGCTGCAACTAGTTTCTGAATAGGCCATTTCATCTTCCTCTTTACCCTCATGTGCCGAATTGTAGAATCCTTAAGCATCTTCTAAAGTTTCTTTAATCTTTCTTCACCTTATTTTGAGGCTCTTTTTAGGCTTCTTAAATTTTTACCCCTCTCCTTTCTCTCTTCTTCATGCTCCTTCAAAGCTTTCCTCAAGCTTCTCAACTCTTCTTGCCTCCTTGTTTCTTCTTCTTTGCTCTTTCTTTCTACTTCCTCACTTGTTTTCTTCTCATCTTATTTTCTTCCTTCAACCAATTATTCCTTCAGCAACTTGGCTAACTCTCTCTCACTCTCGGTCAATGCCATCTTCTTACACCAATTTAGGATTTATTGTATCCCAAGCCACCACTTTGGAACACTCTTAGAGGATGGTTCAACTCCAAGCATCAACAAAGGACTCTAAATCTTCCAAAACCCAGAACTTTCGCTTGCTATGATACCACTTGATGTAGAGGCTATTGGTTTGCAGCAATATTTTCTTCCTCAAGACTCCACATCTTAAATCTGCACTCACTTAACTTAACCATTCTTGCATATTTGCCAATATGATGTGATTGTCCCAACTGACTTACTTGGATCACTCTCTATGGATCCACCACTAATATTATCACAAAGAGGAATCTCTACATATACCCCTACAATGCTTAATATCTTCTCCAAACAAAACTACTATGCATCCCACACTTTAATGCAAAAATTCAATCTTGTTGTCCACTATGACAGTCAACTTCTCATTCTGGAACAATCACAATAACCAACCCTTCTAATATGTCCCCACACCCCTAAATGAAATTAGACACCATATATTTCTTCCTATAACTCTTATAATATTTTCCACACTCCCCTTACAACTCCTAATCCATTACAAAACTTCCCCAACACATTTATGAAGGAAATTCCTCACAAACTGCCCTATCACTGCCCCTTGCATAGACCCGTACATAGTCACCAATAAATTTTTCAAAAAACATTAGTTTAAAAATCCCTCTAGTGAGATGTGGTAAATTAGGTTATCTCAAACATATTTAAAATTCCTAAAGATCCAACGGTTCACTTAAGAGATATGCCCCTGCACTGGATTGCATTTTTCTGATACAGTCATCTTCAACTTTCTTCAACAAACTACTCTCTTCCACCATGCAAATTCATGTGCCAACAAGTGCATGGCCTTCTAAAATTATTTGGGTAGGTAATATACACTCTTCCCCATATCTATTCCAAACATGGGGTTATACAATATGTATGGCATCAAGGAAAATACATTTTCCTTCTCTCAGGTTACCCTATTGGAGGGTTTGGACAATCTGTACCAAAACATAGATAACTCTTTGCCTACTCAACCAAATGCAATGATTCCAAATCAAATATACTCTTAACTTAATGTAGAAACATTAAAAATCACAAAGGTTTCAAGAAAGTAGTATTTAGATCTAGAAACATGAATGAAGAGGACTGTTATAACTGTCTAAACATGAAAAAGTGCAGGAAACTAACTTTTATTTATCTGCCCATCTATTACATGGACTCCTTTCTCCAAAATCATGACCACACCTCTTTTTCTTGCAGTTACAATACATAAATAGACAAGGAATAATCTTTTCCAACTGACCTACCACTTAACTACCCAAAACTACCTCTTGGCGTTGATCTTCTCTAAGCCATGCTTATTACATTTTGGTAATTTTAATGACTTTTTGTGACTTTTCCCAACTTGAAACATGAAAACCCTTTTGATTGTTTTGACATGGTCTCTTAAAGACTTTTTAACCATTAAGTCTAACCCAAAATACTACTAAGACTCTTAAGTTACTTATACCCCCATTACATAGCCTTATTAGGCCTTTATTAGCCAACTTTGACAATCTTACATTTTATGACTCCATTACATTTCATAGGCACTAATGGCCCAAATTACAATATTTTAGACCTTTCAGGTCCTTTTAGTCTTCAAATCCTCTAGGATCCATGAGTGACCCTAGTGTTCCTCTTTAGCCTTTCTGCCTGGGCTTGGTGCACCTGCACCATACTCCATAGCTTTAAAACTTTTCCAAGTCCACTTGGAAACCTGCAAATAAAAACATGTCAGTAAAAATTAGGCCTTCATCTTGACCTTTGGAAAATATAGATCCTCTTGGAACCATGCAACTCTCCCATGTATCTTCATCTTGCATCTAGGCTTGTATTCCTTCACCAATGTGAACATGGCTTGACCATGCTGTTGCTTCTCCTCACTCACCATCATTCCAATCAGTATCTCCATGATAGGAGAAAATTTTGTCAACTTTTAAGCCTCCTCATGGCCCATCTCTCCAAATATAATGTCTTCTTTGAAGGCTGCTCCTTCTTGTGCCTCCAAAAATCCTCCATAACTCTGTCATTCCTCCACTATTGCAGCAAACTCCTTCCACAATTGCAACTCATCTCCAAGACCCTTTATGCCTTCCTCTATGCTGACTCCTCCATCATTCACCAAGACTTTTCCACAAGTCACTACACCTCTCATCATAGGTGCATCAAGAGTAACCTTCCTAGTACCCTCCTCTTCTTCAACCTGTCTCTTCTTCCTTGCTGCTACAACTAGTTTCTGAATAGGCCATTCCGTCTTCCTCTTTACCCTCATGTGCCAACTTGTATCATCCTTAAGCATCTTCTCAAGTTTCTTTAATCTTTCTTCACCTTCTTCTAAGGCTCTTTTTAAGCTTCTTAAATTTTCTTCCCTCCCCTTTCTCTCTTCTTCATGCTCCTTCAAAGCTTTCCTCAAGCTTCTCAATTCTTCTTGCCTCCTTGATTCTTCTTCTTTCCTCTTTCTTTCTACTTCCTCTCTTATTTTATTCGCATCTTCTTTTCTTTCTTCAACCAACTATTCCTTCAAAAACTTGGCTAACTCTCTCTCACACCCGGTCAATGCCATCTTCTCACACCAATCTAGGATTCATTAGATCTCAAGCCACCACTTTGGAACACTCTTAGAGGATGGTTCAACTCCAAGCATCAAAAAAGGACTCTAAATATTCCAAACCACAGACCTTTCCCTCACTCTGATACCACTTGATGCAGAGGCTAGTGGTCTGCAACAATATTTTCTTCCACTAGAGTCCACATCTTAAATCTGCACTGACTCAACTTAACCATTCATGCATATTTATCAATATGATGTGATTGTCCCAACCCACTTACTTGGATCACTCTCTATGGATCCACCACTAATATTATCACAAAGAGGAATCTCTACACATCCCCCTATAACCCTTAATATCTTCTCCAAACAAAACTACTATGCATCCCACACTTGAATGCAAAAACTCAATCTTTCTATCCACTATGACAATCAACTTCTCATTCCGGAACAATCACAATAACCAACCCTTCTAATGTGCCCCCACACCCCTAAATGAAAAGATACAGCATATATTTCTTCCTATAACCCTTATAATATTTTCAGCACTCCCCTCACAACTCCTAATCCATTACAAAACTTACCCAACACATTTATGAAGGAAATTCCTCACAAATTGCAATGTCACTACCCCTTGCATACACCCGTACACAGTCACCAATAACTTTTTATAAAACACATTATTTTCAAAATCCCACTAGTTAGGATGTGGAAAATTAGGTTATCTCTAACATATTTTAAATTCATAAATATCCAACTGTTTATTTAAGAGATATGCCCCCTGCACTGGACTACATTTTTCAGATACAGTCATCTTCAACTTTCTTCAACAAACTACTCTCTTCCACCATCCAATGCATGTTCCAACAAGTGCATGGCCTTATAAAACTATTGGGTCAGGTAATATACACTCTTCCCCATCTCCCTACCAAATAGGGGGTTATACAATACTTATGACATCAAGGAAACTACATTTTCCTCCTCTCGGGTTACCCTATTGGATGGTTTGGACAATCCGTACCAAAACACAGATAATTCTTTGCCTACTCAACCAAATGCAATGATTCCAAATCAAAAATACTCTTAAATTAATGTATAAACATTCAAAATCACAAAGTTTTCAAGAAATTATTATTTAGATCTTGAAAACACGAATGAAGAGGACTGTTATAACTGTCTAAACATGAAAAAGTGCAGAAAATTGTCTTTTATTGATCTTCCCATCTATTACATGGAGTCCTTTCTCCAAAATCCTAACCACACCTCTTTTTCTCGTAGTTAAAATAAATAAATAGACAAGGAATAATTTGTTCCAACTGACCAACCACTTAACTACCCAAAACTACCTCTTCGCGTTGATCTTCTCTAAGCCATGCTTATTACATTTTGGCAATTTTAATGACTTTTTGTGACTTTTCACAACTTAAAACATGACAACCCTTTTTATTGTGTTGACATTGCCTCTTAAAGACTTTATAACCATTAATGCTAACCCAAAATACTACTAAGACTCGTAAGTTACTTATACCCTCATTACATAGCCTTATTAGGCCTTTATTAGCCAACTTTTGCAATCTTACATTTTATGACTCCATTACATTTCATAGGCACTAATGGCCCAAATTACAATATTTTAGACCTTTCAAGTCCTTTTAGTCTTCATATAGCTTCAAATGCTCTAGGATCCATGAGTGACCCTAGTGTTCTTCTTTAGCCTTTCTGCTAGGCCCTGGTGCTCCTGCACCATACTCCACACACATCTTTAAAAATTTTCCAAGTCCACTTGGAAACCTTCAAATAAACACATGTCAGTAAAAATTAGGCCTTCATCTTGACATTTTGAAAATATATATCCTCTTGGAACCATGCAACTCTCCCATGTATCTTCATCTTGCATCTAGACTTGTATTCCTTCACCAATGTGAACATGGCTTGCCCATGTTGCTGCTTCTCCTCACTCACCATCATTCCAATCAATATCTCCATGCTCGGAGGAAATTTTGTCAAATTTTGAGCCTCCTCATGGCCCATCTCTACAAATATAATTTCTTCTTTGAAGGCTTCTCCTTCTTGTGCCTCCAAAAATCCTCCATAACTCTGTCATTCCTCCACTATTGCAACAAACTCCTTCCACAAATGCAACTCATCTCCAAGACCCTCCAGGCCTTCTTCTATTTTGTCTCCTCCATCATTCACAAAGACTTTTCCACAAGTCCCTACACCTCTCATCATAGGTGCATCAAGAGTACCCTTCCTAGTACCCTCCTCCTCTTCAACCTGTCTCTTCTTGCTTGTTGCTGCAACTAGTTTCTGAATAGGCCATTTCATCTTCCTCTTTACCCTAATATGCCAACTTGTAGCATCCTTAAACATCTTCTCAATTTTATTTAATCTTTCTTCACCTTCTTCTAAGGCTCTTTTTAGGCTTCTTAAATTTTCTTCCCTCTCCTTTCTCTCTTCTTCATGCTCCTTCAAAGCTTTCCTTAAGATTCTCAACTCTTCTTGCCTCCTTGTTTCTTCTTCTTTCCTCTTCCTTTATACTTCCTCTCTTCTTTTCTTCTCATCTTCTTTTCTTCCTTCAACCAAGTATTCCTTCGGCAACTTGGCTAACTCTCTCTCACTCCCGGTCAATGCCATCTTCTCATACCAATCTAGGATTCATGAGATCTCAAGCCACCATTTTGGAACACACTCAGAGGATGGTTCAACTCCAAGCATCAACAAAGGAATCTAAATATTCCAAACCCCAGACCTTTCACTCACTCTTATACCACTTGATGTAGAGGCTAGTGGTCTACAACAATATTTTCTTCCACTAGACTCAACATCTTAAATCTGCACTCACTCAACTTAACCATTCATGCATATTTGTCAAGATGATGTGATTGTCTCAACCCACTTACTTGGATCACTCTCTATGGATCCACCACTAATATTATCATAAAGAGGAATCTCTACACATCCCTCTACAACCCTTAATATCTTCTCCAAAAAAAACTACTATGCATCCCACACTTGAATTTAAAAACTCAATCTTGTTGTCCACTATGACAATCAACTTCTCATTCTGGAACAATCACAATAACCAACCCTTCTAATGTGTCCCCACACCCTTAAATGGAAATATACACCATATATTTCTTCTTATAACCCTCATAATATTTTCCACACTCCCCTCACAACTCCTAATCTATTAAAAAACTTCCCCAACACATTTATGAAGGAAATTCCTCACAAACTGCCCTATCACTGCCCCTTGCATAGACCTGTACACAGTCACCAATAACATTTTCAAAACATATCATTTTGCAAATCTCTATGGTGAGGGTGTGTAAAAATAGGTTACCTCTAACATATTCCAAATTTAGAAGGATCCAACAGTTCACTTAAGAGATATTCCCCCCGCACTCGACTGAATGTTTCCGATACAATCATCTTCAACTTTCTTCAACAAACTACTCTCTTCCACTATCCAATGCACGTGCCAACAAGTGCATGGACTTCTAAAAATATTAGGTCAGATAATATACACTCTTCCCCATCTCCCTACCAAACATGGGGTTATACAATACGTATGGCATCAAGGAAACTATATTTTCCTCCTCTCGGGTTACCCTATTGGAGGGTTTAGACAATTTGTACCAAAACACAAATAACTCTTTTCCTACTCAACCAAATGCAATGATTCCAAATCAAAAATACTCTTAACTTAATTTAGAAACATTCAAAATCACAAAGGTTTCAAGAAAGTAGTATTTAGATCTAGAAAAGACGAATGAAGAGGACTGTTATAACTGTCTAAACATGAAAAAGTGCAGAAAACTAACTTTTATTGATCTTCCCATCTATTACATGGACTCCTTTCTCCAAAATCCCAACCACAACTCCTTGTTGTAGAAACTGATGAAAGATCAAATTCACAGAACCTGAATACACCTACATGCAAATGACCTAATACAAAGATGAAGTACGAAAATGAAAAAGAAGAACTCAGATGTTTACTCAAAATGTGAGAGCAAAATTATCAACTGAATTAATTAAAGACAAATACAAAGTTCGACCTTATAAAGGTGAATGAAACCCTAAAAGGTAAATACTAGGTTGCGCATTATTAATTAGGAATTAATTAATAACGCACCTAAGAGAAGCATAAGCTAAAAGAGTAATAATACTCTAACACCCCCCCTTAAGCTGAACG
>MU225875.1:178062-205536 GCA_018584345.1 Thuja plicata
TCCGGACACCTTTTCAATCACTCCAACTGAGTCTTCTCACACAAATTTTTCAAAGGTACTGACATTGCTTATCTGAAAAATTTCACATGGTCACTCCAAATTTGTTCCAAATTTAGGAGTACCAACATGTTTGTTTATGTTAAACTTTAAAAAAAAAAAAATTTATTCAGCACACATAGTGACATGTTTAGGTTAATCTCTCTTGGGTTCCCTGGCGGAGCATTACATCTGGTATCAGAGCTCTAGTTTCTACACTGGGAACTCTGGGAAGTGTACACTCATTAGGTTGTGTCTAGTTTAAGCTGAAACTAAAACATAGACATGCTACACATATGTTTTGATGTATTGCTTTATGGTTTATTTGTTTACGCTTTAGTTTATGTTTCAAGCTATGTTGTGAGATTTATATTATCTCTATTTGTTTCAGGAATTACGCCTGAGACACGTGCAGCTAGAGGCCGTGGTAGGTGTAGGTCTGGTTCCCATGGGGGAGGGCGACAGGATAGCTCCTCCACTAGTGTGAGGCAGGAGAGCGAGCAGCATCAGGATAGGGGTGAGCAGAGGAGGGAGAATCAAGATGAGTCTGGAGGGTTGAATATTAGACAGATCCTTCAGGCCATCCTAGATCGCCTTCCTGAGAGAGATAGGGTGGAGCGAGAGGCATCTCATCACTCTGAGCAGCAAGAGGAGAGAGAGAGAGAGAGATCCAGGAGCCCTCGTGGGAGGACTATTTCTGTGGATCCAGCAGTGGTTACAGCCAACCACATGAGAGACTTGACAAGGGGAAAGGCCATTCCTTTCGCCGGACAGGATTCTGGATTAGAGGCAGAGACCTGGTTGATTGCATTGGATAGGTTATTTGCGATGCATCCCTTTAGTAGCAATACTAAAGCGAGGTACGCCATCATGCAGTTGACTCATTTCACAGCTATCTGGTGGAAGATAGAGGAGTAGAAGCTAGGACTCCGCATGGATACCATTACTTGGGAATTATTTCTCGAGAATTTCAGAGTGAGGTTCCTATCCGATCAGTGGAGGCAGCAGAGAGCTGATGATTTTCATAATCTTAGGTAGCTGACGATGACTGTGGAACAGTATGAGTGTCATTTCTACGAGCTCCAACAGTATTCTGGGTACAGTGATGATACCGCATTATTGGTACAACATTTTTTTCATGGGCTTAACGCTCGCATTGTAGGTGATGTGAAGCTCTTTGAGCCAACAGACCTACGAGCTGCGGTGATTAAGGCCACTTTATCAGAGGCAATCTTGGCATTAGGCCATGGAGGATGGACAGGTGCTCCTACAGGTGGTGCATCTGGTTCCGGGGTTAGAGGTAATCAGTCTCGAGGGACTGGGAAATTCAAGGAGACCCCTAGTTCCTTTGTGGGTAATCAGAACTCGCAGCAGAAGCTGACTCATCCTCAGGGTCAGAGTGGTGATACTTGCCCTAGGGATTCTCGAGGTGGTTCGCGCGCCAGGCGCAATCAGTATAGTCAGCCTGCGCAGAGCACGCAGCAGAGTTTGGGTAGAGATGTTTTCCAGCAGTCGAGTGCGCTTTCCAATGGGAGAGGAAATTTTAGGAGCACAGGGTGTTTCACCTGTGGTCAGTTTGGCCACATTCCAGCGAATTGTCCACAGCGTGCTTCTCAGTTTTCTGAGCAGAGACCTGCGACTTCCGAACCTATAGTTGGGAACGTCGGTAGATCTCATGGAACTTATGCAGCTTTGGATTATCGTCCTCCTGTGTATCATCCTCCTGTGATTGAGTCTGTGGGTAGAGGACCTGCAGCGGGGTTTCAGGTTCCGGTAGTGGGGAAAGATCCTCAGTGTTCCAACCAGAGAGCGGAGAAAGGTCCTATGGGATCTACTCATTGAGTCTTATATGAATCATTAGGATGTTTCTTGTTTATGGGAGTTTATCCCTATTTGTTTCAGGCTTCAGGAGTAAGCCTAATCCTAGGGGGGATGGATGTAATACCCACTCATGTTTTTCTTTCTAGTTTAGGATGCCGTACTTTTAGGCATTGGTTTCAGTTGTTTGGCCAAATTCTTTTAGGCCACAATTCAGGTGTGCGGATATTATTTCATTTGATGATGTTACTTGGTTTATGATGTTATGATTTTTACCTTATGCATAGATAGATGTGATGATGTTATCATGTTGATTATTATTTGTCAATTTCAGTTTATGATATACTTACCCCATACTTGCATGTGTATGGTTGTCTTATATGTGAATGTACTTGTTGATGTGTTGTTGTGGTAGAGGACGGAGACGTAGTTACTTGCTTTGGCAAGATCCACACGTTTGACCGATCCCTATCATTGATTGTGATATTATAGTGTGTATGTACATGCGTGTTCTTTTGGTGACAGGATTGCAGGTACATGGCATTGTCTTCCCTGAATTAGCAGGAGTGAGCGTGCCCCTAAATATTCATCTCAATGGTAAAGAGGGGAGGTAACATATAGATCCAAAACCCTAACCTAAGCCTAATCGTCCTAATATAGGATGAGTTTCAGTATGATTACCTTATCCGAATTTGTCTAGGTTGACAGAATTTGAATACCCTCTCTCTTGTGTTTGTGTGTGTTTTTGCTTGATTGTGTTTTCAGGTGATTTTTGGATTATTGAGTGATTTTCCATGTTTTATGAATTAATGGATTATAGTTGAATTAATAATTTAATTATATCCTAAGTTTATCTTAAATTGAAATATTTGAATATTTTGATTTGATTAGATATTTAATTGAAAACTATAGTATATGAGCTTATGTGATTAATTAAATAATTAAATATTTGGTTGCATGCATTATTGTGACATAAAAATTTAATCTATTTAATTAAATATTTTATTAATTTCATGTGCATGTTTGTGTTGAAAAGTATTTCAAATTCAAAAAGATCTCAACTTGTAATTAGGAGTCTTGTTTGAGTTGCGGCAATAAAGCACATTTTTTATTTAATTAATTGGATTTATTTTCAATTTTAGAGTTGAGTTAAACTAGGGATTGATTTGAGAGTTGTCATTCACCAAGTTGCATGATTAGGGGAATTAGGATCTCTTTAGGGAAAATTGGTTATTCATTCTCTCATAACAGGTTTTTGAGAATTGGAGAGCTCTTGGTGATTTGGGAATTTTGAGAAATAGTGGATTGTTGTGGATCTGGGTTGCTTCAAGGTTTTCAAGATTTGCTATTGCTTGTGTGTGTGTGCTCGGATCTCCATTGTTGACAGATCTGTGGTTGAAATTAAGCTTGAGTTTTTCAGATCAGCTTTCATTCTCCATACTACATTCTTCCGTTTATAGCATTGGATTTGAGGTAGGGTTCATTGGCCTTGCATGGATTCAATTTCGTAGATCAGAGGTTTTCTGTGGTTGTTATAATGCTTGTTCTTAAATTTAGCTTTTAAATGGCTTATAGAAGTTTTCTATGCTTTCAGGTGTTTCTAGAAACCCTAGATCTCCATTTCTTTCATTCTTTATGATATTAGCATAGTAGGGTTATGTTGTCAAAATTTCGGAAAGAAATTCCCTTTAGATCTCTTAGAAAATGAAAAATTAAACTCTGTATATAGTTACACTATAGAAAGAGATTAAATTTATGATTAATTGATGTTTTCAAGGTTTAGAAGGAGTGTAGATCTATCTTTTTCATCTTCTAATATTCTTGATATAGTTCTCTATGCTGTCAAAAAAGATTCGTGAAAAGATCTCCTCTTTAGCTCCTATAAATCGAAAAATCAATTCTCTCCATAGTCCTGACTTTAGTAAAAAAATTTAAATTAATAGTGCCTTTGTAAATTCATGGCTAAAATTAAATCATTGGGAAAAAGACACCTCTTTGTTTTTACCCAGATTGGAGAAAAAAAAAATAATAATAATAATCTTCCTTTCTAATTTTCCGTTTTCGGAAATTATTCCTTAAGGAAAAATAAATTCCCTTCTTGGTAAAATTGAAACGTTTATTTTCATATAATATAAAAAAAAAAAAAAATTTAGTTTGTAATGGGGTGGTGGGACCCCATCCCCACCCCCCTATGGCCTGCGCCACCCCCAATGGAAAGGGGGAGCAGGCTGTCACACCACCTGCCGTGGCAAGTGGGTGACGGGACCCGCCGGTCCCCACCACCTCTGCGGTGGTCAGCGCTTAATGCGCTGGGGGAGGGGTACCGCGTGGGTCCCCTCCCCAATGAAATCGGTTTTTTTTTTAGTTGTTTAAAAAAAAATTTCATGCGTTTTAAATTATTATATTTTTAATTTAATTTAATTTTAGGTTAAGTTAAATTTTAATTTAATTTAATTTAAGTTAAGTTCATTTTTAATTTAATTTAATTTTTAGTTTAATTAAACTTCAATACTAGCATATTTAATTTAAATTAGCTTTTGTTGAAACTAAATTCATTGAATTAGTTATATATATATATATATATATATATATATATATATATATATATTGATTATTTGTATAATTTATTTTTAATGTGTTTTATTAAATTGGTAGAGTTAGGCTGTAGTTGCTAAATTAAGTTAATTAAGTTAATTTAATTTGAGTAGCTATTAGGTAACTGGAGATTTTGGGATTAGATAACTAAATTTGAAGTAGATGATGGACACCTTGATGTGATTATTTAATGGCAAGTAGTAGTGTTAAGTAGTCTTAAACTCTAATTATTTCAAACTTAGTTATGAAGTAAATGGAGAGTATGCATGAGCTGTCTATCAATATTTACGTGCTTATAGTTCATTTTTCAGTCCTTTAGGACGTTTTGATTCCTATGCATCTGTGTGTTCTTTTGTGCTTGAATATGTTGCTATCTGGGACATTAGACGACCTAGGATGTATATAGAGGCTGGGGGGTGTATTTATCTTTTCTATTACTGTATGACGTGTGTGCTCTATGCTATTACCCTGAACTGACCATGAAGACCCTTTCGATTATGTACTTGTATGTGTACCTATGTGTGATCGTTCCTATTGTATGAGATATCGATTTGGGTTACACTAGGGTTGCAACCTATGCTAGATCTGTTGGGATTTCTGAGCCTAGGGTAGGTTACCTAGATGTGTAGTAGGAGGTGGCTTGCAATAAGTTTTGTGTCCGTAAGAGACTACTGGGGTTGCTTATTGTAGATTTTCTTAATAAGTGATAATTAAAGACATATTTGAGAGATTAAAATGTATTAATAAGATGTATCCTCACCCATGCTTGAGTGCTAGTATAGGCTAAGATGGTTTGGAGAAGCTGTTAGTTGCCCTGCGAGGTATCTAACATAGTTAGTGGGCCTTATCAGTATGAGAGGACATTAGCTCCGTGTATGGTCACTTAGGTGCCGAAATCCATTGTGATTATCTGGGCTGAACTTAAGGGTAGACCTACATGATGACACCTTCCTTTACACATGCTAGATTTCCTACGTTGTCAGTTGCCTCTGGATTAGTGAGTCTTACCTTGTTATGATGATTAGTACACCGGATTAGAGAGCTATCAGGATCCCTTGCTTAGTGGTTATGTCTTGTTGGTTTTGGATATCCGATTGGGATCTGTTGTTATCTCCTCAACACGGTGGGGTGGACCTTTGTGGTTCCACATAGACGGGTGGTAGTGATTCTTTATCCATTGAGATTCGACGTCCTTGTACCAGGTGCTTGATGGTTCTTTGCGGATGAGCTCTTTATATTCCTTCATCATTATTTATGTATTTGATTATTGTAATCTTGTATTAGGGTATCACATGTGATACCTAATCTGAAAATTGTAATAGTAAGTAGTTTAGAGTGATTACTACATACCCTGCGACATGTGCAGCGGATGTGAGTTTATAGTAGTTTCATGGTTATCCATGAGGTTTGTAATTATGGTTATGTAAGTTGTATTTATTATGATTAATTAGATGGAATCTTTTTTTATATTATTAGTTGTGTTTTACTTTAAGTAATTCAACGTCATGGGACCCTTGAGTCGTGTAATCGATGTGAGTGTAAGACATGTGTATAAATGGTAATTGCTTCCGCATGATTGTATGTTTGTTTATGTTAAACTTTAAAAAAAAAAAAAAAATTATTCAGCACACATAGTGACATGTTTAGGTTAATCTCTCTTGGGTTCCCTGGCGGGGCGTTACATGTTTCTTCATCTTTCCTCTTTCTTTCTACTTCCTCTCTTCTTTTCTTCTCATATTCTTTTCTTCCTTCAACCAAGTATTCCTTCAGAAAATTGGCTAACTCTCTCTCACTCCTGGTCAATGCCATCTTCTCACACAATTATAGGATTCATTAGATCTCAAGCCACCACTTTGGACCACTCTCAGAGGATGGTTCAACTCTAAGCATCAACAAAGGACTCTAAATATTCCAAACCCCAGACCTTTTGCTCGCTTTGATACCACTTGATGTAGAGGCTAGTGGTCTGCAACAATATTTTCTTCCACTAGACTCCAGATCTTAAATCTGCACTCACTCAACTTAACCATTCATGCATATTTGCCAATATGATGTGATTGTCCCAACCCACTTACTTGTATCATTATCTATGGATCCACCACTAATATTATCACAAAGAGGAATCTCTACGTATCCCCCAACAACCCTTAATATCTTCTCCAAAAAAAAACTACTATGCATCCCACACTTGAATGTAAAAACTCAATCTTGTTGTGCACTATGACAATCAACTTCTCATTCCTGAACAATCACAATAACCAACCCTTATAATGTGTCCCCACACCCATAAATGAAAAGAGATGCCATATATTTCTTCCTATAACCCTTATAATATTTTCCACACTCCCCTCACAACTCCTAATCCATTACAAAACTTCCCCAACACATTTATGAAGGAAATTCCTCACAAACTGCCCTGTCACTGCCCCTTGCATAGACCTGTACACAGTCAGCAACAACATTTTCAAAACAAATTAATTTACAAATCCCTCTAGTGAGGATTTGCAAACTTAGGTTATCTCTAACATATTTCACATTCTAAAAGATCCAACGGTTCACTTAAGAGATATGCCCCCCTCACTCGACTGCATTTTTATGATATAGTCATCTTCAACTTTCTTCAACAAACTACTCTCTTCCACCATCCAATGCATGTGCCAACAAGTGCATGGCCTTTTGAATCTATTGGGGAATCTAATATACACTCTTCCCCATCTCCCTACTAAACATGGGCTCATACAATTCGTATGGCATCAAGGAAACTACATTTTCCTCGTCTCGGGTTACCCTATTGGAGGGTTTGGACAATCTGTACCAAAACACATATAACTCTTTGCCTACTCAACCAAACGAAATGATTCCAAATCAAAAATACTCTTCACTTAATTTAGAAACATTAAAAATCACAAAGGTTTCAAGAAATTAGTATTTAGATCTAGAAAACACGAATGAAAAGGACTATTATAACTGTATAAACATGAAAAAGTGCAGAAAACATACTTTTATTGATCTTCCCATCTATTACATGGACTCCTTTCTCCAAACTCCAAACCAAACCTCTTTGTCTTGTAGTTACAATATATAAATAGACAAGGAATAATCTGTTCCAACTGACCAACCACTTAACTACCCAAAACTACATTTTGTGTTGATCTTCTCTAAGCCATGCTTATTACATTTTGGCAATTTTAATAACTTTTTGTGACTTTTCCCAACTTGAAACATGACAACCCTTTTTATTGTGTTGACATGGTCTCTTAAAGACTTTATAACCATTAATGCTAACCCAAAATACTACTAAGACTCTTAAGTTACTTATACCCCCATAACATAGCCTTATTAGGCCTTTATTAGCCAACTTTGGCAATCTTACATTTTATGACTCCATTACATTTCATCGATACTAATGGCCCAAATTACAATATTTTAGACCTTTTAGGTCCTTTTAGTCTTCATATGTCTTCAAATCCTCTAGGATCCACGAGTGACCCTAGTGTTCCTCTTTAGCCTTTCTGCTTGGCCCTGGTGCTCCTGCATCATACTCCATAGCTTAAAAAAATTTCCAAGTCCACTTGGAAACCTGCAAATAAACACATGTTCATAAAAATTAGGCCTTCATCTTGACCTTTGGAAATTATAGATCCTCTTGGAACCATGCAACTCTCCCATGTATCTTCATCTTGCATCTAGGCTTGTATTCCTTTGCCAATGTGAACATGGCTTGCCCATGTTGTTGCTTCTCCTCACTCACCATCATGCCAATCAATATCTCCATGCTAGGAGAAAATTTTGTCAACTTTTGAGCCTCCTCATGGCCCATCTTTGCAAATATAATGTCTTCTTTGAAGGCTGCTCCTTCTTGTGCCTCCAAAAATCCTCCATAACTTTGTCATTCCTCCACTATTGCAGAAAAATCCTTCCACAAATGCAGCTCATCTCCAAGACCCTCTAGGCTTTCCTCTATTTTGTCTCCTCCATCATTCACCAATACTTTTCCACAAGTCCTTAAACCTCTCTATTAGAATAGTCCCAAAGGATAACTGAGAGGGGGGGTGAATCAGTTATCAGTAACTTTAATTCTTTTTCTTTTCCTTAACTTCAGAATACAACAAAGTAAATGCTTAATCAGATAACATAGTATACAACACACAATTTGATTATGGGGAAACCAAATGGTAAAAACCCCGGTGGGAATTAGCACCCACAATGAACTATACTTGTTTATAGTAATCTCTGTTAGAAGATATTTCAACCCTTTTAGGAGTTGTACTTTACAATGCAATAAGTATAATGACCTAGTTAAGGGTTGGACCCTGTTAGGAGTCTTTTACAAATAACCCTGTTAGGGGTGGTGGATTCACTGTCCAAAAATCTCACTGCTTAATGGTGAAGGCTACAACCTTCTGTATAACAGATATGCACTATATCTGATGATGAACTATAGAGTAGACCTATTGTCTTGATCAATTCCAGTGTATTACAATCTTTCACTTCTTCTTCACATAGACTCTTGATGAATGAACCACATTTGATATTCTGCTCTATAGATCTTCTATCTCTTTTCGTATCATTCACACTTAGCGTATCACAATTGACTTGCTATAAGTATCTTTCTCAAAGTATGAGATCATGGGACCTATAAGACAACTCTTCATAACATCCTTGTCAGCTCTACTAAGCATGCAAGCATAATTACAACCGCGCAAGTATAAAGACGTGACGCTTCACTAAGTCGGCCTCACCAAATTAACTCTAACTTTGCAATCTTCTTGAAACACATTTGGCACCTTTGGATAACTATAATAAACTCATAACTAATCATGAATATACACACGCATATCTTGAAGATAGGCACAACTCAAGAAACACATTACATATGTCGGCTCTGAACAGATACTCTTCCAGAACTGTAACTGCCAGTAACAGAATTACACAACTTGACTGAAACATCATATCTGGATCTACGTGTATGAACATAACATAATAAACATGTCAACAACATGTAGCTAACCACACAAGTATTCATGTCATCATTCTGATAAGTACATACAAAATCACTACTATGTATTATATGTTGTCATCAATGAAAAACATACAATCAATCAACTGAACAGAATCAAATCTCCAACAATCTCCCCCTTTGACATTGATGGCAACATATGATATCAAAAAACATCTTCTATTGATGGTGTCCTCTTTCTTTTACAATCTTCTCAATATCCTCATCAAAGATTTCTCTATACTGTTGCAGTTCCTCTGACTGTGTTTTTGTTCCATGTATATACTCCCTCAGAGTATATGCGCACCCTTAGTACATACTCCCCCTTTGACATCAATGGCAAAGGGCACCATAGATCTTTAGGGACAGGTACTAATCTAGAAGTAGAATAGTCAACCATTCATCAGTCACTTAATGACTGATGTTCTTGTTGCTTCTTCTAAACAGACTTAGGAGAGGGAATTACTCCCAACTTTTCCCTAAGATACTCAAAAGTATCCTTTGATAAGGGCTTTGTGAAAATATCTACCAACTATTCTTTGGTGCTCACATAGTCCAATTTCATTTCTTTGTCTGCAACCTTTTCTCTTAAAAAATGGTACTTGATCTCTATGTGTTTTGTCTTTGTGTGCGTCACAGGGTTCTTAGAAATGTTGATAGTGCTAGTATTATCATAGTAAATAACAATAGGATAATCAACCTAAATGCCAAAGTCTTTAACCATCTACTTGATCCAAACCATGGTTGAACAATTCAGTGCTGTTGCAACATATTCAGCTTCTATTGTTGACTGAGAAATACAGTTCTACTTCTTTCTTATCCAAGAAACCAACCTGTCTCCAAGAAATACTGCTCCTCTTGAAGTGATCTTCCTATCATCAATACAACCTGCCCAATCTGCATCTGTATACACATGAAGTTTTACTTTCTCTGATTTAGGATACCATAAACCATAGTCTATAGTTCCGTTTAGATATCTGAATATCCTCTTGATTTCCATTAGGTGATTCTACTTGGGTTTAGCTGCAAATCTTCCAACAATGCCAACTACATTAGATATGTCAAGTCTAGATTGAGTTAGATAAATGAGTTTACCAATCATAGATTTGTACAATGTCTTATCAACTGCTGTGGAATCATCATCTTTTGAAAGCTTGCTTCCTGTTATCATGGGAGTGCATACTGTCTTACAGTCTTCCATCTGGAAGGTCTTCAGTATTTCCTTCACATATTTTGACTGATTAATGAATATACCTTTATCTGTTTGCTTTACATTCAGTCCCAAAAAGTATTTTATAGGACCAATAATGCTCATTTCAAATTCATTCTACATTTCTTTTGCAAATGTTGTACTGAGCTTGTCATTACCTCTGAAGATAATGTCATCAACAAATATGGTAGCTAATAATAATCCATCAGGTGTCTCTCTTGTGAATAGGTTATAATCTGTTGCTCCCTTCTTGAATCCAATCTTGGTAAGATAACCATCAAGTCTCTCATACCAAACTCTTGGGGCATGTTTAAGACCATAGAGTGCTTTCTTCAATCTGCATACCATGTCTGGTTCATCTAAAAGATTAAATCCTTCAAGTTGTTCTATGTAGACTTCTTCATTCAAGTCACCATTCAGAAAAGCTGATTTTACATCCATTTGATAAATTTTAAAGTCTTTGAATGTTGCATATGCCAAAAACAATTTAATGGCTTCCAGTCTGCTCACAGGGGAAAATGTATCAGTGTATTCTATTCCTTTTCTCTGTGCATATCCTTTACATACCAATCTTGCTTTGTTTCTTACTACTGTACCTTGTTCATTCATCTTGTTTCTGAATACCCACTTTGTTCCAATCACATTTTTGTCACTGGGTCTAGGGACCAATTCCCATGTATTATTTTTAATTATCTAATCTAATTCTTCTTTCATTTCATTCTTCCAATCAGAATCATTACAAGCATCTTCAACACTTAAAGGTTTAATCTATGAAAGTAAACATACCTCTTCATCCATTGCTAGACTTTTTGCTTTTGATCTGATCAAAACACTGCTACTCTGATCTCCATTGATATCATCTTTAGAGTGGTATCTAGATGTGAATTTTGGAACCTTAGGTGTGACCTCTTCTTCTGTAATCTATGATTCTTCTCTGCTTGATTCAAGGTCATTGCATGAGACATCAATGCAGTCAAACATTTCTTCAATAATAGTATCTTTGCTGCTAGGCCTGGGTTCATCTTCAATCATAGGTGCATATTCATAGTATCTTTCTTGAACCATAAAATTCTCATCAATTTTTACATGAGTACTTTCAATTACCTTTTTCAATCTTAGATTAAAACATCTATATGCTTTTCTTTTTGTAGAGTAACCAAGGAAAATACCTTCATCACTTCTGGCATCAAACTTACCAACACCATCATCTCTCTTGATGTAGCATTTGTTGCCAAAGATTCTGAAATACTTTACTGTAGGTACATTACCAAACCAAAGTTCATAGGGTGTCTTATCTGTGCCTAGCCTCAATTGAGTTTTGTTGATAGTATAGACTGTTGTATTCACTGCATCTCTCCAATATGTGTGCACAACTTTTCCTTCAATCATCATAGTATGCGTTGTATCAAGTATAATATTGTTCCTCCTTTCTATTATCTCATTCTGCTAAGGGGTTCTAGGTGCACTCAACTGTCTTTTAATTCCATGTTCTTCATAATAGTCATAAAACTGATCATAGGTGAACTCTCCTCCTCTATCTAATCTCAAACATTTCAGTTTTAATCTGGTTTCATTCTCAACCTTAGCTTTGAATATTTTGAACTTCTCAAAGGCTTCAGATTTCTCCTTTAAAAATGCAACCCACATCATCCTAGAAAAATCACCAACAAACAAAATGAAATACCTTTCTCTGTAGTATGATCTTGTTTGGGTAGGTCCAATTTGTTTTCAGCTAAATTCTGCTTGCTTCTGAAGGAACTCCTTACATGCTTTCCCATAACACATTCCCTGCATATTGTGTCAACTGGTCTTGCAATACTAGGAATGTCTCTGACTGCCTTGACATTACTTATCTTTATTATGCTATCAAAATTGATATGACATAGTCTCTTGTGCCATAACCAACTGTTATCTACTTTTGCAACAAAACAACTTACATCAAAATTGAGCTGAAAAACATTACCTTTTGTTTTGGAGCCTGATGCAATCATGTCTCCATCCTTATTTTTAATGATGCACTTGTTGTCTTTGAACTCCAAATGATAAAATTTGTCAAGTAGCTGTCCAACACTTAGTAAGTTATGATGTAATCCATCAACATATAGAACATCATCTGTCTTTTTCTTTCCATCCAAAGTGATAGAACCTCTATCTATGATAGGTTTAGAAGTGTTATCTCCAAATCTAACCATACCACCTTTGTATTTGTCTAAATGAACAAATTTTTCTTTGTCACCTATCATATGATGAGAGCATCCACTGTCAATGATCCAATCAGTTCTGATGTTTGCTTTGAAAATTAAGGCTAACTCTTGTTCTTCCTTTTCATTTGCAATGTCCATTTCCTTGAGAAACCTTTCCATGTCTCTAAGGGCAATGAAACCAATTTCATCTTCTCCTAAATCTTCATCAGTTACACCTTCTTTAGCATGATAACATTCCTTCTTATATTTGGATTTGTAATCAGATCTAAACTTCTTGACTCTTGTGGGACACTTAGATCCAAAGTGACCAATCTTGTTACATGAAAAGCATTTTAATGGAAGTTGTCCTTCATATTTTCCTTTTCCTTTCTTTTCTCTTTTAGCAATCATAGCAATGATTTCTTCTAGTTCTTCATCAACTTCTTCTTTCTCATTATTACTGGAGATGTGTAAGGATTTCTTACCATGGACTGAGACTTTGAAAGTTGTTTCACTTTTAGGTTCAGTCTTCAATCTTGATATCTCAAATGTGGAGATTTTGCTGATCAAAGTCTCTCTCTTGAAGTCTTGTGAGAATTGCATGGTTTCCTCTAGAATAATTATCTTGTTTTCATAGTCTCATGTTAAATTAGTTAGCAATTTTTCCATTATATCTTCTTCTGATATTTCTCCACCATTGTTTCTGATTCCAGAGACTACTTCATTTATCCTTTGATTGTAAGCTCTAATGTTCTCTTCAGGTAACATCTCAAGGTTGTTGTATTTATTTTTCCATGTCTTCCTACGTGCATTCTTTTCTTTAATATCTCCTTCAAACATATCTTCTAAATACTTCCATATGGTATATGCTCTGTCAATTTTTTTTATCTCAGAAAATTCACTGTCAGATAAGGCGCTGATTAGGGCTTCTTTAGCAATTGGATTATTGGTAAATGTTTCCTTTTTTCTATTAGTAGCATCATCCTTTGCAAGGTCTTTCAGAGATGGAATTACAAATTCTTGTGTAGCAATTTCAAAGATCTCAAAGCCAACACACTGTAAATGTGTTATCATTTTGTTTTTCCAATCCAGATAATTTTATCCATCGAACTTAGGGCTTTCTTTTCTAAAGTAAGACATCTGATCTACCTTAAGGTGTTAGGCTTCTTCTCCAAGGCACTTGGCTCTGATACCAATTGTTAGAATAGTCCCAAAGGATAACTAAGAGGGGGGGGGGTGAATCAGTTATCAGTAACTTTTATTCTTTTTCTTTTCCTTAACTTTAGAATACAACAAAGTAAATGCTTAATCAGACAACATAGTATACAACACACAATTTGATTACGGGGAAACCAAATGGTAAAAACCTCAGTGGGAATTAGCACCCACAATGAACTATACTTGTTTATAGTAATCCTTGTTAGAAGATATTTCAACCCTATTAGGATTTGTACTTTGAAATGCAATAAGTATAGTGACTTGGTTAAGGGTCAGACCCTGTTAGGAGTCTTTTACAAATAACCCTTTTATGGGTTGTGGACTCACTGTCCAAAAAGATCACTGCTTGATGGTGAAGGCTACAACCTTTGTATAACAGATATGCACTGTATCTGATGATGAACTATAGAGTAGACCTGATGTCTTGATCAGTTCTAGTGTATTACAATCTTTCACTTCTTTTTCACATAGACTCTTGATGAATGAACCACATCTAATATTCTGCTCTATACATCTTCTATCTCTTTTTTTATCATTCACACTTAGCGTATCACAATTGACTTGCTATAAGTATCATTCTCAAAGTATGAGATCATGGGACCTATAAGACAACTCTTCATAACATCCTTGTCGGCTCTACTAAGCACACAAGCATAATTACAATTGCACAAGTATAAACTGAATAGACGCGACGCTTCACTAAGTCGGCCTCACCAAATTAACTCTAACTTTGCAATCTTCTTGAAACATGTTTGGCGCCTTTATATAACTATCATCAACTCATAAATAATCATGAATATACACACGCATATCCTGAAGATAGGTGCAACTCAAGAAACATGTTACATATGTCGGCTCTAAATAGATACTCTTCTAGAACTGTAACTGCCAATAACAAAATTACACAACTTGATTGAAACATCATATCTAGATCTGCATGTATGAACATAACATAATAAACATGTCAACAACATGTAGCTAACCACACAAGTCTTCATGTCATCATTCTGATAAGTACATACAGAATCACTACTGTGTATTATATGTTGTAATCAATGACAAACATACAATCAATCAACTGAATAGAATCAAATCTCCAACACTCTCATCATAGGTGCATCAAGAGTACCCTTCCTATTACCCTCCTCTTTTTCAATCTGTCTCTTCTTCCTTGCTGCTATAACTAGTTTCTGAATATTCCATTTCATCTTCCTCTTTACCCTCATGTGCCAACTTGTAGCATCCTTAAGAATATTCTCAAGTCTCTTTAATATTTCTTCACCTTCTTCTAAGGCTCTTTTTGGGCATCTTAAATTTTCTTCCCTCTCCTTTCTCTCTTCTTCATGCTCCTTAAAATATTTCCTCAAGCTTCTCAACTCTTCTTGCCTCCTTGTTTCTTCTTCTTTTCTCTTTCTTTCTACTTCCTCTCTTCTTTTCTTTTCATCTTCTTTTCTTCCTTCAACCAACTATTCCTTCAACAACTTGGCTAACTCTCTCTCACTCTCGGTCAATGCCATCTTCTCACACAAATCTAGGATTCATTAGATCTCAAGCCACCACTTTGGACCACTCTCAGAGGATGGTTCAACTCCAAGCATCAACATAGGACTCTAAATCTTCTGAACCCCAGACCTTTCACTCACTTTGATACCACTTGATGCAAAGGCTAGTGGTCTGCAATAATATTTTCTTCCACTAGACTCCACATCTTAAATTTGCACTCACTCAACTTAACCATTCATGCATATTTGCCAATATGATGTGATTATCCCAACCCACTTACTTGGATCACTCTCTATGGATCCAAAACTAATATTATCACAAAGAGGAATCTCTATACATCCGCCTACAACCCTTAATTTCTTCTCTAGATAAAACTACTATGCATCCCACACTTGAATGCAAAAACTCAATCTTCTTGTCCACTATGACAATCAACTTCTCATTCAGGAACAATCACAATAACCAACCCTTCTAATGTGCCTCCACACCCCTAAATGAAAAGAGACACCATATATTTCTTCCTATAACCCTTATAATATTTTCCACACTCCCCTCACAACTCCTAATCCATTACAAAACTTCCCCAACACATTTATGAAGGAAATTCCTCACAAACTGCCTTGTCACTGCCCCTTGCATAGACCCATACACAGTCGCCAATAAATTTTGCAAAACATATTATTTTCAAAATACCTCAAGTTAGGATTTGTAAAATTATATTATCTCTAACATATTTCAAATTTAGAAAGATTCAACGGTTCACTTAAGAGATATTCCCCCCGCATTGGACTAAATTTTTCTGATATTGTCGTCTTCAACTTTCTTCAACAAACTACTCTCTTCCACCATCCAATGCATGTGAAAACAAGTGCATGGCCTTCTAAAACTATTGGGGCAGGTAATATACACTCTTCCCCATCTCCCTTCCAAACATGGGGTTATACAATACGTATGGCATCAAGGAAACTACATTTTCCTCCTCTCGGGTTACCTTATTGGAGGGTTTGGACAATCTGTACCAAAACACAGATAACTCTTTGCCTACTCAACAAAATTCAATGATTCCAAATCAAAAATACTATTAACTTAATTTAGAAACATTAAAAATCACAAAGGTTTCAAGAAAGTAGTATTTAGATCTAGAAAACACAAATGAAGAGTACTGTTATAACTGTCTAAACATGAAAAAGTGTAGAAAACTGACTTTTATTGATCTTCCCATCTATTACATGGACTCCTTTCTCAAAAATCCTGACCACACCTATTTTTATTATAGTTACAATACATAAATAGACAAGGAATAAACTGTTCCAGCTGACCAACCACTTAACTACCCAAAACTACCTCTTGGCGTTGATCTTCTCTAAGCCATGCTTATTACATTTTGGCAATTTTAATGACTTTTTGTGACTTTTCCTAACTGGAAACATGAAAACCCTTTTTATTGTTTTTACATGGTCTCTCAAAGACTTTATAATCATTAATGCTAACCCAAAATACTACTAAGACTCTTAAGTTACTTATACCCCCATTACATAGCCTTATTAGGCCTTTATTAGCCAACTTTGGCAATCTTACATTTTATGACTCCATTATATTTCATAGGCACTAATGGCCCAAATTACAATATTTTAGACCTTTTAGGTCCTTTTATTCTTCATATGCCTTCAAATCCTCTAGGATCCATGAGTGACCCTAGTTTTCCTCTCTAGCCTTTCTTCTTGGCCCTAGTGCTCCTGCACCACATCACCAGTGGCTTCACACAACCCAACCCAGGGTTGGATAACCTTACTTATGATGTAAGGATAGGGAATCAAATCTCAGATTGATCCTTCATCTTTTTCAACATGCCAAACCCTGACTATCCTAGAAATCCCAGTGGGTCTTTCCAACTAGTTTTTGAAACACAATGCCCTTTTTGAATTTATGTAGATCCCCAAAGCCTTAAGATCCAACTCCACTCCTGTATCACCTAACCCTTAGTAAGTTCTCAAACCTAATTGGCCAAATTAGGCTTGGATATCAAAGCAAGTGATAGGAAATAGGTACATGGGATTGATACATGGCCTCAAACACCTTCTACACACTCTAACTAATTCAAATCCACCATCAGTTCACTTCTATCAATCAACTCTTCAAACTACTAACTTTGTTATACCTTCTCCTGGTTGAATACATTGAGATATTCAGCTTAGGGCTTAGTGAAAACATGCCTTACCCTTTGAGCCACATTTTGAGCCTTTGGAATCCATAAATATACACTCCTAAATTGAATTTTCCATAAGGGTGAGGAATTTCACTAGTGTAAATGCAAGTTAGGTCCCCATTTGTGAAACAGGCTTCTTTTAGACCTCTTCTTGGGCTAGTCTCAGAAAATTGATTCAAAAACACTCCTACACTGAACTAATCAATCTCAATCCAACTGTAATGTTAATAAAACACTAATAATATTCAATGCATGAACTCAACTTACAATTACTCCACAATACATGATCGTACTAGTCAGCATTGCTTAGAAAAACTCTTCACCTTCCATTGATTTTGCATCAGAACTTCAATTACAATCTCTAGCGTCTTGGACTCGAAGAAACAACTTAAATCATCATCAGATGTAAATCCAAAATGATCCAAATCCAAATATGAATTTTGGTCTTCCCCTTTGCATCTCTCGAGAAACATTTTGAAAGTTGCTTAAGCAACATTTACATATTTTTTTTGCAACATTTTGCAATTTTGGCACATTTTGCATTCTAAGACCCTAGGTTAAGGATTTAACCTCTAAACCTATCAAAACATGTTTAAAATGACTCAAATCTAATGGAATCAATACTAAAACTCATTAAAACATTAAAAAATATCAAAATCAACTTATTGCTAAAGACTACTGATCCCATTGGACTAAGACATCTCAAGGCTTATAGATGTGCCTTAGAGATCCTTGACCACACAAGTGGATCCAAACTAAAATAGGATGATCTCAAGGATTCATCCAGTTATTAAAAACACATAAAACATGAAATTTGAGATTGTCTCTGATCTAGTCATGGGTGCACTACACCACTATCAATCTTCTTTCCTATACTATAAATCTTCTTTCCTCTTTCATACATTTTGATGCTTTTAAATTAGATTTTGATGATAAATGTAAACCGTTTCCAATACTGCACATGTTGGTTAACTGTGGAGATTTTAAATCATCAATGTAACCTTAAATATTGTCATAATGAAAACCCCGAATCACAATAGTAATAGCAACCCTGAAGTAAACTCTTACCCTTGCCCTCATATTGTGATTTCAAACATTGATTTAATAAATTAACTCTTCAATATATTTGATTGAATTTAGCAATACCTACTATCAGAGTATAATGAACTTTTGTTAGCTTTAAATTTAATATTTGGTGAGGATTCATTTTGGTTTTGTCTTTGGTTTGCTTCAATATTATGGTTATGATTGAACTGCCGACAATGTTAAATTCTAGGTATTTTTCTCGTAGTTTCTCAACACCCGTAACAAAAGTATGACATTTGTTTGGCCCAATATAGACCAAGAAAGGATAATAGAAACAATAATATATTATTTGTACCTTCTACACTTTTATATCCACAAACTCAAGAGGGTTTACCAATTCTCTACTTCTACTGGCTCACACAAAAACACAATTAAGCAGGTTTACAGTGGATTTTCTACAGAAATCTTGTTTTGTAGAAAGAATTATTTAATAAAAAATAACATGCTATATTAACTAAGTATTTGTGAGTAATGATAACCACATACTACAATTTCATAAAAGACTAGTGCCTTATCGTACGGTATGGGGTCATTTTAAATGCACGAATCCCCTAACAACAAGACTCACTTAAGCACACTTGTAGGTTTTTTCAGGAAAGGAACATGCCCTACATATCACTCCACATTCATATTGTAGATGTAACCATAAAATTTGTAAATATGATCAAAACTTATTTAAACCATTCTAAGGAAATTAATTGTTTCCTTCGAAGAACCCCTAAGACAATCTCACAATCTACCATACAAATACATAAATTGAAGAGTATGTAAACATTCAACTTAAACAAATGCTCAAATTCAGATAAAAGACAACCATATTGGAACTTTGAAAATGTTCGCAAACTTCAATTTTCATTTATATTAAATTATTCGCTCCACTATAAAAAATAAACTTCAAAACACTTATTGAAAAACAAGGTCTAATATTCAGAACTTAACAATGTTTTCTTCCTTGATTCAAAAAATGGCTATCCCTATTTTAGTAGTCCTAGATTACAATTATATCAAGCTGAAGGTTTGACAACATAAACTATCTTAATATAAATAGATTAATATTTGACAAATGAATTGTATATCCGTCACTTTTCTAGACCTCCACATATCGACTTGAAACTTCCAAAGAAAATTCTTGTCGGCAAAATGTTTCGGTTATGGCTAGCACATATGTCGAAAGATCGTCGATGTTCTGAAACTCTCCCAACCTAAATGTTACACCTTCCACAACCCCACTCTTCCATTTGTCTATTTTCATCATCAAACCATCCTCTAGAAAAGTGGGCAAAGCATCCATGACATCGCACTAAAGTCACTTTATATCTGTGTTTAATTTCATACCCAATTCCTCATGCGCACTTGACAAAAATTTACCCAACCAAAGCTGCTCTGTATTCTCTTGATCAATTATGTTAATTTTGTGTCTCATTCTATCCTTTAATCTTCTATGTTCCTCTTCCATATTAAAAGTGTTAGAATAAGCATCCCAATACTTATCAACCATCTTCATCAATCTTTCACACCTTTTATGAAGTATTTTGAAAGCCAAATCATCCAAATCATTACCCTTCTCCTTTATTATCTTCTCTAGTTTCTCCACTTTAAACCTCCAATAAGTTGTATCTCCCATTCCTCCTAGCATCCTACATTGTGCATCATAATCAGTGGTTTTAAAACTGTATCTAGTGGAACTGCCTTCTTGTGTCGTCATGGCTATCTCTTTCCATGCTTCCCTTTCTTGCTCGCTTCTCTTCAAATAATTCTTGTAACTATTTAGTTCTCTGACTAAAGCATCTACATGAGCTTTTTTCATCCTAGAAACATCCACATTTAGTCATGTTGTCTCCCGTGGATGAGTTCTACCAACTTGTTGAACAAGTAAGTTTGTGAATGCTTCATCAACATCTACAAGTAGTGGCCTCTGATCTCTTGGGTATAAAGCCCATTGTAATAAAGCCTTGTGATCAAGACCGTAACCAGATCCAGTGACAATATCATGCAAATATTTAGGCTTAATTCCTATCCCAGGACCTTCCTTTCTTGCAAAATAATAAAAAATCAATGCACCTTGATGACATTAAGTTTTTTCATTAGTATAATTAAAGGGAAAAACATGATGAAGGTCATCGGTATAAGCATAACCAGTGGATAGTAAGCATAACTGGCAGACAACAAGCATACTCAACAAGACAAAATGTCTAACATGAAAATACTAAGTATAGAAATTACCGATGACAAGCATAACCAATGATACAGTTTTGAGAACATCGCCGACAGGGCAGAAAAGGCATACCCGATGATACAATTTTGAGAACATCGCTGACAGAGAAAAAAAGGCATACCCGATGAACAGTTCAAGTAAGGAACACCGATGAAGAAGAAAACTGACAGACTGACAGAGTAGTTCGACCATCAGAACCGACAGTCAGTTAAAGAACCCGCAAAAAGTGGATCTGATTTTACACGTCAAATGAAGCAATGTAATTCTATTTATAGAGTTTTTATTTGTTTTAAATCTTGACTTTAGGGTCAATCAAGAATATTGTAAATGTTTTAAAGAATCCTAACAAATCTAAAACATATCTAACTAAAGATCAAGGTCAAGTTTTAAACCTTGGATCTAGAGTTAATTTGAAAAGTGTGAATCAAGAATAGAGCTAGAAACTAGTATAAATAGATGTTCCATCATTTGTAATAAGAGAGACTTATAATCATTTGAATAATGATAGTAGCTATGGAGATCATCTAAGCAAAAGAAGAGAATTCATGCAGAGTACAAAACAGATCATAGTAGTTATCAAGAACATAGAAAAGCTACCAACGAGCAGAGATAAGATATTACTCAATCACTCAAGGTGATTACATACACACATTGTAAGCTATACAGGATCTGTTATCAGCAATTAGAGATTGCATTCACTATCAAATCAGAATTTATATTGTAGTTGCATTCTAACAAGTGCATCACAACAGAAATCATTTTATAGAAGGTGGACTTAACAGTTCTTTGATAAATCTCTTAATAGAGTGCACACCTAATGGTGTTGCTAAAAGCTTCAAACGAAATAGATCCTAATAGGTCTCCACTCTAATAATCTTAACATGGTAGATCATCAGAAGTGATCATTCATAAGCCTTTACCAGATCCCTTCTTATCTGTAGATAGTGAATTTTTGTGGGTAGACATCCCCACCAGAGTTTTTACTTCCTAACAAGAGTTTTTTGCGATATCATATCATGTGTTATGTGTTATTTGTTTTCATGAATGTTTCTTGTTTATACATATAAATAACTTATATTATGATCACACATGCATAATCAAAGATGAACAGATAGATAGGTATATACAAATCTGATGACACAAAGGATAATGGGTCAACCACATAAAAAGTTTTAGAGGTACTGATTCACCCCTCCCCTCTCAGTACATCATTCCAATAATTCCAACAATTGGTATCAGAGATAAGTCTTTTTCTTGAAAAGATTAAAGACTTAGAGAGGAAAGATCCACACGATGGAAAAGTACAGACTGGACAAGACTATTGAGAATGAGCAATTGCAAATTTAGATTTACTATGAGCACTATAAAGAGGCGAGAGTAAGCATGAGAAAGTTGCTTGATGAAAGAAAGATCATGGCAACTAGGCTAAATGAAAAAGATTATCAAGAAGAGGATATCCCAGATTACTTCAACAATGTTGAATCATCAACAAGAAAAGCTTCAGACACATCAGTAGAAGAGATCACAAGTCTACAAGAAGTCAATCTACATCTGACAGAGCAAATCAAAATTCTACAAATCGGTCAAGAAACTCAGATGGTAAAAATGATTGATTTCATGAATGATTCAAGAAAATCTAAATCAGAGAGAACATTGGCTCTTGATGATAGGAGGAAAATAATAGAAAAGCTACAAGAAAAAGAAACATAGATTCAAAGACTTACTGAGCATCACCATGAGATTACCAACCAGATTATTCTTATGAGTCAAGAAGCAAATAGTTTAAATACTAAACTCATTGAAAGAATACAGATCATCGGTGAGCTAAGGGAAGAAAATGAGAAACTAAAGCATGAAGTCAGAATTTAGAATCAGCACAATGAATTGATCAAGAAAGCTGAAGATAGAAAAAAAAGAATGGATGATTTCCTTGACGGTCAAAGAAGAGTCAAAAACTACATAGGAATAGGTTACACCAAAAATGGAGAGTCATCTAACCAATCAAATCAAAAGAATGTATATGCAACTCCAAGAACCAAGAAGCTGTCATGCAATCACTGTGGAAAACTAGGCCACACCTCAAATGTTTGCAGAAACAAAATAAAAGGTATTCCTCAATCATAATCTACTTTAATTGGTAATTGTTATAAATGTCACAAGCAAGGATAGAAGGCCTATGAATGCAGATCCAAGGTAACAAATCCAAAGAAGGAAACCTATATGGACAAGTACTGTCCTACTTGAAAAATGAATGGACATACGTATCAGGAATGCTGGAAAAAGAATAAGAAGGCATGGACACCAAAAGAACCTGATAATAGCTACAAACCAACAAGAAAAGGTAACTCATATGTTTGGGACTATAACACATGGGTAAATTGCACAACATGTGGAAGGTATGGTCATATATCTACTAACTGTATGAGAAAATGGACTAGAAAACTAAGAGGATGATTCAATTCTGGAATGGCATGTTTACATTGTCATAAGGTTGGACATGTGATAAAAGATTGCAAAGATCGACTGACAGAAACAAGTACTTATCCCAATGGAAACACCATTGATGACATCAAGAAGATGAGGAACAAGATGTGGGTAAAAGCCAAGAACACTGAAGGTGCTGGAACAAGTAATGCAAATGATGACACCCCATCCAATGGATCCGGTGGCATCACCATTTCCAACTAAATTGCACAACTAAGTATGGACCTGCATTATGAAAAGTTATATTATGCACCGGTTCCATTTACATATTGATCATATAGAGCATTATTAAAGATGCACTATATTGTCACCTTTAAATGTTATTGAAAAACAACCATCGGTTATTGGGTACAAAATATGCATTAGTGAACACACACAAAAAAGTTAACACTACTTACCAGAATGTATCGGTATTTACACAAAAGCCAAGTGGCTAAGTGTAAACTGACAGACATCGGTGATCCTTGAGCTGACAAAATTTGTCTTCGCCACTTTACCGAAAATCATCGGTGAAGTCATCAAAGCTGCTAGCAACCCTGACACTTTACGCCTACATTAAAGATGTTATTTATGCCTCAACCGATGAACTCAGTCTTTGAATACCAATGAGTTGGTGAGAATTAATGACAACTTAGGGCACACAAGTTATAAAAGACCGATGACTAAACTCATTTTGCACCCACGATTTTTGATCAACCAAGAGAGCCCAGCAGAGCGATTGAAGAGAAAAATTGAAGAGTGACTCTAGAAGGATTCTAAACACCACTCAGAGGATTCATGGGCAATCACAGAGATTCAGTAAGTACCTGCATTCACCAACTGCACTGTTTGATTTATGAAAAACCCTAAATTTCTATAACACGATGGCATCGACTTCAAGAGTTGAAAAGATTAAGGAAGATAAGAAGAAAATGATCAAGCTTATTAGTAGAGGCACTTGTGTTGAACCAAAATACAAGTTGCACCCAGAAATTACATCATAGCCTGATGATCTTAGAGCATTCTCCAGAATCCCACCTAGGGTTTTAATGGTAGAAGATGTAAGGTCCTATATACACTATAAGATCTTGGAATTGGGAGATCTAGACCTAGATAATGCCTACAGGGAATTATGTGATGAAGCTGGAAACCTCAAAGATGAGCACAAGCATCTGGAAGTGAAAGGACTCACGAATGCATTACACTTTCCTAGAGTTTTCAAAACAGAATGGATAAAGATAGTTCTCAGCAAAATGCATAACCAGACTCTATGGCTTAATAAGCCAAAATGAATAACAAAGGATGTTATTCATGCTATAACTAGATATCCTGCAACTGACAAACTGCAAGCTCACAAGCACCCATCTCTGAAGGAAGTAGAAAAGCTAACTGGTGCAAAATCAGACAAAAGAGCTCTCAAGGTCAACACTATCCCCAACAGAGAACTCGTGTTTGGTGCATGTGTGGTAGGGTACAAAATCTTCCAGGAAAGATGAATGAATAACATATCAAGCACTGCTATGAGCACAACATTCAAAATCATCAAACAAGGAAAGAAGATGGATCTTGCAGAGATCCTGTTAAATCAACTTGAGGAGAACATGAACACCATAAGATCTTCAAGAACAAACACTTGTAAGTTTGGATCCCTCATTATGTGCATATTATTTTACTTTGAAGAATACTTTCCTTCCATAGGCAAAATAGTATGGGATATAAGCAGACCTATAACCATACAGATATATGAGCATATAGAGTCACTAGGAACAAACTTTGATGATATAATGAGTGAGTATTTCAAAAGCAATAAGGAAATGTTGCAAGCTAGAACAAGGATACCTGAAAATTTGATAGAAGAACACAAAGATGACATATGTTTTATGGTAGATACTGATTTCACGTATATCCAAGTAGTAGTACCTAGGAAGTCCTAGCTTTCACATTTAGAGTATGAAATCAAATCAGGACAAGCCAATGAGTGCATCAAGGCACTATTAAATAAACCAATTGACAACAAACAAGCAAGATTTGGCACCTATGAGGAAGCCAAACAAAAGATCAAGACAAATATTGTTGTCAAGAAGATTATAAACAAGAAGGACAAGATGGTAAAAAACTTAAACAAGCAACTTGCAGTTACAGAAGAAAGTGAAGAGGAAACAAATGGTAAGGAGGAACAAATAAAAGTACAGTCACCTATCGGTGAAGAAGAAGAAAAGAATGACTCAGAGGGAACACAGTCAGATTCTCCACCTCCTCCTACACCCAAAAGAGAAAGAACAACAGTCGCTTCAAGAACAAGAAGCCAAACTGCAAAAGAGTCAACTCCTTCACCATTATAGAAAGGAAGAGTGAGGATATACAAGAGAAAACCAGCTCCTCCAAAACAAAGATAGACCAAAAGGAGGAAGATGACTAGAACTCAAGAAGATCTAGAAGAATCAGCTATGGATGATTGTGATGTAGAAGCACAAAAGGAAAAAGAACCTTTGGTGCCTACAAAAATTGATAAAATATGCAAAAATATTTCAGAATCACGGTCTATTTCTGATCCTAACATTAGGAAATGGTTAAAATTCAGTACAGAGGATCAAAATAAGATTGAAGATGCAATAATTGAAAAAATGTGCAAACATTATTATGTGCCACTGGAATTCTCAGAATATGACGTTCCCAAAGAACTATCAGAGAGATTGTCAGCTAGATGGACCTTTGCACTACATTAGGAAAAGGAAATAAGAGAAAGAACACTTGTAAATCTTATTCCTTCTAATACAAATAAGGAAGAAATTACTGAGATAATGAAGAAGTATGAAAAGGAGTTCTCACCAAAATTGAGAGCATATGAATTTCTCAAGGGTAAGATAATTGATCTTGATCAAAATAGCATTAAGAAGTGGTGCAAGATACTCAAAAAGCCCACTAAGGAAGCTAGCTCGGAGAAGGAACACATCATCATTAAAGATATACAAGATGACTCATCTATGGAATTGGATAGAGAAGAGAGTGATCTAGCAGGCCACAAACATACTAATGTTGTAGATGAAGTATGGCCAGACACTACTCTTCACAACACTCAAAGTGAGGATAGTCAAAATCCACCAAGTCCACTTCATATTGACTTGAGCGGATAAGAAGAAGTTACCAAAGAATATCTGACAATAAAAGGTAACATAACTGATGATATCAATGACGAATCATGGTTAGATAATAGTGTAAATGACAATACAGGAAAACACCCTGCAGAAGAAGTGCAAAAGGATGAAGACATCAATATTGCACATGATAATATCAATGGTCAGGAAACAGCTACTAACAATGTAGAAGTCAATACACCAACAAACATGAGCATATTAATCGATGCTATTAACATTGAATCAAGTCAGGAGAAATCATCTAAGAAAGATGATGATATACCCAAGGACATGGGTAATGATGAAAATAAAGATGCATCAAATATTCAAAAGGATACAGATACATAAATGAAAGATGCAACCGACACTCAGCAAGAAGTGTCTACAGAAAAAGATAAAGGAGAAGATAACAAAGCGGATGAAACATTGAAAAAGGATGAAGAGAAAGAAAAGAGTGAAAAAGTCAAAAAGGATGAAAGCAAGGAAGAAAAAGAAGATAAATCTATTGATACACCCAAGGAAAATGAGGAGATGTCTTCACAAAACTAGTTGGTGGACTCAGAACAAAAACAACAATATGCTTCATCTTCTCGACCCTCACCCACCAAATCAATCCAATCTCAAGGTTTACAAATGGTAGTGCACCAATCTGCCTCCCAGCCAAAGAAGAAAAAGAAAAATGCATTGAAGAAAGATATCTTGGCTGTCACACTTGATGAGGTAATAGAAATACCCAAGTGGGATGTATCTACTTTAGATACTGAAACACTTCAAAAGTTTGGAGTAATGTGTCAAAGAAAGGCAATTC
>MU225875.1:205586-224946 GCA_018584345.1 Thuja plicata
GGCTGTCACACTTGATGAGGTAATAGAAATACCCAAGTGGGATGTATCTACTTTAGATACTGAAACACTTCAAAAGTTTGGAGTAATGTGTCAAAGAAAGGCAATTCAAGAGAAAATGAGAAAGGCATGTAGGGAAGCCCAAGCACTTGAACAGGCAAGGGATATTCTACAACAAATTGTTCCAGATGTCAAAATTGAAGATAACACATCAGTCATGGAACAAATAGCAGTTCTTACCAATGCCATCACAAATCAGAATGTAGATGCAGAGAAGACAATGGAAGAATAGGCCGAGATGAAGTATCAACTCAAACTAATTGAGAAGATCAGCCAAGAAGTGGCAAAGAACAAGGTAAAGCTATCTGAACTAACAAGTGAATTAGAACCTATGATTGCTGAAGCTATTACCTTAGTTCATAAATTATGCACATTAGAAAATTTCACTAAAGAAAATAGTGAAAAGATGTCAATTCAGATCTAACAGCTAGTGCACTAAGTATGACCTCTGATGCAAAAACTATAAAGTTGCATCATGAAAAGATAACAGAGGTAAACAAATTAAGACAAGAAATATGGGATGCAGAGACTCAATTTAGAAATCAGGTTATAGAGATTCAAGCTCAAATTTTTTCAAACCTCACCACTCTACAATAGAATATTACAGATGCGAGAAATCTAATCATGACCCTAGAGATGTTTGTGGTAGACAGCATATATGACATGCATGTGAGGATATCACTTGAGCATTTACCTCTTGAGAATTTGAGGGGGAAATGGGAGAAAATGATGGAGGAAATCAAAGCCTCACACTCTCACATTTTTGAAAAGATGTAAGTACCTTTGCACTCATTATCAAAAAAGGAGGAATGTATACATATGTACAATATACTTTAGTAAGAAAAAGGAGGAATGTATACATATGTATAAATACATTGAGGATATGTATAATGCATGTACAACAAGATAGACATGTACATAAACTTACACTTATCGACATATGCATAGGGGGAGTCATTTCATGACTAAGGAAGAAGTATACATAGGTGTACATACTAATGCATCAAGTATGGTGCACATATCAGTTTTTGATACTAATGTCAAAGGGGGAGATTGATGACATTAAGTTTTGTCATTAGTATACTTAAAGGGAAAAATATGATGAAGGTCATCGGTATAAGCCTAACCAGAAGACAGTAAGCATAAATGACAGACAGCAAGCATACCCAATAGGACAAAATGTCTAACATGAAAATACTAAGTATATAAATTAACGACAACAAGCATAACCGATGATATAGTTTTGAGAACATCGCCGATGGAGATGAAAAGGCATACCTGATAATACAATTTTGAGAACATCACTGATGGAGCAGAAAAGGCATACTTGATGGACAGTACAAGTAAGGAACACCGACGGAGAAGAAAATTGACAGACTGACAGAGCAGCCCGACCATCAGAACTGACAAACAGTTAAAGAACCCACAAAAAGTGGATATGTTTTACACGTCAGATAAAGCAATGTAATTCTATTTATAGAGTTTTTATTTGTTTTAGATCTTAACTTTAGGGTAAATCAAGCATATTGTAAATGTTTTAAAGCATCCTAACGGATCTTAAACATATCTAACTAATGATCAAGGTCAAGTTGTAAACTTTGGATCTAGAGTTAATTTGAAAAGTGTGAATCAAGAATAGAGCTAGAAACTAGTATAAATAGATGTTCCATCATTTGTAATAAGAGATACTTGTAATAATTTGAATAATGATAGTAGATATGGAGAGAATCTAAGCAAAAGAATAGAATTCATGCAAGGTATAGAAATAGATCACATCAGTTATCAAGAACACAGAAAGGCTACCGACGAGCAGAGACAAGGTATTACTCAATCACTCAAGGTGATTACATACATACATTGTAAGTTATACAAGATATGTTATCATCAATTAGAAATTGCATTAACTATCATATCAACAATTATATTGTAGTTGCATTCTAACAAGTGCATCACAACATAAATCCTTTTGTAGAAGGTGGACTTAACAATTCTTTGATAAATCTCTTAACAGAGTGCACACCTAATGGTGTTGCTAAAAGCTTCAAATGAAGTAGATCCTAATAGGTCTCCACTCTAATACTCTTAACAAGGTAGATCATTAGAAGTGATCATTTGTAAGCCTTTACCAGCTCCCTTCTTATCTGCAGATAGTGAAGTTTTGTGGGTAGACATCCCCACCGCAATTTTTACTTCCTAACAGGAGTTTTCTGCAATATCATATCATGTGTTATGTTTTATTTATTTTCATGAATGTTTCTTGAATGTTTATACATATAAAGAACTTATATTATGATCACACATACATAATCAAAGATGAAAAGATAGATAGGTATGTACAAATCTGATGACACAAAGGTTAATGGATCAACCACATAAAAAGTTTTAGAGGTACTGATTCACCCCTCCCCTCTTAGTACATCATTCCAATAATTCCAACACACCTTGCATATCCCATCCATGGTACAAGATAACACCATCATCCTTAAGCAACTATCTTCCTCTTTATGGAGTCATCTGTTATAGTTCCTTCTAAACTTCTTCCTCTATCATCTTTTCAAAAACCTTAGTTTCCACATTCTCAGAGGCTTCCCTCAATTTTCTTCCTTTATATTGATATAAAAAAGATTTAAATTCTGTATAAAAAACAAAGACACCATCAAAAATCATCTCATGCTCAATTTCCCTCATATCCCCTAATCCATCTAAATACAGAGGTCCCAAGTTAAGTTCATTTTCCTCACACTCAATAAAATAGTCTTAAACCCCAACCCCTGCTTCTTCTCTGAAGAGGACATCCTCATCATCACCTTTGGGGTTGGGAGACAAGTGTGCAATTGGGGAGTCTTTGCTAATCCTCAATGGGGGATCTTTAAATACCCGCAGAGGAACATTATTGACAATATTTTCTTCATGCTCAATCAATATCATGGATCTAGCCACTAGATTAGTGATACCTTAGACGACTTGCATATTAATTCTTCCTCTTCTTATTTTCCACTGAAAAGCCTTTTCCACCTTTTCATATATTTCCTTCCTCTTAATAGCTTCATCCATTTCCAAGTTTTAGATCAAATCATCAATGAGAAAAGGCATATGCCCAAGTGATCACAACTTCTGAAATGTTCTGTCTCTTCCTATATATCCCTCAGGATCAAAGGTTGTCCTTATATCTCCTTGGCAGGATCCATACACACTGAGTTTTTCATTGATATAATCATAGCTCTGCATAGTTTTCATGAAGAAATCACCAAATGACAAAGTACCAGGTAAGAGTGACTGCTTATTGCTTGATGCCAAATGTTGCAAATTTGACGATGTCATCTACCTCACAATTTCTAGGTAAGCAATCCTATCAGGAACTGTGATTGGGAGGTCATTAGGGAAACCTTTGAAACTGTAAACCCTTATCCTTGTACAATTTTGGAAAGCATACCAGTCACCCCAATTGTGGTCTACTGGGCTTTGTTTAATATATTCCTTGGGTTTGAGAAACCTTTTAATTTCTAATGATAGAGAATGATTATATTCTCCTCTCAGTAGTCTCATCAAAGGCTTGACAAAATGCTCTTGAAAACATAAATAGTGTGAAAAGGTAGACCTGCAACCCTAGATTTTTAACCACAACTGTACTGCATGTCTAAACCCTTGAACATCATACTCCCTAATTGGCAATCCCTCACCCCATACATTGTTTTCTTGCCCAAAAAATAGAAACATATGCATCAACAAAGAATAATTCTTAAACCCTAACTTAGATGAATCCTTTTCAAGCTTTTCTAAATCTATAGTAATTTTGTCAGCAACATATGTGGAAAAATCAAAATAATTAGGGTCTTTAGATTCTACATCAATTGCAAGGACCATTAAAGCTATATTCATCAGAAGAGGGCTCTCAATTCACATACCTAACCATCACTCATGTAAGTACACTGCAAATATGGGTAAAACAACTTCATATCATATGGTGGGCGGTCATCGCTTGAAAATACTAGTCTTGAATTTCCCACCTTAGGGTGATAAAAAGACAACACCCAAGTCTTGTACACCATTTATATGGAAAAATACTCCTCCCTTAGTTTTGGTATGTTCAAATTGGCTTCATAACCTGGCTCTAGTTGAAAACCCTTCTCAATTATTTTTTTCATAATAAAATCAATGGTTTGTCAGAAGCTGCATTTACAGTCTTAGTTTTGGGATCGTAACACTTGATAATTTCCTACATCAATTCAATATTTACAAACACATTTGGAACAACTTGTCTTTCCAAATTTTTCTTCCATGGATTGCACTTTGGGGTCCTCTCTAGCCTCCTACTATAATGAAACATGAACATTGCATAACCCCTAGATCTAGTCCACACATCTCCTATTTCATCGCATTTATCCTCAATTCATTCATCCCCTTGCTTCACATTCTTAAACCTCTGAGTAGATAGTAGAATTTAGTCAAGAAAATCTTGTTTTAAATGTATTCCCTCAGCCTTCTTCCTCCTTGGCTTGATTTTCTTAGTGGGATGATCAACCAAATCTTATTTTAAATGTCTTCCCTCGGCCTTCTGTCTCCTTGGCTTGATTTCCTTAGTGGGTTGGTCAATTGGGGCATCCTTCTATTTCTTTCCCCTTTGTTTCTTTGATGATGAAGACTGCATATTCTTTGACTCCTCACCAAGCTCCACCATTCAATTAAAAACTTCATGAAACTCTTTAATTCTCAATCCTCAAAATCTTGCAACTCTACCAATCGGATCGCAACGGTCATATACAACTCAGACTATCTTCTGTCCAAAAAATAAATTTATTAATTTTAATTTTCAATGCATTCAAAAGATTATGCACCATTGAGTAATCCTTTATGATCATCTTCACAGTACCTAGTGGTTTATCGATTAACTAAAAACCCTTGTTTTCTCTTTTTCCTTATCCAATTACATATCTTATTCGAAATCACCTTCGAACAATACTATATGCCCTTACTCAACAAAATGTGCTGACAAAATATCCTATCAAATAACCATCAGGCTTCATTAACTTCTTACACAACTTACTTGATGCCTTTATTATCTGATGGGTTCCTGTGTAGGGCACGACATCTGATGCAGGTGTCATCTATTTTATTATTTAATATTGAATGACACACTCAATCCACATCGTATAATCCCTTTTTAAGAAAGTTACTAGTTACTCAAAAATTTATTTCTTCTGATACAAAGAATGTTTTAAATTCCCTTTATTGCTTATTAAGTCTTAATTACTCTATGTTAATTGCTTCGTTACCTACTAAGTGTAATGACAGTTATGGCTTTCAGACAGACAAAGTGTCTGAAGAGACTTGTGTAGCAAGCCGGAAGCGACAGGCGAGAAAAAGTAAGCACTTCACTGTTAAAACTGCGCCAAAAGTTGTTGCATTTTAATTGGTCCATTTGCATTTGTATTTTGTCTCATCTGTCCAGTCTCGATGAAAACATTCTAGAGTTTTGGTGATGAAAATAGAAAGAGGTATTCGACTTGTGGGTAACAACTGCGCCAAACAAAAACAGAGATTGAGGAATAGAAGAATTAAATAATAGAAGACATTGGAGTGAGTTAGAAATTATTACTTACTCGGTGTTGTATATTGAAGAAAATACCTTTATATTTATTTATTTTTCTAAATTTGTTGAAATGCATTGAAAAAATAGTTTAATATTTTATTTTCTTGCTGTAATTTGGTCAAAATGCTTTGGGTATTGCCTTTTTTGTATTCTTGCATTTAATTGCCAATTTTATTGTATTTTCATTTGTTTTTGTCTCATATGTCTAGTCTTGACAAAAATATTCTAGAGTTTTGGTAACAAAACAAAAAGAGGTATTCGACTTGTGGGTAACAATCGCGCCCACCAAAAATAGAGTTTGAGGAATAGAAGACTTGAAAAATAGAAGACATTGGAGTGAGTCACAAAATCTAACTTAATCGATGTTTTATATTGAAGAAAATGTCTTTATATTTATTTATTTTTATAAATTTGTCAAAATGCATTGAAAAAATATTTTAATAATTTATTTTCTTGTTGTAAATTGGTCAAAATGTTTTCGGTATTGCCTTTTTTTGTATTCCTTTATTTAATTGTAGTTTTTGTTGCATCTGCATTGGTCCATTTGCATTTGTCTTTGTCTCATTTGTCTAGTCTCGATAAAAATATTCTGGAGTTTTAGTGACGATTGGTGATAAAAAAGAAAGAGGTATTCGACTTGATGGTAATGGTTGTACCCAGCAAAAATAGAGATTGAAGAATAAGAGACATTGGAGTGAGTTAGAAGTTCATACTTACTCCGTATTGTATATTGAATAAAATGCCTTTATATTTATTTATTTTTTAAAATTTGTCAAAATGCATTGAATAAAATAGTTTAATATTTTATTTTTTTGCTGTAAATTGGTCAAAATACTTTGGGTATTGCCTTTTTTTATATTCCTGCATTTAATTGTCATTTTTTTCCTTGTATTTGTTGTCGAAGGTAGAGAGTATAATCCATAGTAAATTTTTGGCGTGACAGAGAGAAATAACACAACCTTTGCAAGAGTTGGTGGGAAAAGAGTTAGCACAAAGCACAATTATAAAAAGGTGTGTCCTAACAGTTTGTCTCCATACTTTTCAAATCTATAATTTGTCTTGTACATTACCTTGTATTAATGTAACATGTGTATTCGCTGATTTTTATTTTTTCGGTTAACGGATTGGGGTTTTCAAGGGGGTGGGTTGTAGATGCACTATGAACACGAAAAGTTGTAGTTGTAGGCATTGGGTGTGGATTGCAAAACCAAAAATTAGACTACCCTTCAATGTCTAGGATTTGGATTTGAATGTCTGTCACAAAATTCTCAAAAATAAGGATTTGGATTATTCTATATATAGATATTTTTAACTATTTATTATATATTTATATTAATTTAAATTTTCTTGTAAAATAAAGCATAAAAACATAGAAACTTTCTTAAATATTTTGAAATTTTTGCATGAATTGGTACTATATATATTCTAATGTAATTCAAGGAATGTCAAGTTTGTAATACAAATTTATTATGTAATATATGTATTAATCAAAATATTTAAACTTTAAAAGAATGTATTCATAAATTAAATTTATTTGGACAATCAATATTTTTCTTAAAGTGTAAAATGAAAGGCATTAAAATGACCAAATCGACATAAAAAATTCATATGACAGGTAGGGGTGACCGTCAAATTCCAGGCCTGTCAAGACCTTCCTAGAAACTTACCAGCTGAGTTATGTCGATGGCAAAAACAAACAACGGTTTTCACTATTTGCACATGCGTACTTAAGAGTTTGTCAATATTATATTTAATTGCACAAGCGTGAATAAAAATCTACCCTTGAACTTAAAAGACATGATCGCTGGTTAAACGTCTTGTAAATAAGGAAACTATGACCTACAATATAGAAGCCACATGATGTTTTCCATTACGCAATTGTGCACTTAAAATTTGTTAGGATTTTATGTTTAGTCATCCCAGGGGAAATGCAAACTGGAATGTTTAAAATCCACAAGGCAAAACAAACGACAGTACATGTTGGGAAAAACAAAAGCAATGTTAACCCAATAGAAGATGTTGGCACAACATTCCATTGTGCAATGTAAAATGTTTATTTATCTTCATCTTGATAGTTATGTTGTGCCCATTTGGTGTAGAAATCACAGGAATGTTGGTCGCATATCTCAAAACACACGGAGTTATTCCCATGAACAGTGTCATGGGATGGGAAATTTGCCTTGCTCATTTGGTGTAATTTTTTTTCATACGAGTAAATATAAGTTGCGTAATTGAAAAATTATTTTTACCATAAAAGAAGATTTGTGTAAAAGAATATTTAAATCAAAGCACATAGAACTCAACATAGTCTGAAATTTATGAATATTCAGGCATGGTATGTGATGTGGATTTAGATATGGGATATGCATGCATGAGGGGGGGGCGGGGGGGGGAATTATGTTCCACCCACTTTGTTAAGCACTAATTAAGAATCAACAACATATCTTCCAACGAGTTGGTCCATCATTATTTTGTACCTCATAGTAAACATGTTTGGACCAACCCAATGNGGGGGGGGGGGGGGGGGGGGGGGGAATTATGTTCCACCCACTTTGTTAAGCACTAATTAAGAATCAACAACATATCTTCCAACGAGTTGGTCCATCATTATTTTGTACCTCATAGTAAACATGTTTGGACCAACCCAATGGTTCCGCAATTTTTAGAATGTACTCTTTGTTTTATATTGCAACTCTGCAATAGTTAACATCTTAGACAACATAGAGGTGTTTGTTAGCAAGGGAGTCTATAACATGCTCTTCTTATTTTGGTGTAACGATCTCTAAAAGTGTCTTGTAGATGTGATAAATCCACTTGACATTAGAGTGTGATTGGAGGAATTGAATGTCCATGCTTATTAATCAATTTGTTGCACTTCTTATACTGTTTGATTTCCAAAGCATCTAGGTGACACAAAATGGGTAATTGTGTAAGTAAATTTTAGTTGTCAATAGTTTGTAGTAATTTAAAGTTGTGTAGTAGTGTCGCCCTCTATACTTTTTTTAGAACTCCTTAACGTTCTCGCAGAACTAAAAAAATATTCTTTTATACATCTCCTTTTGATTTACAGCTTGTTGTGATGGGGAGGAAATGCAAGTGGCACCTCCTCTCCCAACTTGAAGTACAAGACTTTGGCGATGGAGTGAAGCCTTTCTCTTCCAATGATATCAACTAGAGTCCAATTGGTGTGGAAGATGATAAGGTAACCGACTTGTGTATGGTGATTCCAATCCACAGAATTGAGGCTTTTTTGCAGGGGAGTAAAATAGGGAAGGCATTGAATGTGCATTTGTCTATGTGTCCCATAGAGACCACAACTATGCAGAGTACAAGGAAAATAGAATGAAGATTTATTCCAGGCGAGTAGAAACAATCGACATAATATTTTTTTCAAAAATTATCGCAAAACATTTATGGTTGATGACATGACTATCTTTATGTGCAGTTATTGGTGCTCGTTTGGGCCAGAAGATAAGAGGGATAATACACCGACAAAGAGTCTATCAATTTACAAAGAAAAGGGGTTGTCAGTGCCACTTCAATGTTAAGGTTATGTTTGGTAGACAAGACGTGGCTATTTTGAGTTTCACTGAAATGTTGCACATAAATGTAGATGGCATTGTTTGTCATGGTGAAAATGATCCAACCAATGAGTCGTGGTCTCCCATTGTCCCGAACCTTTCTGTGGAATGCAAGTCTTACATAGACAAGCTATTGGAAATGGATGTCAGTGTGGATGCAATCATCGACCGACATCTGACTAATCCACATTTTTTGAGTATGTCACAAAAGAGAGATAGTTTCCTGACATGAAAAGATGTCATGAATGCATGGAGGAGAGAGAAGTCCACTCAAGCTCAAAAAAATGCTCATGATCCTGCTAGTATCCTACAATGGAAAGAAGTGGAACCCAATAATTTATTTTATTGGCCATAACCACAAAATGATGGGAGACCTTTCATTATGGGTATCCAAACCCAATGGATGCTTCATACGATGGTTCAACACTCACACAATTCTATAATCTCTAGGGATTCGACATTTGGCACCAAAAAATATGGGGTGAGACATTTTGTGCTTATAGTGACTAGTAAACAACCTTTCTACTTGATGTACATCATTAAAATTATGCATTTATTCTCAACTTCTTTATCATGTGCAGTATCAGCTTTATACATTGGTCGTGTTTGACAAGCAACAATCTAGGGTGCCTATTGCATGGGTCATATCATCCCGTAACAAGATTGAGGGCATCAAAGGGTGGTTTCATGTCATATATAGATGAGCAAAAGAGGCTAGAAATGACTGGATGGTAAATGCCTTCTTGATTGATGATGCCATAGCAGAGATACAGGCCATTAAGTAAGTGCATGCATATTTTTCTTTGACTGCCTGTTTCAACTCCCTTTACAAGTATCCTTTCCTATTTTCCCATGGTTGAAGTCACTCATGGTCCAATTCATGTGCACTAGGGAAGGTTTTCATTGTCTTGTCATTCTATGCAATTGGCATGTGTGTCGGACATGGCTGAAGAATGTGCTGAAGTATGCATCGAAAGATAGAGAAAAGGAAATGTTTGAACACCTCGAGATGATAATGAAGACAATTGGTGAGAGTGAGGATATCATTCATAGGCCATTGACTGATTTATGGGTGGATTTTTATGATTAGCCACAATTTATAGAATATTTATCAAGGACATGGTGTCAAGGTGAGGGACGTATAGGTAAGTGATCCCTATCTTTTTGTGCAACTGTTTTTTATTTCATAAACCTTGTTTTGTAAATTATACTTCATTCAGGTGAAAGCTAGCACCCACATTGTGCAGGTAGAAATGTGGGCAAAAAACTTCAGACTCTTCCTACACGTAAATCAGGACACAAAGACTTCCATAGAATCGTACCATTGCACATTGAAGATGTGGTACCTTTGCGATCATCAAAAAAATGTATGCATCAGATGGATCATTCGTAATTCACTCTCATTTATAGGATGGAACCATTCTATAGGAAAAAGGAGAAGTTATAGGACTCTGGTTTCATCATGAACTACAGGATGCAAAGTTTACAGACAACTATAGAGAGGGCAAGAGAAATTCCCAATGATGATTTATTTCCTGATGAAACTGGACCAAGATACTATATCATGAAAATCCAGACATTGTGCAATTTCTATGTGGTCAGACCCTACGGTAATCACATGTACGTGTGTCATTGTCTGTGGGCCCTGCAAGGAAACACATGCAAGCATGCATTGAAGGTTTCAGCCATGATTGTCAGCTCATCTGATGTTGTAGAAGGTGTTACTGGAAAGATAATATTTTTTGGTCATTTACACTATTTTGTGAATGATGTACTTGGGATATGGATTTATGCATCGATCAATTGCCTCTAACATGATAATTCAAATGCAGGAGATTTTTGCACGCTGAATGATTCAGACATATTAGAACTCGAGAGTTCACCACCATGTATGGTCATCAAAAAAACATGCCATAGTTTAGGAACCTCAGAATACCCTAAAATGGTAGTTGATGTTCAATCACCTCTTGAGACAATGGCTCGGTGGAATGAATCGATCGGGTTGTTAAAGTTTGCAATGCAAACAATTCCACAGACAAATGAACAAGTGATAACATTCTCAGAATGTGTCAACCGTTTCATGATCGATTTTGATTGGTCAGGTGTTGTTCCATTCACTCTGACACCCACAATGGTTCCACATGCAACAAGCATAGTTTGGATGCATCCGTGGTTTATTACTAGTAGGGTTCGCATCCCTCGGAGGGCGATAATGCATGCATGGTTCTAAGCATGACCAATCTAGTGAAGTTGATGCTTCACAATCATTTGTGTTTCCCATTGATGGTTGTAGGAGGGGGAGGACTAATAAGGACTCCTTACATTTTGTAGAGCACGGTGGGAACGCTACCTCTACTCCACCAATAGTTGGTGAGCTCTTCAGTTCCAAAAAAAATACATTCATTCTGAATGGTTGAGAGCATTGAATCTTTATATTTTACTCTTCCCTTTTATCAAGACACTGTAAACTTAATTAGCAACAGTTGTTTGTGATTTGTAACTAGCACCGACATCTATCTCGAGTAATCATCGACAGAGATTGTCATTTGACATGGTCAAGAAGATGGCCATGGTGGTGCCAATTAGTCAGCATGCACATGATCCTTGTCAAATATTTTTGCGCTATGCACTATTTTTTAGGCTTTATTGATGTTTATTTATTGTCCACTGCACATTCTCTACTATACACAAAATTTGATGGTGTTTGTTGTGATAATTAGTGCCAACTTGTGTATTTTTTTGTGTAGTCAAAGATTTAAGTATGACATGGATGATGTGCTACACTATATTATGTCTTGATATGCTCTGGCCAATTAACGAACACATTCTCTTTCTATACACAATTTTGCGAAGGACATGATTTTGTGGAGGTTTTTGATTGATATTCGCCCATGCTGGACACACACCCCACTGGAAAACAAAACAAAGAAAAACATTGTTTTCGTAACATTCTTACTTTGTCAACCTTAACATAATGACTTATTTGATGAATTTTTTTGATATATCTATATGAATTTAATTTGTTTTAGTAACATGTTATATTTTGGCGAGTGTAGAAACACCAAAGACTCTTTTACTTTGTTGTTGGCTTGCTTCAATATGAACAGGTTGATAGTTGTGCGCCGCAGGAGGTATGGTCTTCTATTGAACATACTTCTATGCCTCTTTATAAATATTTGTATGTTTTAGCTGATCAATTGAATTATCTTCTTTTTTCTATGCCCATCCTTAAATCTTACTGACTGTGTTGTTCACTATGTATTCAGGGTACTAGAGTACCATGTTACCAACAATCCTCCACTGACAAGGATAATCGTACTCCCAGATCAAATGCTAGAGATAATTGTACAGGGCTTCCCTAATTTGGATTCTGTGTGGAGGGGTGGTAGATGAAAATTCAAACAGATGTCTTGGGAAACCATGACATGATAATATCAATATATGCATGGAGGTTCTATTTATCGTATGCCATTGATAGAGATGAGATGTGGGCACAGTCAAGAATAATCTTGTCTTACATAATGTTCTGGCCTATACGTCTCCCAAGGCTGATAGTCTCATGCTCTATGAGAGAGACCAGGACCAAGCGACGGTTGCAGGACTTGCTACCAAGCAAGTTTGTGTTAGATGTGTGTGGAAATTTTCTACACAATTTGATTATGCTTGACTATACAGATGGTTTTAGGACACAGTGCAGTCGCAAACCACCATTCAGATTCCAAAGGTTGATGTTGCGACACCCACAGGCAGAAAGATGATCATGTGGCATTTTGTATATAGTGTAATAATGTGCTTTGCAAGTTATTGTACAGTTGTACATTTTCAATCGACTATGATTAATGTGAAGTATGTTTTGAAAATAAATCTTTGTATTCAATGTGTATATGCAATTGACACCCCTTCAAATAACCTTATTATCCATTTTTTCACCACATTTTTCACTACAAATATTTTATAAAAGTTTTTAAAAACAAAAGCCATGCCATATAAATAATTTTTTTTGATACAAAATAGTAAGTAGACAATGTTTTGTACTCACATTTGAATATGTAAGGACTTATTCAACATACATTTCAAAATCCAGAAAACACACTGGATTTTCACGAAGATTTCAGTATATCATATTCATGTTTTGCATCCTCTGTATTGTAAATCTACAAAGGATTTTTATATTTATTTTGTTCTTTAGCATCCTTTGTACTATAAATCCACAAATGAATCCATTAGCAAGTGGTGTGTCTTATTAACCATTGGCAAGTGTTATGTCAAACTCATTGATCCATGTTTCATAAGACACTACTCATAAAACACTTGTTATATACAAAAATAACATAAATGAACTTGACAGAAGTGTATAATATTAATTCTCCTGCTTCTCAGTTTATGAGATAAAGGGGCTTTCAAATGAATGTATCATAATTCACAACACAACCGTAATTGAATTTAACTTTCCCTATGAAAGACCAACTACACAAGATAGAAGTAGAAAAAAAAATATCAGATGTCTCTTGATGTTCCAACTACGGAACATCACACAATTTCTTCACACATTGGCTTAGAGTAGCAATTATGAATCAGTGATAAGTAAAAAAGATAAGTGATTAGAAAGATAAGATATTTGCAAAAAAAGAAACTTCCTTTCTTATTATTTAAGAATAAAAACTCTTAAAATATAATTACTGTACTTTGAAAGAATCATGTCATTTCATTCGGCCCTTCGGAACAGAACTATTGATAACAACAAAAAGGAAAACTGCAAATAGCCTCTATCAAGCCACGTATAAACTCTTCACAATTTCCAAATATGCAATTCTGTCTGGAACAGTGATGGGAAATTTTAAAGGTGTCATATCAAAATCAAACACCCAGAAGTTAGTGTAATCTTTACAAACAAACCAATCTCCCCAATTGTAGTTGACTATTCATCTTTCATCATAAACTTTAGGCCTGAGAAAGCTATTAATCTCAGAGTAATCAGATGGGACATTATAGGCCCTCTAGATACTTTGAACAATGAATTCATCGAAGTGAACATAGTGAGAGCCCTTAAACCTATGGTCCCAGATTAATGTCCATAATTGAACAGGAAGTGATTCTCCCTTTCTACCAATAGTCATTATTTTTTAGCCCTTAGGCCACATTTCGCTCTCGTGGAAATAAAATAGAACCATTTACATCAAAACTGAGCAATGCTTGAAGTATGTATGACAAGGGTTATGTCTAATGCCAAACAAACCCAAATAATGTATTCTAAAAATGTACCTTGCATAGTCCAATGCCCTACGGTTATGGCACTGCACATCTATAGCTATCACCATAGGAAAAATTGACATGTACTCGGTGGTTTCCAAAACAAGTACTTGTCCACACATGTAATATGTTATCTATAGGTATGGGCAGAATAAACCAACATGGAATGGTGTACCATCTTATGCACTGAATGGTGTTACATCCCACCTCTTCTTCCTTTAGAGAGTTGATTGTGTGCTTTGATTCACAATCCATATACTCGGCTATATTATAAATGGACATGTACTCATGTCAATCACCTCTCAATATTTATGAAGCCAGAGTCATCAAAAAATGGATGCAGCTAAGGTCTAGAAAGAATGAACCATTGACCAAATTTGATAAATGTGAAAACACCACAGAATTTTGTGACATTTTCAGCATCTATTCTTTATGATCTACATATTTTGTGGTTGAAAACTTACATGTGTTTTCGCGAATTTGAAAAAAAAAAGCTTAGACTTTTTTTTTGTCAATGGTACATTATTTCTACCTCAAAAAAATATCCCTTCGAAACCCTACAACTGCATAATGCAAATGCAAAAGATCAGATCCTCCTACCTACTTTTCCACAACTTGGAAGAGCACCGCCACGGCCAAAAACCCTCTGGAAATATTTAAATATTCAAATAACACCCATTCAAATGGTAACCATGGAGCAGAAACTACATCGACGAATGAGATTGATCCTTAAATTAATTTTAAAACACGACCATCTAATCAACCCTAAAAACACACATGAGCCCGCCAGTGAGTGAACTACAACTAGGATACGTGGCAGCTCCATGTAGCACCTTCAGTCCCATTTAACCTTTCCTCATAAACTTGATAGGTGTCACACAGGCATGATTTTGCGATGAATATCCAACGTGAATCTTCTCTTAGCAGCATCACACCAACCATTGGATCTAAAAAATCTTACTAACCTGTGCCTATCTTTTGTGGCCCCACTTAAGCAAGATCTCTGATGGACACCTGTCAGCTAGGCATGATCCCGCCATGAATAAAAATCATGCATATTTTTTTTACGAGATTGTGACAAACATCCATTTGGATGAAGATCAGTGTCTATCACTTGCTCGATAAGTGAAATCATGCTTCGAATAAGTTGACAGGTTCAATAATGATGGCTAAAGTTGTTTGAAATGTGGTGGGGCCGCTTCACATGACTCATCAAATAAAAAGTTGTGTCGAGTAACCCAGCAAAAATAAAGGTTATTCAAAAAAGGAAGGGGTCCACTGAGTAATGATGTCATGTTGAATAACATTAACCATTGGGTAAGTTCAAAGGCTGCTACAAAAGGGCGAAATAACTCATCGAGTAAGGCATCATTTCAAGTAACTTAAAGGCTAAGTAACACAAAGAAAAATTTTGTTCTTGTTCGAGGGTATTTAAGCAATAAAAAAATTAAAGCATTATTTGTAATAGATGAAATGACTAGCTTTTAAGGGTTTGTATGACAATTTCAGTGTTTCATGTCTGATTATCTACCCAAACTGTATGCACATAGTGGTAGATGATTACAAACTGTAACATATTTTATTTGGAAACAGACGGCTAATGACCAAATTGTTGTTTGTTAACGTTGCTTGATATATTTTTCTTCCATGTGTTGGTGACATTCATTTCAGACTTTCTTGGCATACTTCTCTGACCCTTTACCTACACTCAGTACCCGACAAAGCTCTTTCATGATTGTATACCATTGTACATGGACTATACCCTACGTCTCATCACCAACTACATGGTCATCCATTCTAATCCATTTTACCATACATAATTTATGTTCTTTTATGTATGGATGTGTCCCCTAAAGTGTATGTCTGGTGCAATATGTTTGGAGCTTAGCCGCGTTCGACGGTTTATGCATGAATTGACAAGAGAGTTGTATTTTGTGTTGTTCAGTTACACTAGAGAAGACTGTTACTAGATAGAGAGGGAGTATAGGAAGTCTCATATTGTTATCACCATATGTAAACCCAATAACATATGGCTAGTATCATGGACAATAAAAGGACCTTTCCTATCCTTTAAGCATTGAACTTTTTCCGTTCTTTAGAATTTTGTAGATTCTAGTGAGATGAATAATAGATTCCTATAATTATGGCAGTCGGATGACTACCAATTGAACTAAATGCACCCTTAGTTGTAAAAAGAAACCAATTATATGATGCCACATCAGTTATAAAAGTACGAGTATCCTTTTTTCACAGTCATTGGGCTCACCTTCTTTTTTGGGTTGTTTTGGACACTTTGGGAAAAGCATGCTGATGTTACATCATATTTGATGATGTGATGCTAAACCCTTAGTTATAAATAGAGGACTTGCCAAGTAATTTACTCTCAAAATTTAGGAGTGATTTGAAATACCCATGTCAAACAAAACATTATTAGTAGATAATTAAAGTGTGTCTAGTCCTTTCTTGGTGGGATGTTTGTACATATAAGATATTGATCAGTGAGGACGGTGTTAGGACTGTAAAATTTTGGTTACCTAGGTGTTGTTTCTTTCCTTGATCTATTGTTATCCAAGACCTAACTTCAAATTTTCCTTAAACCCTAGCTTCCATGTTGGTTAAACCTTAGGTCTCCCATGTTTGTTATAATATCACGCTACCTTTTTGGGTCACTTAAGTTCTTTTTACCCATGGGTTTTAAGTTGTGCATGGGGCCACTTCATTCTAAAGTATTATTTCCTAGCAGGGCTCATATTGTTTTATAGATGTCGAGCAAGTTATTTTCAATCCTACGACAGGCGTGATCCCATGATCAGATGATGCATGATGTTTACTCATTAAGGGATCATTCTTTGTTGACACATGTCCAAGATCAGATCGTGGGTCTGCAACTTCAAGTGGCGATAAAGGTAGATCAAATATTTTTCACTCCAACGGTAGGCGTAGTGCCTTGATCACAAGTTGTATCTTGTTTACTCTTTGTGGAATCATGCTTGGGTGCCAAGTGTCACTCTGAGATCATGGGGTTCACTTCTTCTAAGCTATTGATAGGTTAATGTCAAATTAGATTTGAGTTAATCAGACAATTGGTGTCAATCTGGGGTCAAAAGCTGCAGGAAAGATATTCATTGCTGGTTCACACCTTTGTGCCACGTAGCACATGGTGGGACATGGTCAGGGCTACAGTAAAGATAAAGAACGGGCGAGTATTTTTTGATCCTGTGGTTGGTGTGATGCCTTGATTTGAAGTTGCTCATTGGTTATTCTTCATGGGATCACGCCTGGGTGACGCATGTCCAAGTGGATAAAGAGGGTCAAGTGAGATCAAAAGGCTACCTAGAACTGCTAGGTGTGTTGAGATCACAGGTGTTTTAAAGATAGATCGATGACCATTTTTTAAATATGAACTAAGGGTTTAATCTGGGTCGTTGATGGGGTTTTCCGCACCAAGTGTGACTGTTGAAACATATTTTTAAATATTTAAATGTTTCTAGAGGGTTTCCAGTTGTATGGCGGTTCACTTTGATCCTAGAGGTAGATATTTTGACTAGATTGATGGTGGATCTACATTTATTTGTTGAGTTAATGTTGTTAGATAGGTGGTGATACAGATCAGATTCTTGTATGGATCTTTTGAAGAAAGATTGGTCAGTTGGAGAATGAAAGTTGGTGCAAATCAGATTTCATGGAGGGACAGATGTCAAGTGGATGTCAATTATAGGGTTTCCCTCTTCTATATATGCCTTTATTTTCTCTATGGTAAAGGTTCCAGTTTTTTTGTAGCACAACGAGGCTCCAAAGAGGGTTTCATTTTCCTTTGTTCTGAAGGCAGGTTCCAAGTGTGGTTTCTCTATAAATTTTCTTCATTTTCTTTGCATATAGGGTTTTCTTGATCTCTTTCTAGTTTCAGACAAGGATATCCATTATAATCGTTAGCTTTATGAATGAAATTTTAGTGTTGTTGTACTGTTATCAAGTTGTCTCCATTATGCTTTATGAATCTCAAAGACTAAGGCATCAAGGGTGTTTTGATTTTGTCCATTTTTTATCAGCAATGGAGTCATTTAGAGGATGATTGTGATTTGGGATTTGTTTTTAGATATGTATGAGTTTGGGGTATTGAGGATATGTCAAACTTGTCTTTTAGTGGATGTTGATTAATGTATTGTCTATTCCAGGGTCTCTTCCATTGGGAGGGTTAAATACTTTGAATAGGTGGTTACATATTTGAACATACTAGTGGATCCATAAGTAGAACTTACTTGATAGGACTATATGTTTGATGTAACGCATTAGACATATCAGATTGTGATGTTTTCTTTTTTTATATTCTTCCTTTTGCATTGTTATGTTTGACTCTATTGCCCATTGGATAAGGCACTGGTCTATGTGGGATATGGGGTATTTCAAGGATCCATTAATCAAATACATCAAAGAAAATCCTTTCCCTTTTATGTTTGTATGAAGGAGTTAGATTCGATCTGGTTTTCAAACAGGGTATGTCCAGGATCATGGTATACCAAGCTATGGCCTTAAGTGGCAATGAAAATTCAGAAAATCAAGGTTAGTCAACTTGACGTAAAAAGTTGAACATCTTATCAACCTTATGTGAAAAATTTGTAAGAACTGAATCTGTAGGAAATTGAATGTAGTTTCTAAAATACTAGCCCTTTTCTAAAAAGAAATTAATCTAATTGTTCAATATTTTAGATTTCAATGTAGTAGTACGAAAATTTCAAGAAAAACATAAAAAGTACGTGTATGTCTGACCACCTTAATCACAATCAAATGATGATATATTTTCACAAGATTCTAAATATAAGTAGTAGACTCATGCCCAGATGTGATGCATATTTTTGTGTAATTTTTTACCAAATAAATAATT
>MU225875.1:240454-254979 GCA_018584345.1 Thuja plicata
CATAGTTATATGCATCACTATCATTCAGGGGACCCAAGCACATATTCTTGCACATAACGCAAGTATGAGGCACACAAACATGTGAGCTCATGGAGGATGTGGAAGGGCCAGAAGCATCAGTATGAGGGGGCAACAATGCCGCACTCTGCCTAACGAGTAGATCACTCAAATGGTGAATGGATTGAATAGTCTGTGAGCTGGCCTCAACAATAATGTCAAGATGCTGCATTGTGGGAGGTGGTGAAATCTTGGGAGGGGGGACATATGTGTGAGATTTCATCTGATGTGCCCCTGGCCTGTCCTGGGGAGCGCCTAAGCCCACGCCCTGGTTCTGTCTCATGCTCCAGTAATTGACTTTGTGACCTAGCACAAATTTAGCATACAATTTTTGTATGAAATACAATGGGACATCCAAATTGTTGTGGGGTGGTCTATCAAAAACCATCCACCAGCGATCCCAAAATTTGTTACGTATTGCCTCATTTGTACACCATTTAATTGACAACTTGGTTTTTTTAGGGTCCACTTTTAAACCGGTTTTGGGATCAACAAAAATGTTACATATGTCATGTTTTGTTATGTTTAGATCAAAAACTTGATCATAGTCAAGCCCATCATCAAATTGGGCGTGCATGGATTCACACCAAATAAGTGCAGCATTGTGTTGTTCTGTGAGTTTCTCCATGCTCTCAATAATCGAGGTCAACGTGGAAAACATGGGACGCAAGGTGGGGATATTCGCATATGTGTTATGGTATCCTCTAAGCTGATTTAGATTATCTCCTATGAGATCCTGTATTGGTCGAGGGTTTGAGAACAATTGGTCTTCTGAAGGCGAGGGATTGTTTTGATGTGGTTCTGGATTGTTCATGGACTGAGAGGGAGGGTTTTTGGGTTGGTCTAAATCCATGTCTAATTCAAAAACAATATAGAATAAACAATATCAATTTCAACTCTAGTTTATAATAAATTTTACAAAATAATACACAATATCATATAAAACCTAGTTATTTTTAAAAAATAATAAATTTCAATGCAAAAACAAAAAACAAAAATGAAACAACTATATTTCACTTACCTGGTGTACTGGAGGAAATCTGATATCAGATACCTATCTGATATACGATTTTGTTGGCTCGGTATCGCTGCTTCAACGTTTTCACAATGAAAATGTTGAATGTAGCCGCGGGCAACAATATATTGCTACTGATTGATATCAAATGTTTGATATTATCGGACATCTAATAATGCTTTAGCTTTGGCTTTTGGCTTGGCCAAGTGTACTGACACCCAGGCCTACTCAAAAGTCAACAAACTTTTGGGTGCGCTTTTGGACGAGTGAATAACTCATTTTTTTTATATCACCACTTTTTGGCATACCATGATCTTGCACAAACCCAACATACTTTATGCAAGTGGGATATTGCATAAGATTTGGTAAAAACATTGAGGTACATGTTACCTATAGGTTTGAAAGCTATTCCACAGTTATATATCTGCAAGCTATTATTTGTCACAAGGTTTTATGTGGGTGCAGATTAGGTATACCCACCTGAATGATGTGGAGCTCAAAGTGTAGAAGGTGTTTGAACCTTGTCAATGTTGGCTTTCTCTTGTCTCCTTTCTGCTGAGGGTGTTGAGTTTGTGTCCTAGGTTTTTAATCCTACACCCTAGTCTCAAAATCTCATCTAGGAAAGGAGATTTCAATAAAAAGAACCAACAAAATGATGAATCTACCAGGGATAGAGATGCAATAGTCTTGTTAAACCTTTCAAAGAATATCTAGTGTCCTAATATTCATATCATGTACCTATCCAAGTTACCAACAAAGAGGTTATAGAGTCATGTGCTACAAAGAAGCATTCCTGGGTATGTGCAGGATCATGCAGGTATACCATTCTATGGCCTTAAGTGGCAATAAAAAATCAGAAAATCAGGGTTATTCAACTTGACGTAAAAATTTGAACATCTTATCAACCTTATGTGAAAAAATTGTAAGAATGAAATCTGTAGGAAATTGAATATAGTTTCTAAACTACTAGCCCTTGTCTGAAAAAAAATAATCTAATTGTTCAATATTTTAGATTTCAATGCAGTAGTATGAAAATTTAAGGAAAAAGATAAAAATTACGTGTATGTCTAACCACCTTAATCACAATCAAATGATGATTTATTTTCACAAGGTTATAGATATAAGTAGTAGACTCATACCCGGATATGATGCATATTTTTGTGTAATTTTTTATTAAATTAAATAATTAATTATGAATTTTCAGCTACAACTTATTCAGAATAAAAAACTCTCGTGTCTGACCACCTTAACTAATTCTAAACTTTACAAAATTGCAAAAAAAAATTTCTTATAGTAGGAGAAGCATAGAATGTGACACATATTTCAGATTTCAAAAAGGTTAAACCGTTTGAAAGTTATAGTTGTTTTTCAATTAGGACTTTAGAGATAACTCAATTAGAAAATAAGTAATAATTACTTACTAAACTCAAAATTTGACAACAATTATATTGATGGAAAGCTAATAATGTCTTTAAGAAACCCCTTTTTTCATCAATTTTTAGAAATGGGCTAGTAGTTTAGAAACTACATTCAACTTCCTATAAATTCTACTCTTACAACTTTTTGACATAAGGTTGATAATTTTTTCAACTTTTTACGTCCAGTTGACTAACCTTGATTTGCTGATTTTTCATTGTCACTTAAGGCCATAGCTTGGTATACCATGATCCTGCAGATACCCATTAATAATGTATATTAGTTCTCAGAGGTATTTTTGGGTTTGTCTCTCCCTTTCATTTGGTATCAAGATTAGATCCATGTTTTGCATGTGCATGCATATGAGTTGCAGGTACTTGTATTTGTGTTTCATGTTTCTTGCATGGTGTTTAAGTTTCTAAGTATTTCTTCTATTAGAATTTATTGGTCTGGAAAGATAAAGGAAATCCGTCTTGAAACAATCAATTAATTATTAATCCTTTACAGTTGATAATTATTTTTGGATTCAACAATGATTCTAAAGGATGGAGAAAATAGAGTTGATCATGCAGTTATATTTGTTTTAAAATATTGATTTGAAAGCTCCTATATTAACAGTATATTATAACCCTTATGCATGGTAGTTTTATTTCATTATGTGGTTTTGTGAAGTGGAATATTTAGATTGGGTGTCTATTTTTGGCTCCCTAACAATATGGAGAAACCTTGGTTTTCATGGCTATGGATTGATGTGCTTATATGTGGTGCTTAGTTTTAGTCTCTAGAATTGGAAGGCATTTTTTGTTTAGTTTGAATGAATATACACTAAGATGGAGTTGACCATTGGATGATCTATAACCTTCTAGAATTGCCTAGCTCCTCTATATGAATTTACTTAGGACCTAGTTATCGAGTTGGCCTATAAATGGGCATGGAGTTCCTGGACATCATCTATTGGTTGTAATTTCATGTCTCAATTTTAAATTGATTGGATATAATAGTTGTGTAACTCTTCCATTCGATAATCTATGGTTATGCTTATTTGTGTCATTCTATTATTCTAGTTTAGTTATTTTGATGATTTTTAGACTTGCGGGTCTTCTAGATGATAAGTAGATATGGATTTGCATGTTTGTCACATAACAATGGTTTTGTGGGTTTTACATTTTTCATCAAAGCTCAAGTGGTTTTGTAGATCTATAGGTAAGCTATTTTCCACATTATGATTCTTTGGGGATATTTATAGATGCAAGATAGTTGTAGTTCTGCGTGTATGCCTTGCGCATGGTATGAGGAGGTTTATAGCCCTCTTGATGAGGAAATGTTTGTATATGTTTTTCTACTAGTTATTTGTGGGTTGTGAAGTTGGTATGTTATTATATATTTTAAAACTTTTGGACAATCTATTTCCTATGAAGATTTTACAGTTTTTTTATTCTACTAAAAGTTGTGGGTTTGTTTAGATTTGGAATATTCTTCATGGATTTAGATTCTTATAGAGATGGTTTTGAAAATTTTCACGTTAATAAAATATTTGGTTTGTAGATCTACAGGAAGGATTGTGTTTAGAGTGTTAGAGCATTTCTGATGGAGACAATTTTTCAAAATTTCAAGAATACTTTTATTTCCTTGACTATGGTACTTAGTTGTAGATTTGTTTGAAAAATTAGATCTATTGTTGATTGCATGTTTGAGTCTTAAAATATACATTTTATCCTCTTTGATATCTCATTTACAGTTTACTGATGTGATGATGAGTTTGTATATTTCTCTGTTTGGATCCATGAGTTGTGTGATTGGTAGCTATGTGCAACCTATCGAATATAGTGGGATGACTCGGATGTGGATTGTCTATATCCACTATATTTGACTCATTTTTTATGAAAACTTTGTCAGTTGGACTTGTCTATAGTCATTTATATATTGACATGTTATTATGGGGTGAGAGGATAGATTTTTTTTAGTACCTAGATAGCCATTTATTGGGACTTGTAGCAAGTTGTTTATCTTCTAGTTTTGGAGAACTTGGTTCCACTTATTGTTGTTCATATTGCAAGTGTAGTATTTGATTATGCTAAAATAATGGATGATTTTGGTTTAGGAAATGGCTATCACAATGTTGAATGTTAAGCTTGGCTATTTTTTAAGAATTACACATTGTTGTGGGAGATTTTAATAATGATGGTTTTATCCTCTTAGCTAGAATATCTTGTTCTTACTTTGGTGATATTTCTATTTAGTTGTATGTGGGAAAACTTGGATGATCTTTAGATTAGGAGGAAATTTTATCATTATTCTTGGAGACCTTGACATCATGATTTAGTGAAATATTCACAAGTGATTGTGAATTCATCATTTAGGGATTGATGATCTTCCTTAACATTTGTGCTTGTTTAGAGGAGCTCTTAGATTATCTCACTTCATAATCTTTTTTTCACATTCATGTAATTTCATTGTTAGAAGATGGTTATCTTCATGTGATTGGAGATGTTGGTATTTTAGCCAAACATGGACGAATCTTAGAGTCTTGGTTGAGGTGTCATTTTTTTGACTTGTTGGTTTTGATAGGCGATCCTTGTTTACAAGATGGTTTGTATTATGTCATGGTATACTCTTGATTTCTAGCATAGAGTTTTGGCATGATACATGTTCTTTTGTTATGTTCACATGGAGCATGTAATCTCCTAGGAGGATATGGTTAGATCATGATGTCATGTTTATTTTCTTGATTCAATTGATTGGGGCTTTGACATTTATCTTGTTTGGTTCTTTGTACATTATGTACATGATTGTTTTCTAGCATTGCATTTGGATTTTAACATGGATTGATTGGGTATAAGTATTCATGGATTCATGGAAACCTAGGTCAGTTAGAGTTCTCTTGTGATTAGAGACATGCTTATTGAGATGTTTACTCTTGGTGAGGCTTCAACATGAATTCCAAGGAGCCTACATCTTGGTTGGACGTGAGCTCAACATGGACCTATGAAGAGAGTGTTCTTGGGTGAGTCATCGTGACTTGGATATGTTGGATAAGAATTCACATTCCCCACTCTTGGTCTACTTGGTGGTTTACTACTTGAGAGGTATTGCCCATTGTTTCTTTCAAATGCTTTATAATCTATTCTTATCTTTCATAGATATGGATCTTGAGCTATGGATAGATGGTTAGTTCTAGAGTATTTATTTCAGGGATGGATAACATGGTTATCTCCTTTTCTATATGGTTGATATTATGATATCATTGTGAGGAAGTGGTTTATAGGGTTATATTCTTGATATAAGAATGGTTACTTTATGCTTGATCTTCCTTGTTTTGGAGAATATTAAAGTCATCACAAGTTGATGTCTTATTTATATTTTGTTTGATCTAATGAGATTGAATATTTGTGTATTGTTGAGGCTTTTCATCGGGGTTGTGAAGGAGAAATTACTCAAAAAATCTAAGAACATCAAGGTGTTGGAAGGACATGATTGCGATATGATTTACAAGTTTTCACTTTTTTCTATAGCTAGTTCTTAGAGATTTGTGGTCTCATGGTTCAGTGTGATGGACTTGGGAGAGTTATGGTGACATGTTATTAGAGATTGGGCAATAGTTTGTGTTTCATGTGTAGATCATTATGATTGTTCTTTGTTGTTGTATGGTTTAATTTATTTTCCACATCTTTCATACAAATTTTGATTGGTAGACTTGGTATGCCATGATCTATTTTTTAGATTTGACATTACCCATATAGTGGAAGTTCTCAAGGATGTGTGTGTTCTTCAATGAAATTTTTTATACAAGGAGCTTGTAATTAGAGTTTATGGGTTGATATGTTATTGACATGAGCTCTACTAATATTGATATGTTGTTGGACACTTATATTTAGTGTAGATATATTATTGGAGCATGAGAGCATGCTAGATATTCATGTAGTTTTATGGATGGCTATGATGACGAATCTGTTTGTTTGGCTCTTTGTAGTTAAATATTATTTATATTAGTCATGGTAAGGTATTTAACAAGTGGAAGAACATTGGGAATTAAGGTGTCTCAACCTTAGCCATTCTTGACATTGTATTCAGTTATTTTTTAGTTCCTTAATTATAATTTTTTATTCATCATATTTGTCATTTAGTGTGACATGGCACAGTGAGTTATCTTTACATCAAGAGGTAACATGGAAGATGATAAGAATGTATTTAAAGTCCTCATATGGGCAAGTAGGTGCCCCAACTTGGTAGAGATATTATGGCATGTGTTAGAATATAGAAACCTATGTAAATCATTATTGGATGACATATTCTTATGATAGGTTATGAAAAATTCCTATGACATGTTGGATAAGTATTAGAAGGCACCTTAAACTACGATGAGTTGTAAGAGAATAAGTTAATTATAGTAATTTTATGACAAGTTCTCTTACAACTATAGTTTTTTCTATATATATGATAGTTGTAAGGAGTATAATAACATACGTCATGCCTATTATTTGCAAAAAAACAAGTGCCAAAGTTTGGAGGTATGTGAGAGGGGTTAGAAAATGATGTACAAGCATCATTTGCATGCTTACAGGAGGTTATCAAAGTTCCACAGGGATTTGCACAAACCTCTCTTTTGGCTTTGTCTAGAAACTACTTCAAACTTGTAAATCTCTATAAATTGTATGTCTTCCATGTGGGTTTGGAGAGAGGTGTGGGGAAATCATTCTTTGCAAGGTTTTGCTATTAGTTTTCCTCTAGGAGAGAAAGATGTAGACTCCATGTTAAGGCTATGGATATGCAAGTGATTGTAACAGTTTGTTGCAAATTAATACATTGGTTCGATGCTTTGGCTGTGAGGTTATTTCTTACACAAAAAGGTTTTCCCCACATATACTGGTATTTCTTCTCTTCTTTCTATATTTCTTATAATCTTCTTCTTTCATGTTCTTGAAGTAGATTTACATGTCATTATGCTGCCATTTTTTTTAAAAGATCAACTAACTACATTATCTTTCCTCGAAAATTTAATGAATGAGAAATTAACTGTGTTTCTACTTTAATGGCTTAGTAGTATGTGCTTGTATTAAGATATTGGAATCAAATTGGAGAGGAAAATGTAGCATAGAGAAGGTACATATTGGTTCTCAGAGGTCATTCTGGGTTCGTCTTTTCCTTTCAACTAGAAATTTGCCCCCATGTGGGCTGACAATGGGTGCAATACTCATAAATTTCTATGGTCTTCTCAAAGGATGATCAATCTTTTATAAGGCATAGCATGGGTCCATTTCTTGGGTGGATCTAGCCAGGTTTGGATGCCCTTTCACTTTAGGCATTGAGCTCCCTGATTCTTGTAAGAGGATCCAACCTACTAAAGGCTCTCTAAGAGTGGTGTTGGGGGAAGATATCTTAGAAGACGCAATAGAGATTGTTTCCTTCTTTGCTAAGCATGGTTTTATAGGTAGATTTAGAGGGCTTTGGCCAAGTTTGGTAGAGCTCCATAAATGGATCTCAGAGACCCATCATCCCAATCTTATGGGCGATTACAAATATCTCCCTATGCACTAGAGTTTTTTGTTTTAGTTTTTGACAATGTTGAGGATTGTCCTATTGTTCTGTGTGATTGACAATGAGACCATGATTAGCATTTGCTAATGTTGAAACCTTAGCACCTACCCTTCAATTTAGCTATTGAATTGCCTCTACAATTCTAATTTGGGTAAGACTTCTAAATCTCCCCCTATAGTTTTGGTTTGATTCCTTTTTGAAGATATTAGAAATTCATTGGGTAAAATTTTAGGAGTTGATTAGGGTTCTTTAGATTATCTCCATACTACTTATGCTCACATATTGGTTGAGATTATCTCCATACTATTTCATATATAATTATATTTACTTACTTCCATTAAAATAAATCATATTTATATAGAAATTGATTTGAACATACAACTACATGTCACCATTACAATATCCATCATAACATATGTTTATATGCATAAAGCTAAGTCTAAAAGACTCAAACTAAGATATTTTAACACTTTCTAACATATATATTAACTTGGGTTGCAAATATACTTCACATTACATAATAAGATTATCAAACAAATAATACAATTCAAAGTGATTTGCTTGAAGAATTTTGTTAAAAAAAATTATTATTAATACTTTTCTCAATCAAATGCTCATTGTCTTATCAAGTAAGACACTTATGAGTGACAAATCTCTAACTAATATAGGTAATTACAATAGCAAAAAAATGGAGATGATTTCAAGAGCTTGGGGACAAAAAGGTTAGTTAAGGCAATGAATATATGCAGGCTAGGACTTAAAAAACTGTACCCTAAAAAGCACATACTTTTTCTCCTCTTTTGCTGGTTAACAGGTGGGGAAATAATGGGATAATGGATGGCCTTACAACTGCCAAAGCATTTGTGAGCCTGAAGAAAATACTTGCAGATTAAAATCTCTCAATGCCGTATCATTGACCTCACAAAATCTATTTTCCCAATCAGGAGGTTCAATGGCCTCCTTTCCCAGCCCAGGAGTCCTATCCTGTGAGACTGCATTCTTCGCCTCTTTCCAATCCACAACATATGCAGAAACCCTCCTTCTGAACTTGGACTTAAATTCATTCCAAACCTGGTACTTGTAATGGTTTATTGCTGCCTCATTGGATTTCAGATGAACTGTTCTGTAACCTGGTTTTAGCTGAAAATGATGAATCACATTGAGCAAAGAAGGCGAAAGTGCTTCAAGCAATACAATGGATTTATGGCGGTGTTGGGCTTTTTCTCTACATGTGTAACCCTGGGTGACTCCTCTCTCAGGGTGCACCTTCAGCCCTGATGCCCCAAAGTTATTGCAGTTTATAGAGATTTGCCCAACTTGGGCCTCACTCTCTGTAATGTTGATTCTGCTTCTCTCCATCACCAATGACTTCAATGCTTTTCCCCCAATCTGTGATGGGTTTGATCCAGATTTGTTCTTATTTGCTTCTTTCATGAGTTGGGTATCCTGTTTCACAAGATCTAGCCACTCAGGAGAGAAAATGAATTCATCCACATCTGCAAATACCATCCATTGGCATTTGTTTCTGGCAAGCAAAGCACAGTGTGAAAATCCAGCCTCCTGAGTCTTTACCCATGGCCAGGGATGCCTGGTAACATTGAATTCACCGTCCAAGGCAGCCACAGTTTCTTCTAGGTTATCCTCACTGTTGTTGTCATACAGAAAAAAATGCCCTATACCCAAATGTGAATGATACATGACCCATTCCTTGAGAAATTTTGTCACATTGAAAACCATGGTGCATGAACAGAGCATTTCCCTCTGGCTTGAATCATCTTCTCTGCGCTGATCCTGGGGCAGTTGATAGTAAGCCACAGATGGAATCAGCCTACTATGCCATCTGAGAGAAATTCTTGTGCCTAAAAGCTCTGATCTGTGTGCCTTATTAGGGTGCTTACATCTGAAGACTTCTTGGCTGGAGACTGTCACATCAGTCTCCACTGTACCATTATATACACAGCGCAGAGATTCCGGATCTGTATTTACTCCTTGTCTGTGATTCACTCCTTTGGCAAACATAACCACATCTGTACTTGTAGAAAAGCTTTCATAAACCAAAAAGTCCCACTTCAAGATACTTTCATCAGAAACCCTATTTATTTGCCTGATATGTCTGTTCAGATCTCTGTTCAATAGTGACAGAGACAGCAATCTTTTCATATAATCCTTATAGGCCTCTTTTTCTTTCTTCTCAGGTAATTGGCATCTTACGGCAGCTCGGCCATTTAAGTATTCAATCCCACTAACCCCTGTAAGAATTTGTTCAGAATATACACACACAACCTTGGATCTCTGCCCCAATGCACCAGAAGTTGCAGAGGACAGATGGACCATGGCAAGCAATTCATCAGGAAGTAAAACCACATCCTCAATATAAACTGGTTCATTTCTAGATTGGGTTTTTGATTTGCTTTCCTTCGATTCTCCCTGCATCTCAAATCCATTCATTTGCAGGAATCTCTCTTGATTGGTAAGTAAAGCAAAGGGCAAAACATTTTTGTGTGAAATGTGAACAACAAATGTAGCAGTAATAACAAGGGCAAGCAATATAGCAACAATTGCAATGGCAGAACAGAGTCTGAAAGGGGTTTTCCTGGTCTCTGAGATTGTGGGCACACTTCTTCTTGGACTTGCAGTGATTTCCTTGATAACCCAATCTTCTTTCTTATTGCTGCTGCTGCGCCTGTACCTGAACGACATGCTTAACAAATTAATCAATCGCTGAAACTGGTTTCTTCTATTTGTTGATTTCAGTTACTGGTGATCAAGGAAGCGAATCATTAGTCATGATGATACTCTTACATTTAGTTTTGTAAGTTTCGTGAAAGTTTTCATATAATAGTTGTATGTGGACTTTTCCCATGCCCGCGGGGCCTACTGATCTCAGCAGACTGTAATTCCGCGTCGGAGGATCCTTCTTGGCGAACGTGGTGAACACATGGAAACAGCAAACGGTGCAGGGTGGAGGAGACTTTACAGGTCAAAGGCTGAGGCGCACATTATTTCCAATGCCGGCCATGATTTCTACAACTTTTGCTTTACTGATGTCTACGAAGACCAAACGACAACCGTATCAAAGTCGAAAGCTAATTCAAGAATTTTTCCAAGTCAGACTTCCTGTTGTGAATCTTGAAAATCAAACTAGCGGGTCTGGTTGATCTTATCCTCCTCAAATAAGCTGTGCATGTTGTTTGCCCTCAAACTGATTTTGTACTGAGCCCCCCGATGTCATCTGAGGTGGTGATGAAACCAAATTGAACCATTATTATTGATTAATTAGAATAAGGGAGAGGGTCTCATAGGAAGGGGTCTCATAGTGAACCATTATTATTGATTAATTAGAATAAGGGAGAGGGTCTCATAGTGGAGGGATCTAATAATGGGGATGCGAATGAATGAAAGATTTTTAAGTAATTTCTAAAAGGTGGAGTCTATTGGACTTAGGAATAGCATGAATTTTTAAAAAGAGATAAGTCTATTTAACCACCAGAAAAACTTAAATCTTATTCAAGGAGAGAAACTTAAATTTAATGGAGGACGCAAGGCCTCATACTTGCTGCTTAGCTTATTTTGGCTAGTGGGTGGCCCATGCAGCGATTAATTTTGCTGATTATTTTTAAGCAATTCATTTTAATATTAATTTATCACATAAAAATAGGATGGAAAATTAGTCATAAAAGAAAGAGAGAATTTTGTGACAAATAAAGGAGGGAAATAAATTTATGAAGACATGTGATAGTTTTTGAGCAGTCCTTGCTTATTTTGAGCCCCCCTTTTTCGCAAAAATAGGAAATGATTCTATATTATCAATTTTCCACAATTTTAATTTTTTATATGGGAACACTCTAACTGCATAAATTTAAGCAGAAAATGTGTTTAAGCAACCACATGCGGACATGGGTTTAGTTTTTTTTTTTTAAACTCTCATTGCTAAAATTTAAGTTTTTGATGGTTGGATATATGTTGACCTCTTTTGAATAAGAGAACTAAAGTTTTATACGATTTGTAAGCTCTTTTTTAAATTTTCCCTTCCACAGTGTATTTTGATCAACGAGTTTGTTGTTTTGTTCAACATTGTTTCCTCAAACAAATTGCTTAAATTGTTCATTTTTAAAATTCTTTAAAACTGATACAAATGTCGCTATACATTGGGCACTCCATGACATAATATCACACTATCTCTACCAGTCCCGTGTTGCAAAATAGGCATATTCTCCTTTCCCATTCTTTGTTAGGTATCATCTATCTAACTGATACAAATTGCTTAAATTGTTCATTTTTAAAATTCTTTAAACTGATACAAATGTCGCTATTCGTTGGGCACTCCATGACATAATATCACATTGTCTCTACCAGCCTTGTGTTGCAAAATAAGCATATTCTCCTTGCCCATTCTTCGTTAGGTATCATTTAAGCATGTGGACTTGAAAAAAAAAATTTTTTAGTGGGGGATTTGGAAAGTCAATCACTGTACAAAATTGAGTGATTTGAAATGTCCACATAGGATCTTGGGATGCACAAAGTTAGGGTGCTACAATCGAAGGCCAAGTCTCCCTTATATATGTTTAGATTGTATATCATCCACATAGAACATTTAACTATTTTTTATAGGAGTATAAGTGTTTGGGTTGAAAGTTGCAAAGGCATGCACAAGGCTAAAACTTTTTACCAAAGAGCCAAGGATTGATATATATTATATCAAATTGGGGTTGAGTCAATGGGATCAAGTCTTAAACTAGAATACTTTGGTTCAGTGGTTTGTAAATTTATTTTGGAAGTCTCTTCAATCAAGATTTCAATCTTGAAAAGTAGAACTTTATATTTCAATATCTTAATTTATCATTGTTATATTAAATTTTTAAAAATGATTTGTTGGCTTACTTTATTGTAATTAAGATTTTAAATATTTGTGTAGACACCCAAAAATGGTTCAATGCCTATGCCCCCATTTTTTAACATGTTTTCTATATTGTGTGTTTGATCTTTATCATTCACTAATATTGTGTCATTCTTTCATGTCTTCAATTACTAACATTTCTCTCATTTTGGCCGAATCGATCATCTTCCTAAACCAATCCTAACCAATCTTAATCGATCCTAATCATTCCTAATCTTCCTAAATCAATCCAAGATCATTTTGTACTCATTTAGATCATTCTAGGGCATTGTCAAAGTTCATCAATGCCTCATCTCTTTTCAATCCTCTGTAATATCCCTTCTAGTTTCCTACATAAATTCCCAGCCAAACCATCATTAGTAGAAGATAATATATAATATTCAACCCATTATCTCTATATTCTAAGTTAGTAAGGGAGATTTGATCCTAAGAGCTGTCTCTAGGTTGGGCTTCACAGGATTCCAAGTTCTCCGCTTGAAGGATATAGGATCCATTCTAAGCAACCTAGACTTTCGGCACGTCTTCCCATTGAGCACTGCTCCTAAGTAACACATTATCCCTATATTCTAAGTTAGTGAGGGGGATTTGATCTTAAAAGCTGCCTCTAGGTCAGGCTTCCCAGGATTCCAAGTTCTCCACTTGAAGGATATAAGATCCATTCTAAGCAACCTGTACTTTTGGCACGTCTTCCCATATAGAACTGCTCCTAAGATTCTCTTGAAAATGATAAATTTTATCCAAGCCTACACATATACATATGAATGGTATTAGTATATATACTACCCACCTGAGATTATAGCAATATCGAGACTAAGAAAAATGTTGAAGACAATTATTCAAGTGTGTATTGTCATTGGTGTTACACATGTATATACACTTATGTAGTGGTTTTACACTAATGTCTACATTCAGACCGAGCACAGTTGGTAAACAAAATGAGTTGAGTTCGGGCATTGAAGAAGTTCAGTGTTGACCGAGATCACTCAGGCATTTCAGTCTTGGGCGGGCATTCAGTTGCAGCTGACTAACATTGATTTATATTATGTAATTAAATGAGGCCGACTGGATTATGATTTATCATTTAGAGTTTATTCAAGCCGACTTGACAGGGCTTACCATGTATTTATGAAAGGTCAAGTTTGGATTGAATGCGTAGAAGTTGAAGCCTAAGTGTGTAAGATGAAGTGAAAGTGAAAAGGCAGAAGTGTGGAATTCTATGAAGGCAAAATCAGATGGGATTCTGATTGAATATAGAACATTCTAAGCTACAATAGAATATCTGATTAGCAAGGATCTAGTTAAAATCAAGCAGAGATCTGAATCAACAAAGACAGTTGCTTACACCTACAGGTCAATCCATTGTTACTTTCTAACAATCGTAGCAGTGATCAAAATCTCTTAATAGTCTTTTGTAAATCCTCTCACAAGGTAGCATTTCCAGATTGAAGTGTTAAATACCTCTAACAAGGCCACTCCTTACAGGGTGATTAAATCCTTTAAATAGGTCACACCTAACAGTGTGTTATTGTAACCTTTAACAGGGTTGGCTCCTAACAGGGCTCACTTCAGAAGAGTGAAAAATAGTAACTAGTTACATTGGTGGTT
>MU225875.1:266411-279634 GCA_018584345.1 Thuja plicata
TGAGCTCATACTCTTGCTAAAGTGGGGGCTAAATGTATAGTCAGAAAATGGAAGCACTTCCATTGTAGACTTGTTTAGCCTTCTGAGTAAGTGGTTTGGGGTCATATCAAGCACCTAGAATGGGTTCTTGAGTTAGACCTGGCTTTCCCCCTGTTCTGTCCCTCTTTCCACTTCTTTCCAGCCTGATTTTTGCATTCTGGACTGTAGACTTGAGATTTTGGAATTCAAGGTTAGAGTCGACCTTTTGGGTCTATGTTGACCTCGACCCTAACCTAGGTCAAGGTCAACCTCGACCCTGACCTAGGTCAAGGTTGACCTCGACCTTGATCCAGGGTTCAAACTTCAGGGTCTTGCAGTTTCTGGATGTCGGTCTTTGCAAAAGTTATTTCCCACTTTTGGGTCGGCTGTTTCGGGTTCCGAAGTGTCGATTCCTAAATTATATTTAATACAGGTCCTCTCCTAGGGGTAAAGGCTTTAATGGGAATTTAATTATCCTATGTCAGACTCCTTAGAAGATTGTGCCCTAGTTTCATATAAAAGGGAGCCTTCTCCTCTCTTTTCCTCTAAGTCTTCTAATCATGATCAAGCATTCTCAAATTATCTTTAAGTGTGATTCAAGCAAGATAATGAGAAAGATTTCAAGCAAGCATTCATCCATTCAAGCATCCATTTTTCATGAAGGAGATCCATTGGAGGCCATTGAAGGATTCAAGCTACATGATGCCCTTTTAGTGATCTCTCCATCCACCTTCTTCCAAGCCTATTCCAAATTCAAGAACCCATTCAAGACTTGGTGTTGGAGATCTTAAAAGAAAGAGATTGAAGACATCCTACCATTATACATTATACATATTTGGTGGATACATACTTGTGGACTCAAGGATTTGAATCCTCCACAAGGGCTTTTACAAGCAAGGTGAATTTGTACATTTACTTTATTTATCTTTATGCAATTTCAATTACATATATTTGAGGTTAATTCCAAAACCAGGGGTTGACCAAGGAAAACCCCCCCCAAAAAAATCCTATTTTTCTTGCATGTATAGGTTTGGGACTGTAGATTTGGACACATATTTGGATACCCTTTTCGGCTTTCTGTCAGACTCCGTGAACAGATTCTCTGTTGGACCTGTGCAGGTCAAGGTCGACATTATTGGGTCAGGGTTGACATTTGTGGGTCAAGGTCAACCTTTTTCATAAGACGACATCAAAATAGAAAAAGATTTCTGGGTTTTGTTCATCTCTGCGTTCCGGTTTTAGATCATACTTCAATTTTTACAGAAATAGTCTACAGACCTCAGAAAACACCATTCTTTGAGCTACAATTCTTTAAGGTTAGTATATTTCTCCTATTTCTTCAATTACTGTCATATATCATATCTATACATATAATTAACAAAATTTAAGATATCCTTCTTGTTATTCTCTTTTCCAAATAGTTGATTTATTTGTGCATTAGCCCTTCCTTTGGGTTGATCAACTTGGATCTTCCATTTGTGCATTTGGGAATAGAAGAGGAACTTCTTATCTTCTCCCTAATCAAAATTACAATATACAATCAATCAAATTCAATTAAGTGTAAAGTAGGGTTAAGGAACTCAACACACTCTAAGCAAATCAAACAACAATTAACAAATAATCTCGTTACCCCTTTCCACCACTTTACACTTTCTAACAATTGTAGCAGTGATCAAAATCTCTTAACCGAGTAGACTTAACAGTCTTTTGTAAATCCTCTCACAAGGTAGCATTTCCATATTGAAGTGTTAAAGACCTCTAACAAGGCCACTCCTTACAGGGTGATTAAATCCTTTAAATAGGTCACACCTAATAGTGTGTTATTGTAACCTTTAACATGGTTGGCTCCTAACAGGGCTCACTTTAGAAGAGTGAAAAATAGTAACTAGTTACATTGGTGGTTTTTCCCATATTGGGTTTCTACATTAAATCTTGGTGTCATATGTGTACTTGTTACTTTTTTTATGCTTTATGTTTCTGCACTTAATCTCTAAATATAATTGCATTAAAGATTGCTTTGACACCCAAGTTACAGAAGGAACACCCGAGCTACAGAAGAATATATTAAGTAACCCGAGTAATAGTATTAAAGTATTTAGACATCTAAGGGACAAGGATTTGTTTTGGAGTAACTGAGTCACCCCTCCCCTCTCTGTTACTTATCTCATTTCCAACAGAAACTATAACAATTTCCATTAGTCCCCTCCAGATATAGGAATCAATCTTTAATGAATATAAGATTCATTCTGTGTGATTTCTATATCATCATCCTAATTAGTGAGAATACATATAAATGTATAAGTATTAGTTGAATTAACATTGATTATAAAAATCAGAGTATAAGCCTTCGAATTATCCATTTGCTATTTAAAAATCAAAATCACATATATTTCTGATTTACAGATTAATCAATTCCACATTAGATATATTTATATGTGTATGTGTGTGTGTGTACATATATATATATTTATTGACAAGAATTCCAGTATTATATATATAAATAAATACTGGGTTCATTATATCTTTCTAGATATTTAAGCAACATTTTTACTCAATTTTTATTTTTGTGTGTAAATCATTCAAATTCTATTATTTAAAATTTTAAATGAATTAACAATTATTTTATAGATTTACAACTATCAAAATAGAGCAAAAAAATATTGTAAAAATTATTATAAGATGCCTTTGCATTTTAATGTGAATCTTGTGAACATTTTTTGGATAGACAGAGGGTGAAGGTGGCTCTCTCTATTTAGTAAAACTAAATACTGTCTTCCAGATCGTAGTTTAGGTTTGTTTGTCGATTATAACCCTTTCAATGATAATGTTCTTGCTTCATTTTTTGGGTCAAGGCCTGAGTTTTTTCAACGTGATATATGTCCTCGACCCACCTTCAAATTTAATACAATAATCCTAAAGATGCTTTCTCTGCAAGGGACGAATGGAGGGAAATGAATAAGAAGACAGATCTTTTATCCTCTCAATCTATTTTGTCCTCTTCTCGTTCTATTTTTTTACTAGAGAACCCTAATCCATGGATTAAGGTTCAATCAAAGACACAACATTGATCTAGGTTTTCTATGAATAACCATGTGCTTCATTGATTTAAAGAACGGTTTCTACCATTACCAACAACTAACAAATATAACTTACTTTAGGCTTAGGAGACGGATCAGAAGGATAGTAATAGGCGAAATGATGAATATGGTCTCTCTTCTCTGAATGAAGTGTATTCCCCTCCTCATCATAGGCTTAAATCCCCAAATCCCTTGCTTTTGGAAATTTCTAAAGAGGATCCGTTAATCTTAGAAGTTTATGATGGGATGATAGAAAAATATAAAAAATCGTGTAAAAATCTCAGGATCTTTATAATATATGGAACGGGTATGAGGTTTCTTCTGACAGAACTGCACAATGGTTGATGGATAAATCCCCAACCAGGTAAGTACCACATTATTCCCTAATGAATTTTTTTCTAGACTGTAATAATATAGAATAAAAAAGAAAATTGCTAAAAGGTGAATGCCCTAGTTTCAGGGTAATTATTTTTTGGTTTTAGACTGGTCTCCTCTATTTAAACCTAGCAATCTGATAGAATTCTCTATTGATAGAGCGGTTCTATTAAAGGACCTCCCTGTAGAACTTATCAATGAAGAATACTTCAGGAAACTAGGTAATTTGCTAGGAAAATGTGTAGGCTTTGTGGATGCTAAATATCCTCAATCAAATAATATTATTATAGTTTAAATGGACATAAATATCAAAAAACTTAAAACCATTTTACTTAGAAGTAGGAACATTGCCTTCATGATTACACCCACTTTCCTGACTAAAATTATGGAAGCCAAGGATGAACATTCATAATTAAATAAATCATAGGAAATGACCAAACCAATAGCATCAAATAGAGTTGTGTCTTCAGGGCATGTAGTTAGAAAAATCTCTAATTTGAATGCTCATTTTCTTGATAATATTGGAGGTTTTGTTATCAAGGAAAAAATGATTCTATTCCAACCGACATTGAAGAGAGGGAAATCCTGGAAGTCTAGAACCCTAATGAAAAACTTGAACCCTTGGGAAAGATGACTTCAACATTAGATAAGTTAAATATAGCATTTATTAATAATGATAGTAAAACTAAAAATGAAAGTAGGGATGATATAGCACTGGAAGAATACAAGGAATCATTGGAAGTTATCCTAAATCAAACTGAGGAAATGAGTAGAGTAGTGAGTCAAGAGTTAGATAACATTAACAGGGACTCACTGGAATTTTCTTGGACAAATCATATGGTCAGTGTCGGGAAATCCACAGAGGAAGAATGATTGTCCTCTTGTGAGCATCCATGAGCAAAAGAAGGTAGGAGGGCTAGATTTGGTAGAGTTAGGGGATAGTGGGAAGAAAGTCCAGGTTGAGAATATGGAAAGGGACAAACTGAGCAATGTAGATTTGTTGGACTTTGAATGGGAGGACCTAGATCCCTTTAGTAAGGTAGACATTAATAGTAAGGAAGGATCATCAATTAATCACAATATTGATGAGATCTCCAAAATTGAGGCCATTAATGAATTTCTAGGTATCAATATACAAACAATGAATGGGGAAGAGGAAAAACATGTAGCCAATCGAGAAATTGTAGTAAAAATCTTAGAAACCATGGAAAAAGATGACTTAGATTTAGATAAGGAAAATATTTTTGACAATAGGTCCAGTAATCCTAAAAGATTAGGGTTGAGAATGAATGAAAAAGGGAAAGATACTCCAGACTATCCCAAATAAACCAAAGCAAGAGGAAGAAAATATTTGAAGGAAATTAGAAATAAAGAGGGATAGGCAATATGTCAAGTTAAAATAAAAATGGCAGGGAAGGGGAATTTCCTTCCCATTGAACCATGAAAGCCATAACGTGGAATGTTAGGGGCCTTAACACCCCTAACAAACAATGCCTGCTTAAAAGGCAAATGTTGGTACTAAATACAAATGTAGTTATTATACAAGAAACTAAGTTAGATGAGGATGGATATAGTATACTTAAAAGGAAATTAGGAATATGGGAGATCACAAGTGCTCCCTTGGTTGGAGCATCGGGCGGGGTTGCGGTGTTATGGAATCCTAGAAACTGTGTTTTTGATCCTTTGAGTATTAATCATAACTGGATTGGTGGTAGAATTAAAAGTACAAACAGTAAATTAAGTTTCCTTTTAATAAATGTATACATCCCTAATTTTCTTCTTGGTAAAAGGGAAGTGTGGAGTGATATATGTAATTTTATTAATATTCATGCTAATGAAAATATTATAATGGGAGGAGATTTTAATTCTATTTTAGATGAACAAGATAAAATAGAAGGCTCTAAGAAGATATCCCAAACGACATTGGAATTTAAAAACTGGATACGTAATATGAATGCTATAGAAATGAAAATAGAAAATTGAGCTTATACCTAGTCTAATAGGAGGGCAGATGTGAATCTAATTGCAGAAAAATTAGAAAGGTTTTTCTTCATAGGCAATTTAGCAAACTTCAACTTCAATATGTAGGCAAGTATTTTACCAACTTCTGTCTCTGACCACTATCCAATTTATTTGAACTCTATAGAGCCCAATATCCCTAAGAGAAACTTGTTTAAATTTGAGAAGATGTGGCTGATGGATGAAAACTATTTACGAAATATAGAAAAAATGGTGGAAGGAAGCTATCTTTAAAGGTTCTAAAATATATGTTATAATGTTAAAACTGAAATTAATAAAAAGAAAATTGATTAGTTGGAATGAAGAATGCCTTGGGAATATTTTTGAGAAAAAATAGAGGCATAAAATAATATTAAGCTTTTGAATGAGGAAGTCTTTGCCAATGGTATGAATGAAGTAACCTTTAATAAAGAAAAATACCATCTTAAGAATTATGAGGAGATTTTAGCTAAGGAGGAAACCTTCTGGAAATAGAGATCAAGGGAGACTTGGTTAGCCGAGGGTGACAGGAATATAAAATTATTCCATAATAGTACTAAAGTTAGGAGAAACATTAACATAATAATGAAGATTAAGAAGATAAACAGGGATATAGTGGATAATCTGGAGGATATCTCCTTGGAAGCAGTGAACTACTTTGAAAATATCTTAAACAATACAGAGAGATCGAATAGGACTGCCCAATCTAAATTTCTTAGTAATATCCCTAGGATTATTATAGAAAGCCAGAATAAAATTCTAAATGCAAAATTTACTAAAGAAGAGGCGGAAAAAGCCCTCAAAGATCTCCATCCTAATAAATCTCTTGGGCCAGATGGTTTCACTATCTTTTTCTTTCAAAAGTGTTGGCCTTTTATTGGTATAGAGGTAGTAGAAGCGCTTGAAGGTATAAGAAATTCAGGCCATCTATTGAAAGAAATTAACAATACCTTTATTGCATTAATTCCAAAAATCAAACCCGAAGAGCTTTGAGGATTTTATGCCTATCTCTCTATGTAACACACTATATAAAATATTAACCAAAACACCAGCAAATAGAATTAAAAATTTAGTTCTAGAACTAATCTCTGAAGAACAAACTAGTTTTGTACCCGATAGGTCCATTTTAGACGGGGTTATTATAGCTCAAGAAGCTATCCATACTATTCAAAACAACAAAAAATTGAGCATGTTAGTAACATTAGATATAAGGAAATCCTATGAAAAATTTGATTGGAAATTATTATGTAAGTCCTTAGAGGCATTTGGCTTCTACAAAAGTTGGACAAATCTAATCTTTGAATGTATTTCAGGACCAAAAATGTTGATTTTGGTAAATGGTTCCCCGGTAGGTTTTTTTGAAATTTCCCAAGGGCCGAGGCAAGGAGACCCTCTCTCCCCCTTTTATATTTTAATGGCAGAGGCATAAGGAAGATCCATGACTATGACATGAAGGGGGGGGGGAACTTTTAAAAGGAATCAAAATTACATCGGAATTGGAACCAAGTACACATCAACTGTTTGTGGACGATAATCTACTCTTTAGTGAAGCTAGTATAAGAGAAGCTAGGACCTTTTTCACCATTCTCAGTAATTATTATGCTGCTTCCGGTTAACAGATCAATAAGGAAAAATATGAGATCATTAATACTAGTAAAGAGAGTGAAGGAGCTATCAGTAGGATTTTAATTTCAAAGTGGCTCCCTTCCTTGTAAGTATTTAGGGCTCCCGCTAGATAAAGGCAATAGATAAACTAATCTATGGAACAATGTGCTTAACAACATAGATAAGAAAATAGAAACTTGGAGAGGAAGATGGTTAACTAGCACACGAAAATATTCGATGGTTAAATCTATCCTTTTAGCCATACCGGTCTATCAAATGATGTGTCTTAATTTACCTAAAGGTATAAAGAGTAAAATAATAAATTTTATGGCAAGGAACAAAAGATAAGTCTAGAATGTCCTTGGTTGCATGGAAATCTATATGTAAAATAAAAGAGGATTGGGCACTTGGTATCAAAGACATAAAAAAACAAAATATAGCTTTAGGGGCAAAACTAGTATGGAAAATGATAAAGGAACCGAAATCAAAATGGGTAAAAATACTTAGATATAAATATCTAGATGGCCGGGAAGATTTAAGCATCTATAGGCATCTAACTCTTCTAAAAGGATCAAGAGTGTGGAACTTTATTAGTGAATGCATAAATCTTATTACGGAAGGAGTCACATGGGATATTAAAGACATGAGTAAGGAATTATTTTGGGATGACTCGTGGGGAGATTTTCCTCCATTAAGAGGAGATAAATAATGATAGGATTATTGATCAAATTATATCCCTGAGGAGAAGGTATGTTAAGGACTATATTGAGTACCCTTCTGGTGACCCGACTCTGGGCTGGAAATGGAAAACTTTTGATAATCTTGGCCTACACCGAGATATTGCTAATATACTCTCAAAGATTTTGAATGGAAGATCAATATCCCTAGAAAGGGAGTGGAAGTTATTTGGGAAAATTCTAATAGTGGTGAGTATATTTCTAAAGCGGGGTATGATATCCTTCAAGCAGAATCCTTAGTTTCATCTGATCTACCTATTGATCTTTATTGGAATAAGGAATGTATGCCAAAAGAAGGAATGTTTGCATGGGAAGATTTACAAAAGAGAATTTTGAGCGCGGAATGGTTTGGAAAAAATAGGATATCATGGACCATCTAGACATCCTCTATGTGATGTAGAGAGTGAAAGTGTGGATCATTTACTAGTTGGGTGTAACTTCTCTTATCAATGTTGGAAGTGGTTATCAGAAAAGTTAAGATGGCAATGGACATTCAAAAATGACATTGTGGAGGTTTTTAATAGTCGACCAAGATTCAAGGGGAATGATATGTATAGTAAAATATGGAGGATTTCCCCCTCTATGTTGATTTGGGAAATCTGGAAGGAAAGAAATCGACATATCTTCAAAGAATCCAGGTTAAGTATAGAATAATTCTTGAACAAAGTGGAAGCTAGCATAGTAAAACTGGCTAATTATAGGAATATGCTAGGTAGAACAGATGTGATTTTTTCTAGAGATGATGACACTATTCACAATAAGTGGTATGTATTAGAGATCCCTGCATTTCTAGGCAACAAGAAATTGACAAGTGAGGATAAATGAGCTAATTATATTTGAAAACCTCCTAATTTTGGTTGGTACAAGCTTAATTTTGGTGGAGATTCTAGGGATAATCCTTGTAAGGCAAAATATGGATGTTGTATCCACAATTGGGAAGGATCTAGGATTGCTAGTAAATCTATTCATCTTGGGATAGAATGAAATAACAAAGCAGAAATTTTTTCTCTCATAGAAGGCTTGTTATTATGCAAGAAACTAAATCTAGATAACATAGAAATTAAAGGGGATTCTTCTCTAGTTATAAATATAGTAAGAAGTGGTGGAACACCCAATTGGCGTCTCAATGGTTTGGTATAAAGGGCTATGGAGATAATCACAACATTCAATCACTATACCTTGAATCATATCTATAAAGAAGGTAATAAAGATGTGGATGCCTTAGCTAATGAAGGGGCTGATGGATTATTACAAGAAACTAAAATTTCTAGTATCTTAGAAGATCCTGTTTAGCAAAAGTAGAGGTTAGGTTATAAAAGGATCAAAGTTTAGGTGATTTTATGGAACTTCTTTAAGACACTCTAAAATCATTTGCTATAGTAACTTTTCAAGTTTGGTAGGCCTTAGTATAAAGAGAACAGGCCAGAATTTGGAGAATCTCTTCTCTAGTAACTAATTAGGTCTTCTTTTCAAATGATGGCTCTGATTAGTTGAATGAAGAAATATTTACAAAGTTAAGTTTTATCTTTTAGGGAACCTTTAAAAAAAGATCTTCAAAAATTCACTCATCCTACCTATTGGTCATATTTTGTATATTTGCTATGTTTTGGCCTAGGCTTGTTTAGGGTTACAAAAAGGTTTTAGCCCCTATTAAAAATTTTAGTTTTCATGCTTGATTTATAGCTCCAATGGTCTCTAATTTAAAAACCCTATGTTTGTGAGATAAAATCTGCTTTAAATGATGAAAATATTGTTTGTTTCATGCTAAGTCTTAAACCCTAATTTCAAATTTATAGCCATTGCTGAGAAAAGCCCTAAATCCATCATGTCAAGTTCTATTTCTTTGTTACCTTTTTTGAGCCACTTAAGTTATTTTTTGTCATGTGCGCTTTAATATCCTTGCCTAGTCGCGTAATCTCTTAATAAGGACTGAATATTCCTTTCTATCTGGCAACTTGACGCAGGCTTAAGTCTCTTAATCTCCAAACAAAATTGAATATTCTCTTTTGATCTCAAGATTTCACGCACATTGTTGATCTTAATGTTGATCCTGTGGCTCATGCGTAATCTCTGAGAAAATCATGAGTTAAAGTTTTCTTTCGGTGACCCTAAGACTCAATTGTCGCATGATCTCTGGATAGACCCGAGGTCAAAGCAGGGTTACTTTTCTCTTTAGTCACAAGATCTCCAAATTTAAGTGCAGTTAAGTTAAATGTCTTGAGATCTAGTGATATTCATTGATGTAGTGTTGATCTTGTGGTTCACGTTTAATCTCACAAAGAAATGGTCAAGTAAAGATATGTCATGAGATTCAACACTAATCATTGATGAAGATTAAGATCTATGACTGGCATAAAGTCTTTGAATAAACTCAAGGTTAAGTAATTCATTCAGTGATTGCGAGATCTATTCAGTCTCTGAATCTCTCAATCAACCCGCGTCAGGAAAAGAAACTTAGAGTTTAGGTGTAGTATGCACAAACATGATCATAGCCATCAATCTAGATCTCATCTTGTGGTGTGTGCTAAATCTCAGAATATAACCATATTTTATGAAATGTTTTTGCGAATTGGAGATTCCTTTAGTTGCGTAATCTCAGAGTGAACCCAAGTCAAGATAAAGTTAAGCATGAGTTTTCTAAGATCAAATCAGAGTCGTAGATGCATATGTGATCCTTTGGTTTGTGTGTTATTGCTAGATTGAAGTCAAAGTCTTCTTTTTTCAGGAGATTTAGCGAGCACCATCGATTTAGTTTTGATCCAAGGGTGTGGGCATGATCTCTAAATATAACCAAGGTTAGTAAGATCATCTAGCAACATAGAGACATCAAAGAAATTGATGAATCAGGGTTAAATATTAGTCAGATACTATTTAAATGCCAAAGAAATAAGATAAAGTAAAGATTGGACAAGTTCAGTTTCATCATGTGGCTGGTGTAAAGACATGAAGCCAAGGTGAACAAGATCTATCAATCAAGCCATTAAGACATTCAACCACGTGTCCAAGGAGATCAGATCTGAAAGCCTGGGTAACCTAAAATGATCTACAACTTTGTTTCAAATTCTGAAAAGGTTTAATTCTAGATGGTTGATGGAGATATCCACACCATTTGTAGACGTTTAACTATTTTTCAAATATTTAAATAACTTTATGATGGAAGTGCTCTAAGGTTTGCTTTGCACTTGCTCAACTTAGGAATCTACTTGTCCTAGTCTACTTAGGATTTCTATTTCTCTTCTAGAACCCTAATAGTCTCAATTATCCATGCCTAAGACTATTCTAACTCCATTCTAATAGTTAGTTCCCTTGTGCTTAACCTTGAAGGATTTCCAACATTGAAATTACTCTTTGTCACTATATTCTATTGGAAGATTCAAAGCTACAACTTCTCAAAAATTGCTCATCAGTGATACAAAGGATATGTTCATCACTAAGACATCCATTTTAAATCCTATCAATCCTATTTGAATGGGTCTTCAAACTCAAAATGATCAAGTTCAAAATTCACATTGCTTTTGGTCCTAATAGGCCTAATTGCCCAATTAGCCCTATCTAGAGGGTTTTTATGGATTCTTTCTCAAAACTCTCAAAAAATCCTAAAAAAAAACTTAGGATTTAGACACCCTTTCCAAGACCTTAAATATTTCAAGGTTTTAGATCCCTAAGTCATCTGTACACTACTGTCCTGAAATATAGGTCAAATAGGGCTATTTTTGTGCATTGGTTACATTCATCTGATTTCTATCTAGAAATATATCTTGATGGATTGGTAAGGACCTCAAATAATAGGTAGGGTTCTATTAGACCCTAATTCTTCCAAACCTACACTTGGTTTTCTTTTTCCAAACATACCCTTGCAATGGCACCCAAATATTTCTCTGTTTTACACCTAGCCAGAGAGGCATTGCTCACCTAGGGCATAACTTTCAAAATAGCTACTCGACTCCTCATAACTCCTCCTTGCATATTTACACTATAAATAGGCTCCCCTAACATATTAATCTACAACCATAATTTTCCCACGATTGGATTCTATGGGGGAGCCATGAAACTAAAAACTACTTTGTCTACCCCAACAACTGTGCTAGTTCCTAAACAATTTACAAAAGAAATCTAATCTACTCTAGGAAAATTGATCCTTGGACGAAAAAATATTAAAAATTCCACTAAACATAGATCCAACATTATATTTGTCAGTTCAATCCATTAAAACACTCATTAACTCAAAATACTTCAACTGTTGCAGAAAACCAAAAAACTAGAGTTTTATTGCTATTCCAAACTTGATTACAATCATCCTCTCTCGGGAAATGAGCCTTGGAGTATCTTAAGATTCCTCTTCCATAATTTTAGGCCACTAGTATTGATTTCCTTCCTCCATTCTGAAAGGAATAAAAAATTTGTCTATGTTGCATGCAACATTTGCAATCTTGCAAAATGTTGTCATGACAACATTTAGCATCTTTTGCATAAATGTTCATAACTAAATTTTAGGACCTCTATCCTTCTTCATTCAATGAATACACATCATTAAAGAATTTTTAGGCACTTTCCACTTATCATCTAAGTCTAGGATACATTTAGAATCATTTTCCCTATTCTAAGACAAAACAAGCATTTAAGCAAAACTAACTAAACTAGATTTGATTAGTACTAACTACTAGTCCATCTAGTCACACACCTTGCAAGACCTTCTAAGGTCAAAATTAAATCAATGACCTAGCTAGATTCAATTACAATCCAAAATTGATTAAGCATTGGGAGTTTGCCTAGGTCCTCCTACATCATCCTCCCTATATGAAAAAGCTTCAATCCACCCTTGGATTGAGTAAGTTAGAGTCAATGCCAAATTTTTTGAACTCTATTTCCTTCACCCAAATTGCTTCTGCATCCATTTGTCCATGTCATTTCACTAAGTGTTCTTGGTATTCCTTCTTTCTTGTCTTCTTGTAGACTCTAGAATCTAGTATGCATTCTATAACCACCCAGATTTGGTCTGCTCTGACCATAGACCCTATTTTCCCTAAGTGTGATCATACCCCCAATTATGCCCAGACAACTCTTCAATCAGCTGGCATAATTCATTCGAATAAGATTTAATCTCCTAAGTGATCCAATCACTAATTTACATTAATCACTTTAGCCAATCCAATCAAATCAGTTTAATTCAATCAATTAAAATCAATAACCTAGCTAAGGTAATTAATTTAAAGGGAATTAATGAAATCCTAATCATACCTCATCACTTGCAAAATCAATCCCCTAGCCTAATTTATTCAATTTGGGTATAGTCCTAATTAATTATTACAAAGCAATCAAAAGCTTAAATGATTAATTAAATCCCTATTATTGAGTGAATATGTTATTACAACAATTCATTTCATTAATATTCCCTCTAACCTAACCAATCTCA
>MU225875.1:279684-305167 GCA_018584345.1 Thuja plicata
CCATGAGTTCAAACTCATCCCAACCCCTTCTCACATGCTAATTCTTCTTAATTAGCTAATTAACCCTAATTAGCTAATCCCCCTCCACTCATTCTCTCTCCTCCCATCTCTATCTCCTTAATCACCTGCCTTAAGCCTTAATCCTAATCCTAAGCTACCCTTAAGCTTGTGACATTCCTAAATCTATGATTAGGAATTCAACCCTCCCCCTAAAGTAAAAGTTATCAAGCTTGACCTTAAGCCCTCACCCATACCTCATTAATGCTTTCATAAATGAAGCATTAATGTCTCTTACACATTCTCTTCCACACTCCTCATTAATGAGTCTTACACCCTCATTAATGGAAGCCCTTCTAGAGTCTTCTCCCCTTCCTCCACTTCTTCTATAAATAGGATGGATTTTGAGCTCAAATGACCCTTAATTCTTAATCTTGGAAGCCCTTGCTCTTGCCCTTGATTTTTGAAATAGATTGTTGTAATGCTCCTAATTTTGAAGATTTGAAAGCATTGTTATGCTACTCATTTTCATATAGATTTATATTGCATCATAGTTTTGATACCTTGTATTGTTATAATCTTCATTTCTAGAGCTAGGATGCATGTTTCTTAAGCATATTTCTTATGATTTTGATCATATTTAGGCTTTAGATTAGTTTTTATTTGAATCTTCCATTCTTAGGTTGCATATGTCACTGTAATATGCATAATCTAGGGTTATTGTGTCATTTTTCATACTCCTCCTAGATAGGAAGCAATAGATCAATTTTGGTGATTGATATGCTTGCTAATCCCTTGTTTTCACTAATGAAATGATCTATTGAAGTGTTGTGTCTCTCTTAATAGGTACAAAAATCACACACACATCTCTGGCACCCAATGTGGTGCAAGATTGCTCAAAATTTTACAAAATTATGCTCTCTGCCCTTGACATTTTCAAAATTTGCAAGCAGTTTATCATTTTTGGGAGTTTTAATATCGTCTGCCGCTACATTTCTGGAACGTAAAATTTGGCCTTAAAATCATTTTTGGTAGCTTATTTTTCATTTTTTGTACGTATTATCATTTTGCATAAAAGGCTTATCGTTTGGGGTAAAAAGTATCATTTGGGGTCAAAATTTTATTGTTTCCGGTGTTTATCATTTTGGGTCTCTAAAATATCATCTGGCATCCAGAGGGAAAAAATACAAAGTTCTATCATTGACAAATTTGATTTCTAACTTGCCAACGTGGTTTTTTTCGTGATTGTGATCCTATTTTTAGCAGTCTAACTTATGTTTGCAGATTGCTGACAGAGCTAAAAGAGCGAAAAAAAGGATACTAACTTGTGGTTTTACAGGTTGCCAATCCCTCATCTTGACTTCTATTCTTTTTTACAATTTCAAAACTAAAAACATTTTCCAATCTTATACTAAATTGACTAGAAGAATATGCTCTTTTCCTTTTTAAGGAAAATCATAAACTCACAAGTGAATTTATGATTTGAAAGGAATTTGGAGTAATTGAACAAAGAAAACCTCATCATATAATTTTGGGATAGTAACTGAACAATCAAAGCATTAAAATTTTGTGGCTCAATGAACAAGTTCAATTGTTTAAATCAATTTGGATCAGTAATTGAACAAGCAAAGCACTAAGAACTGTAGTCAACTGAACAATCCAATTTTGCTTTCAAGTACTTCTATTTTCATTAACTTAGGAATATCTAAATCGAGCTCAACATAGCTTGAGGGAATGAACCTTTGATTGAAGTGTTTTGGGAGAAAATGACATGGATTAGGAGAGTATGCTCTTCTTCTTTTGAAGAATCAGAAATCTAGAAATCCTACACTTGCCAGACCTTTGTATGCTTATTTAAACAGTAGAGGGCCTGTCGGTTGAGGAAAAAATCTCCTGGGAATGACCCAAGTGAGGACATGTTTTATGCCAACCCTTCCAACTCACTATAAATAATTTCTTCCTCGTAGGCCAAAGCCTCTGAAGATGGAGCCAATTTTTTTCTTGGAATTTTAACATCATTCCTTGAACATGCTTGGGTATGTGTAGAGCGGAGCCACTTGAATCTTTCTTGCAAGACTACACATATTTGAGTACTCATAGGGCTATACACCTCAATTTTGCCTTGTGCAATTCTATGGGGGATGGTTTCGAACATATTGCCCCATCATAAACAACAAAATTTGTAGACAAACTACTTGATTCATCTCCGAAAGGGTGATAATACTAATGTAAGGAAAAAATTAATTGCCCCAAGACACTCATCATATTGTGCCCTCACTTGCATTTGGAGTCAGCTAATACAACATCATGACTGGAGCCATTGCATTCTTGGTGATGGTTGTATCTTGATTATCATTTGAGAGTGTACCTAGGTCAACGAGCAAGGATTTTCATCCTCTACCTAGAAAATAGGGCATAAGGATGTGTTTGTTCACCCTTTAACAATGCAACAATGCTTGATGTGACTGAAAATCATTAAAAAGATAAGACCTTCAAACAAGCAACAAAATTCAAACCTTGGTCTACATATATTTTTCACTCACTAGAAAATCAGAACGCAATCTTCGATCAAACAAAGGAAAGATGCAAACACATCCTATTATCAGACATTTTTTTACAAAATTCAAGATAGTATTGCATGATATCTAGGAAGAAGGGTTGCATCTAGGATATCAAAGCTCTTATTTGGTTAAGAAAAACCTCGCATTCATAGTATCACATCTAGGCTAGAGTGCACTTACATACTTGTTTCTCAAAATAATTCAGTACTTTAGATACCCTTTTGGCTCTTCAGTCTGGTCCTATTGCTTTTGCTATTCCATCTATCGCTGTTTCACAACTTCCTTATAAGTCTACCTTGCATCTCCTTTTGGATCTTCACAATTGGTCCCGAATCATGTGGTCTTTACACTCAACAAAAAAAACTTGATTCTTATCTCACTATCAGGGAACTCTAACACCCTTTGATACTGGAGTCACTTACTTCAAACAATCAACTCTCATTGGTTCCCAGCTCACTATCTGAGCATTCTAACCCTCTGACACCAAAATCAATCACTTTGAAACATCAAACCCAAACTCACACATTTGGGGACAATTTGGAAATTCTTTTGGCACCATTCTGAGACTTTAATCAAGACAATCTTATGATGGCTGAAAAAACATGGGATAGACCCTATGGTCTTAACAACAAGGAAGAAGAAATTCCCATCAAGACCCTATCTAAAAAACTGCAAGCTTTGAAATCTGAAATTCAAGACTTAAAAGAAGAAAATGATACCTCATCAAGTGAGTCTTCACTAAGATCAATCTTTCCTCTTCTCTATGATCAGAAGACACACATGTCTTCACATTCTTCAAAAAAGGAGAAACCTACTCATGGTAATCCTATCTTTGATCAAGAGATTATTTCACAGGATCATGTCGATCCTATTTTGGATCAACGTCCTCATCATCTTGAATCCAACATCTCTTTGGAGAGTTCAAGTGGATCTACATTTACAAGGGACAAATAATTTACTCCTTTGAGACGATCTTATACAACAATGCTAGTAGAGCTTCTTGAAAATAATCTCATCACATTGCCTCAAACCACCTCATGTGGAATGTCATTTGTGAATACCTACTGTGCCTATCATCAAAATAATGATCATAAAACTCCACAGTACATGGAGTTAAAACATAAAATCCAAGAACTAATTGATGATGCCATAATCAAAGTTGACGATACTAATGAATTATTAAATAAAGATACCAATCACAAGCATGATCAAAATCGTGAACCTATGTCTATAAATGAGCTACATGCTACTTATACTTATTCCACTATTCCTCCATTTGAAAAAGCTTCAAGGATATCCAAATATCCTCCATCACACAAAGATCCTAATGCTTTTCATGATAACTATGTCTACCCTCAAGGGATGACTTTGAAACAAATCCAAGCTAATCTATATATTTTAGCAAGTACATTCCATCCTCCTAAGATCAAATACCCTAATCTTTCATGTAATTCAAAGCCTATTTTGGATAATTCCCCAACAATCCTTCAAGAATCCCTCATGAAGATTAAAACTCCTATCTTTTCCTTTGGAGTGGACCCATGTCAAGAGGATAATAGAAAGAACAAAGAAACAAGTCTTATTAATGATCAATATCAAGACATTATCCTATCCCCTCAAACATTTGACGAAGATCCCATATCCCTACAATCTGAAGATGATCCCCTCGTATCTTTTCATTTCCTTCAAAAAGATATTCCTCCATCTCAAGAGCTACATAGCCCTCCATTTCCTAAGCAAGATCTTAACCTTCTAAAAATTCTATTGAAAATCAAGAGCAAGGTACTCTTCCTGCATTATACAAATACCCTTGTCAATATCAACATGTTCCTTCATATCTTTCATATAAACTTCCATATCCACCTCAAGAAACCATTATTACTCCAAATCCCCTACATGACAATAAGTTTCCTCAAGCATCAAGGGTTCTGGTTAAAATGACTCTGATCAAAGTTACAAATGAGCCTATGGGTATGAAGATGAATTTGAAACAAAATATCCTTATCCGGGAAGCTCTCTCTAAAGATGTTGATACTCATTTCACACCTTATATTCCTCCATTTGTACTCAAGAATCAGCCTTCTCCATCTTCCAAATCTATCCTTGGTCCATATGTTCAAAAGTAGAAAGCTTCAAACCTTCCATCTATATTGGGCCCATATATCCCTCCATCTTCCACTCCTAGGGTTTCATCCACTTATCCTATCTCCTATCAAGATCAACAAAAACATGCATATTTGAAACCTCCATATCAACACATCCATATGAACCATCCATTTTGGTCTTATTCATCCACACATCCCAAGTCTTTTGGAAGCAGTTTGGATGTCAAACAAAGAAATCAGAAATTCAAGAAGCCACTTACATATGAAGATCACTATGTCCAATCTAATCGACATATGAATACACAAAAAAAGGAAACATTCAAGAAACCACAAAGGTCTACAAAGAAGAACATAATACCAAAGAAAATATGGGTTCCTAAATCTATCATGGTATAAGTATGTTCCAACATTGAGAAAAGAATAATATCAAAGAAAATATGAGTTCCTAAATCAATCATGGAAGAATTATGTTCTAAATCATCCAAAAGAAAAGGAAAATCAAAAGTTATGTGGATTCCCAAGTCTCTCCTAAAAGGCTTGAACAAAAGGGAAAATTCAGAATTGGCATCCAAGCTTCCAAAGGCTTCCACTTCATCTTCTTTCACACATTGTCCATCTTCTAACTCTATTTTGAGTCTTCATGTCCCAAAATCCATTACCTTGAATACTTCCTCCATCTTGGGTCCTTGTGTACCAAGATCCCTACCCATTCATACATCAAAGACTCAATCCATACACTACCCTTCAAAAAGTGTGTTGATGTTGATCCTGTCACCTACTATCCTTCCATATTGGGTCCTTACATTCCTTCTTTTCCTCTCATCCAGTCCATTGCATAAAACCTTGGCTTCCATCTTCCTAATTCTCCATTTCATACCTTTTTTCACCCTATCAACATCTTTGAGCATAATTTCTGTGTTCTTGGCCTATCATAGCATATCCTTAAAAAGAGAACTATCTGAAGATAAATATACATAAGTTCCTCCTTAAACAATTTTTTTTTAAAAAAAAAAAGCAAAAAGTGCCTCGGTGAAAACCTAGTAAATAGGCGCCTTGGTAGAAAAAGTAAAGAGAAAGATTCATCCTATGGTGAAAACCAATTCTTTTGGCGCCTTGGATAAGTACCGTAATGAAAACTTGGAAAACAAGCGTTACATGTAATTCCTCCTACTTGCACTCTTCACTTGGGGGAAAGTTCCTTCTATCACATCTTCCATCCATTTTCCATTCAGTGATCTTGACAAGGTTGAACCTATCCATGAAAAAATTACATGTTGACATCTATAATCTTGCTCACTTGCTCTTATCCGTTGCACATTATTGTGATCTTGCTTATCCCAAGTCCAAATTCACTACCCTCGCACTAATCCTACATCATCCCTTATCTCGATGGTGTTATCCTATCAGTTTACCCCTTGATCTTGATCAAAAGGAAGAACAAAATAAAATGAAAAACAAGTTCTAAAGAACTCTCTTGACATGTCCACTCTTTTGGGACTATATGATATCCTACATACTTTTCATGACATCAGGTCATTATCCTATCTGGCATTTAGCACCGCTATATGAGCTTACATTGCTATATTATTTTTCCCTATCTTGGGTAATCTTGAGAAGACTATTCTTGAGGGTGACATTTACCTACTTCATCCACTTTTTCCGATCCACTTCTGATCTATCAATCCATCTGTAACACCCTACATCTTTCTAGACATTGGGGGCACACAAATGAGATCATGCTTGAGAATTGGTAATATTTTACAAATCTTCTACACACTAGAAATCAGGTGTCACTTGTGTTCTACTCTCCATCTATCAATGCATTACTAAAACTAAGTCTTCATGATTACACCTGTGCTAAAAATTGACTTTGTTTCCTTACAACAATCTTATCCTCGCTTGGGATTTGTCTGCATTTCTATCTTAGGATCAAGTCATTTCACACTGGGGGCATCTTTGCTAGCATGATAGGTTGCGTCTGCTAGGTCATTATAGGATGGTTTGTCTGGTGACCCATTTCTCCTTGATATTTTATTTCACGAAACAAGGATGGCACAAATATTGCACTAACATGAACAATGTTCCTAAGACCTACATTGGATTGCACACAAGAAGAAACTTATACACAGACATGGAACACATATTTTCTTCAATTCCAACCTTTTGATTGATGAATCTCTACCGCGCTTGAAAAATGAATCAATAGTATTTCTCAATACTACCTGAACACAGTTTGATCTTGGTTTGATTAAAACTCTTTTATGGACTAATGATGTTTTAACTAGGGGCATCTAAGCAACTATGAATTTTATTTGATTGATTCACAATTGATGGTTGTTATGTCTTCTGAGTTACTCCATGACATTTGTGTAAAGACAAAGAGTCCCAAGGACAGGGGGCATAATGTTTTCTTGGTTTTCTTTATATGGTGATTGTTCCAAATGACCCTATACATTTCACCTAACTTGGATGTTTATGGTAAGAGCTGCCACCACGAGTGGATAGCTGCATATATCTTGATCTTCATTATGTGTAAACTATGGTGAGGTTGAAACAATTTCCTTGTCTTTTTTCTAACTCAGATTCTCACTAAGGTATACAAAGCATAATGTACCCATGGATATGAATTTTCAAGGTCATTGCGGGTTCAATATCTTGCCTTACACAGATTCTGATATAATAAAAGGAAAGTGACTATTTTGTTATCCTGGCTTCTATGCCTTGATGCCTAAGTCTATTTATGACATCCAAATAAACATAGTATTCATACTTTCATAATATCAGCGGGTATTAGTGATTGTTGTACTATTAGGTGGTATTCATTCCAAAAGCGCCCAATGATGATAAAATGCTACAATATCTGCAAATCAATGACAGTCCTAATTGTCTGCATATAGCTGTATTTAGAGGTTGCATGAGTCATTTTGAAAGAACAACATAAAGATGTGAGCTCAAACTCCTTTCTATTTTAATTCATCTGAAATCTAAGATATTTACATACCCATGCTTCCCAAAATATTTGATCAATCGGCAACGAAACTGAACTCACATTTTAAACTATAATTAACTTGGTACTCGTGTGTTTACTCTTAAACACACCTTAATTTATTCACTTATTCTAATCTATTCTTTCTTAATCTAAACATTCCATGCAAGTGATACATCATTTCAACAGAGGGATTTTATTTCTTTCCTTCGATTTCATTCTTGAAGAGGCATGATCACACTATCATCAATCAAATTCTTGCTCGAAATATCATTAAAAATGACTTCATTATCGAACCACCCAGATTTGTTCTACTCTGACCATAGACCCTATTTTCCCTAAGTGTGATCATACCCCCAATTATACCCAGACAACTCTTCAATCGGCTAGCATAATTCATTCAAATCAGATTTAATCTCCTAAGTGATCTAATCACTAATTTACATTAATCACTTTAGCCAATCCAATCCAATCAATTTATTTTAATCAATTCAAATCAATAACCTAGCTAAGGTAATTAATTTAAAGGGAATTAATGAAGTCCTAATCATACCTCATCACTTGCAAAATTAATCCCCTAGCCCAATTGATTCAATTTGGATATAGTCCTAATTAATTATTACAAAGCAATCAAAAGCTTAAATGATTAATTAAATCCCTATTATTGAGTGAATATGTTATTACAACAATTCATTTCATTAATATTCCCTCTAACCTAACCAATCTCAACTACCCAACCATGAGTTCAAACTCATCCCAACCCCTTCTCACATGCTAATTCTTCTTAATTAGCTAATTAACCCTAATTAGCTAATCCCCCCTCCACTCATTCTATCTCCTCCCATCTCTATATCCTTAATCACCCACCTTAAGCCCTAATCCTAATCTTAAGCTACTCTTAATCTTGTCACATTCCTAAATCTATGATTAGGAATTCAACCCTCCCCCTAAAGTCAAAGTTATCAAGCTTGACCTTAAACCCTCACCCATGCTTCTCAAACCCTCACTCATAGCTCGTTAATGCTTTCATAAATGAAGCATTAATGGCTCTTACACATTCTCTTCCACACTCCTCATTAATGAGTCTTAGACCCTCATTAATGGAAGCCCTTCTAGAGTCTTCTCCCCTTCCTCCATTTCTTCTATAAATAGGATGGATTTTGTGCTCAAATGGCCCTTCATTCTTGATTTTGGAAGCCCTTGCTCTTGCCCTTGATTTTTGAAATAGATTATTGTAATGCTCCTAATTTTGAAGAGTTGAAAGCATTGTTATGCTACTCATTTTCATATAGATTTATATTGCATCATAGTTTTGATACCTTGCATTGTTATAATCTTCATTTCTAGAGCTAGGATGCATGTTTCTTAAGCATATTTCTTATGATTTTGATCATATTTAGGCTTTAGATTAGTTTTTATTTGAATCTTCCATTCTTAGGTTGTATATGTCACTGGAATATGCATAATCTAAGGGCCATTGTGTCATTTTTCATACTCCTCCTAGATAGGAAGGAATAGATCAATTTTGGTGATTGCTATGCTTGCTAATCCCTTGTTTTCACTAATGCAATGATCTATTGAAGTGTTGTGTCTCTCGTAATAGGTAAAAAAATCACACACACACATTCTTCCTTCTTTATTGGTGCATATGGAAATTTGTGTTCCTCCATCTCCTATATAACTTCAGTCAAACTCTAATATGCATTTGGGATTGGGCCTTTGTATAAAACTAAGTCTGTAACATTAAACACTGGAGATAGACCCATATCCTCTGGAAGTTCCACCTTGTAGGCATTTGCTCCATATTTGGCTAGTATGATACATGGGACAATTCTTCTCATCTGAAGCTTATGTGGTATTCCTTTTTGTGATCTTTCTTTGTTGAGGTGAATCATCACTAGATCCCCAACTTTGAATTGGACATGTCTTTTCCTCCCATCCACTTTGCTCTTAAGTTTCTCTGTATTTTCAATGAGTGTCTTCCTCACTGTCTCATGGACTTCTTGCATAGAATGTGCAAATTAATCTACATAGCCACTTCCCTTGGTTCCATCCTTCAGATCTCAGAGTTCATAAATGCCTCTTGGATGAAGGCCATAAACTATTTCAAAAGGACTCTTACCAGTAGTCCTATTCACTGTGTCATTGTAGGCATATTCTACTTGCCCAATGAGTTGGTTCCAAGTTTGACCATACTCCTTAGTTAAACACCTTAGGAGATTTCCAAGACTCCTATTTACTACCTCTATTTGGCCATTAGACTAAGGATGGTATACAGATCCAAAAGACAAGTTGGTTCCTAGCTTGTACCAGAGAGTCTTCCAAAAATGACTCATAAACTTTGTGTCTCTGTCTGACACTATACTCAATAGAAAACCATTTATTCTGACAACCTCCTTGAAGAATAGGGAAGCTATCTGAATTGCATCATGTGTTTTCTTGTAGGGTATAAAGTGTGCCATCTTACTAAATCTATCTACAATAACATAAATGCTATCCATTCCTTATCTTTTCTTAGGTAATCCCACTATAAAATCCATGCTCAGACATTCCCATGGTCTGGTTGGAATGGGTAGAGGTTGATATAAGCCTACATTAATAGATGTACCTTTTGTCTTTTGACAGATAACACAACTTTCTACATATTTCTTAACATCCAAATTCATCTTGGGCTAAAAGTAAAATCTTTGAACTAATTCTTGTGTCTTATTGACACCAAAATGGCCACTAAGTGCACCATTGTGTTTCTCCTGGATTAGTTTCTCCCTTATAGACCCCCTAGGGACACATAATTGACTCCCATTAAATAATAGACCACTCTATAAGATATATTCAGAGAATTGACTATGAAAGTGATTCTTATATTCTTGGCATACCTTGTAAATGTCTACAAAGTCTTCATCTTCTCCATATAAGTCTTTGAAGTTGTCTATCCCCATGCTCTACAGTTGTATCTCTTGAATAGTCAAGGCTCTTCTACTTAAGGAATATGCTACGTTATTATGCAAACCCTTCTTTTGTTTGATGTTGAAGGTGTAGTCTTGTAGGTACTCAACCCACTTCATATGCTTGTGACTGAGTTTATCTTGAGAGCTCAGGAAACTTAATGTCTGGTTGTCTGAATAGAATATGAAATCCTTTGGAAGCAAATAATTCCTCCACTTTCTCAGTGCTTGGACCAAAGCATACATCTCTTGGTCATAAGAATAATATTTCTTCTTAGCTTCACTTAGTTTCTCAGAGTGAAAGGCCACTGGTCTTCCCTCTTGACTCAAGAAAGCACCAATGGCTACATTGCTGGCATCACATTCCACTATAAATAGCTTTTCAAAGCTTGGAAAAATTAGGATTGGTTGGGTAGCAATATTTTTTTTTAACAACTCAAACCCATGGTTAGCTTTTTCATTCCATACAAATTTATTTTTCATCCCACCATTGATAGTATCAAGCATAGGAGCACAAATTGCACTGAATTGTTTTATACAATTTCTATAATAATGTGCTAAGCCATGAAAAATTCTTACCTCAGTGGTTGTTCTTGGAGTAGTACAGTTGATGATGGCTTCCACTTTTCTAGGATCCATCTTTATATTGCCTTGAGATAGCACAAACCCAAGGTACACTAGCTATTGTTTCATGAATTCACATTTCTCCAAGTTGATCATCAACTTATCTTCATGCAGCTTCTTGAAGACTATTTGTAGATGTCTGGGGTGTTCTTCTCTTGTCTTACTGTAGATGAGTATATCATCCAAGTAGACTACCAAAAATTTGCCTATGTAGTCTTTTAGGACTTCATTCACTAGTCTCATGAATGTGGATTGGGCATTGGATAACCGAAATGGCATGAAAAGCCACTCACACAATCCTTATGTGGTCTTGAAGGCTATTTTCCATTCATCCCCCTCATTGACTCTGATTTTCTGGTATCCACTCTTCAAGTCAATCTTTGTGAAATATATTGCTTCACCTAGACAGTCCATTAGGTCTTTTATCCTAGAGATAGGGAATCTATACCTAATGGTTATTCTATTTATTTCTCTAGATTCATTACATAGCCTCCATGTTCCTCACATTTTAAGGGCTAAGACAATGGGTATGACACAAGGGCTAGTACTTTTCCTAATTAGACCTTGGCTTCAGAGTTCTTGAATCTGTCTAGCTATTTCCTCATTTTATTGAGGAGTCATCTTATATTCAGCCTTATTAGGAAGGGTGTCTCTAGGGATAAGGTTGATTTTTTGGCTTAAATAACTCTTAGGTGGTAGGGATGATGGTTTTCCATCACTGACAATGCCTTCATACTTCTGTAGCAGCTCCTGCACTTCTTTTGGCAACTCTGTCTTCTTGACTAATCCTATATATACTTTCTTCCTTTGGTTTCAACACCATGGTCTACCTAGGAGTAGGTGACATGCATCCATGGGTAGAACATCACACAATACTTTGTCCTTATACCTCCCAATTGAAAACTCCACCCAAACTTGTTTATTGACAAGGACATGTTTTCCTTTGTTTAGCTAGGTGACTTTATAAGGATTGGTGTGGGGTATCCTTTTCATTTTCAACTTGCTGACTGCTTCCTCTGACACTATATTGTTAGTATACCTTGAGTCTATGTTGACTCTACACACCTTTCCCATCATTTTACACTTCACTCTAAACTGTGACCTCCTCTGACTAGGCTCTTCTTTTACTAGCTCCTTAACCAGAGTTCTCCTCATCATTAAATTCTCATCTTCCTCTTACTCTAAGGGAACCTCAGGTTGTTTGTTTACACCAATGGTCTCTTCTTGGACATAATTCACCCTTTTATCACTTCCTTGAGAAGTAGTACGCTTCTCTAGACATTTGTATGCATGATTTCCTATCTAGTTGCAGTGATAATAATTTATGTTAGCAAAGTAGTTACCCCTACCTTGGTTGTTTCTTCCTCTACTACTAGAGTTCCTTCCTCTATTTGAACTCCCTATATTGGATTTTCCTTCTTGTTTTTCAACAAATTTAGTCTCCCCTTGATTATTTTTTTTAGAAATCCTTCCACCATATCCACCTCTTTACCCTCTAGTGTCTCTTCCTCTACCTCTTCCTCTGGTAGTACTAGAGTTTTGTTTCTTTCTTAGCTTCTCTTCAACTTTGATGGCAATTTGGTGACATTTCTGAATGGTGTCTGGAGTCAAAATACTCATCTCATCTTGTATGGTCCACTTAATTCCATTAAGGTATCTTTCTACCTTAACCTTCTCATCCTCTACAACTCTAGAGATCATGAAAAGTCTCTGAAACTCTTTAGTATAGGAGTTTACATCTAGGTCCTTCTGTGTCAAACCTTGTCTTCTCTTATGCAATTAGATTTCATAATCCTCAGGGATATAAGAATCTCTGACCTTTGCAACCATAGCCTTCCATGAAGCAATGGGTTTCTTCCCTTCCTTCTCCCTCTCATCTTGGATGAATTTCCACCAAGTGAGTGTAGATCCTCTTAGTCTGGCTTTAGCAACCTTCACCTTTTGAGCCTTAGTGATTCCATCTCACTCAAAATAGTTTTCTAGTCCTTCTATCCAATCTATGACAATCTCTGGCTCCATCTTTCCAGTAAAGATTGGAACTCCTTCTAGTGCTTTTCCACTCATAGCCTTTAAATCTTTCAATAATGGCTCCTCATTAAGGACAGGGTTAGATTTGGGTACTTCATCATCAATGGTAATCTCCTTTCCTTTCCCTTCAACCTTATCCTTCACTTCATCTGCTTTCACATCAACTTCATCTACCTTTTTCTCTAATTGATCCAATCTCTCTTGAAGTATCCTAATCTCCACTTCTTGATCATCTACCTTCTTAGCCAACTTTGCATTGGTCACCATTGTAGACTCTCCTACTAACTCTGCTAGTTGGAACATTAACCACAAGCCTTATCAAGTAGGCTCTGATACCAATCTGATGGAAGTGATCCAAGGTTTTCTTTGCACTTGCTCAACTTAGGACTCTACTTGTCCTAGTCTACTTAGGATTCCTATTTCTCTTCTAGAACCCTAATAGTTTCAAGTCTCCATGCCTAAGACTATTCTAACTCCATTCTAATAGTTAGTTCCCTTGTGCTTAACCTTGAAGGATTTCCAACATTGAAATTACTCTTTGTCACTATACTCTCTTGGAAGATTCCAAGCTCAAAATGCTCAAAACTTTCTCATCAGTGCTACAAAGGATATATTTATCACTAAGACATCCATTTGAAATCCTATTAAACCCATTTGAATGGGTCTTCAAACTCAAAACAACCGAGTTCCAAATGCACACTGCTTTTGGTCCTAATAGGCCTAATTTCCCAATTAGCCCTATCTAGAGGGTTTTTCTAGATTCTTGCTCAAAACTCTCAAACAGCCCTAAAAAAAAACTTAGAATTTAGATACCCTTTTCCAAGACCTTAAATATGTTCAAGGTTTTAGATGCCTAAGTCATCCGTACACTACTGTCCTGAAATATAGGTCAAATAGGGTTACTTTTGTGCATTGGTTACAGTCATCTGATTTCTATCTAGGAATATATCTAGATGGATTGGTAAGGACCTCAACCCATATAAAGGGTTCTATTAGATCCTAATGCTTCCAAAAATACACTTGGTTTCCTTTTCCCAAACATACCCTTGCAATGACACCCAAATCTTTCTCTATTATACACCTAGCTGAACATGCATTTCTCGCCTAGGGCATAAATTTCAAAGTAGCTACTTGAATCCTCATAACCCCTCCTTGCATATTTACACTATACATAGGATCCCCTAACATATTAATCCACAACCAAAATTTTCCCACAGTTGGATTCTATGGGGGAGCATTGAAACTAAAAACTACTTTGTCTACCCCAGCAACTGTGCTAGTTATTAAACAATTTACAAAAGCAATCTAATATAGTCTAGGATTCTTGATCAATCAACAAAAAAATCTTAAAAATTCCCACTCAACATAGATACAACATTATATTTGTCAATTCAATCCATTAAAACACTCATTAACTCAAAATACTTCAACTGTTGCAGAAAACTCAAAAACCAGAGTTCTATTGCTATTCCAAACTTGATTACAATCATCCTCTCTCAGAAAATGAGCCTTGGAGTATATTAAAATGCCTCTTCCATAATTTTAGGCCACTAGCATTTATTTCCTTCCTCCAATTTTTTAAGGAATCTAAATTTGTCTATGTTGCATGCAACATTTGCAATCTTGCAAAATGTTGTCATGACAACATTTAGCATCTTTTGCATAAATGCTCATACCTAAATTTTAGGACCTCTATCCTTCTTCATTCAATGAATACACATCATTAAATATTTTTTAGGAACTTTCCACTTCTCATATAAGTGTAGGATACATTAAGACTCATTTTCCCTATTCTAAGCCAAAATAAGCATTTAAGCAAAACTAACTAAACTAGATTGGATTAGTACTAACTACTAGTCCATCTAGTCACACACCTTGCAAGAATTTATAAGGTTAAAAGTAAATCACTAACTTGGCTAGAGTCAGTTACAAGCCAAAATTGATTAAGCATTGGGAGTTTTCCTAGGTGCTCCTACACCACTTTCTGAGGGTTTCTAGGCGGTGGATTATGTCTCATATTACAGAGCAATCAATTGGTTGATCTAATTTTTAGAGCCAAGTATTTATAGATGTTGGATGTAGTATGGAGGAGAGATCAGTGTTCCTAAGCACATTTAATCAGAGATTATCTTCTTAGGGTTTCTGTTAGCGTGTAAAAAAATATTTTAAACCCTTGGCTTATCATGTTACGTCCTTCGCCAGAAATAAGGAAATGTTTTAAGATTTTTATATTTCTTAATAGATCACATTTTAAAAATCTTGAGCTTTCCCAAAAAGGTACTTGACTTCCTGCAAATCTGAAGGGTTAAATTTCCAGAGATAATAAATGTAGATTAGACATTCCATTTGATATTCCTTTTGCAGGGCATGGTTCTTTACTTTCTCAACAAGTCGGTGGGTAGATTAGATTTTACAAATTAGAAGCATGGAATGTTCTACCAGAATGGATGATAGAGTTTCTTGATGTTTGAAATGAGTTTGATATTCTCTGTCATTCAATAGTTTAATATTTTTAACCCTAACCCTAATTGGATCTAAAGCTTGTTGCAGTCCTTGTTTCTATAAAAGGACTTCCAGTATTATTTTTTAGGGATGGGAATTTTATACCACATAGGCTAGTAATAGTTTTGCATATTTTGATCAAGTTTATCAGTGGTCTTTTTGGATTTGATTTCATATGTACTTGATGTTGTGATATCAATATATATATGTACTTCTTGTGATTTGAAAGATTTGAATGAATAGTTGTCTCTATTTCCATTTTTTTGTACTCATTTAGATTGGCAGTTAAGGATATTTTAGTCCATCACTTTGTAAGGCAGAGTGTCTAACTGTATTAAGGTTTCTTTCAAGGAGAGAATTAAATCCTTAAGATAGTTTCAGTGAGTAAAAGATTGTAATAGATTTGATAAGTATTTCTTCTTCTAAGAAGTGTGAATAGATTATGTAAGGCATAGTATAATTCAGTATTCAGTACATGGTTTACATTTGATGTGTCTTTGATATTGAAGGTCTTTACATAGTGAATGAATCCATGCCCATTGGATAAGGCACTGCTCTTATGTATTAAGTTTTGTGGTTCCCATCAAATTTATATACAAATTGTTATCATTTTCATTTTTTTGTACTAAGAACATATGTGTTTAATCAATTGTATTGAAGAATACAATTCACTTTGTTGATTCCTTAGAGAGAGAATCATTAGGTTAGCCTTCTTGAGTCAAGAACTCTAAAAAGAAGAAGGATGAGAATCCTTGTTTCACTATTATTTTCCCTTCCCAAGTTCATGGTCTGGATTTTTAAGCTCTGAATAATATTGGTCTTGTTCATCTACAAGGTGTGCTATCAATTGTTGCTGTAAATGGCAGGAGGTAAATTAGTGTAACCCTTGATCCACTGTTAAGTTTACTGAGAGGCAGTAATTTATAAAAGGTACACCTTCTTGAGCCGGTGGAGCTCAAATAAGGAGGATTAATCCTCATCAATTGGACTATTTTCTTGACATGATCAAATTTTGGGTTTCAGAGAGTCAAGCATTGCTGCTATATAGGATTCTACAAGAAAAAGCTCTAAGAAATTGGTGACTCTACTGGGGATATTTTGAAGCAAAATATTCTTTGGTTAGTGTGGTATTCTCCTCACTAGTTTGGGGTGGTGACTTTGAAAAATCTCTGCATTAGTGGTGAGTAATATATATATAATCCTATACACACTTTCTCAATATGAACATCCAAAATACCAGAGCTTGGATGAAAAACATCCAGAAGAAAAGATGGAAGATGGACTTCCAACCACTACTAGAGGAGGTCAATCAAGAAAAGGAAAGAATGATAAAATATTTCCTCAAACTGATAAACAAAAGGAGAATATTAAGAAAGAGGATCCAATCCAATATAGCCATGAAGAAAACACATAAGAGTATGAAGAGGCTCCAGACTTAGGATTGGGTGCATATGGAGATTATTATTCTCCTAATGAGAGAGAAGGGGAATCTAATACTACACTTCCAGAGTCAGATAGTCTTGATGAAGAAGCTGCTGAATTAGAGAGCAAATTCCAAGAACACTTTTTCATTGCACAACAGAGAAATAAAGAAAAAGAAGATCTGATAAAACAAAAACAAATGAAGGTTGATGATTTAAAAAGGAGATTATTGAGATAAATAGAAATGAATAAAGTTGAAGAACCTAAGAAGGTTGAAGAGAAACCTGTGTTCTACCAAGTCTTTAGTGCTCAAGACCCTAAGAATAAGGGAAATAAAAAATCATCTAGTGTCCACATGGAAGAACCTAAACAAAAGGGAGTTTCTTTAGGTGAAATGTCATAGACAGATCTTGAATTAGAAGAAGCTAGGAAGAAGAAAGAAGAACTTTCCAAGGAATTGGAAAAAGATGAGCTGGAAGCAGCAGTAGTTGAGATTAGAAAGAAGCTAGCCTTCTTAAATAGTGTTACAAGTAATTTTAGAAGCACAAGTGCTACACAAGTAGTTGGTCCTAGTAAAAGAAATCAGAATCTTGGCTCTGTCCAAGGTGTACAAATCCCAGGTGGTTACCATTCTACTATTTCAAACAACACAAAAAATTAGGAAGCTATAGTAGGAGTAAGTGGATCTCATGCTGCTGCAGATTTTCAAAGAAGACCCATCCATGTGGATAGTTATTGTCCACTCTTCTTTGATGGCATCCCTGGTTATCCAAATGTCATCCCAAATGAGGTAAGGGATAAAATACCTAGGTTTAGTGGAAATAATGCTATAACTTGTGAAGGACATCTTAAAAAATTTAATGATAAAATGACTGACTTTGAAGTTGATCATGAGGATGTACTCATGAAATTATTTGTTCAATATTTGGATGAAGATGCCAGAGACCAGTTTAGGAGTTTACCTGAAAATAGTATAGCATCTTGGGAAGAGCTTGTTGAAAGTTTTAAAGAATAATATTGTGAACATGTTAAGTCATGTTTTATGTTAAATGAATTTAACAACATTAAGAAATTCCCAAATGAAGGTATGGAAAATTTCAATAGTAGATTTCAAAAGGCCATGAACAAGTTATTTCAAGTTTTGAGACTAGATGAGGAAATATGTTTAACCACATATATCAATGCTATGGATGGAAAGATGTCATATCTTTTAAGGGATAAAAATCCACCTAGTTTGAGGGAAGCTTATAAAACAACTATAAACATTGAAAGAAATAGGAAAGCCTCAGGAAAAATGGGAAAGAGAGAAGATGGAAAGTTGTGGAAGGATACAAAAGGACAGACAAGTAATCCTGCCAAGGATGAGGATAGGGTGGATAAATTAGTAAGTGCAGTAAAAGACCTTGCTACCAAGGTTGATAAAAATAACCAGGATCCTCATGACAATAGGTATCAATATCAAAGGTATGATAAAATCCCAAATTTGAGGGATATGCCATACAAGACAAATTATAAGGATGGACGGCCTATTGTTGAAAATCAGGAGAAACAGAAGACTAAAGTAACCCCTAATCATTTGAAAAGAAATGTTTCACATAATTTAGAAAATACCCCTTGGTGTCCTGCCTGCAAATTACCCCATTCTTCCTTTCAATGTGTTGTTGATAAAGCTTTACTTGAACAAATGGAGGATAGTAATGAACATATGAACAAAGAACAAGATTATCCTGTGGTAAATATGTTCACTATGAATAGGCATAAAGATATGTGCTCCTCTGAAGATGAAGAGCCAGTTGCAGATATAGACACTAAGACAAAAATTTCCAAAGATATCAACAATAAGTTTTCTTTGATTCAGATGATGAACCTGATAATATGTTACAGAATACTATCTATGCTTTAGGTGATGATAAATAATATCCTCATTTCAGTTTTCCTAGTGATGAGGAGAAAATATCTTTGACTATAGAGATAATCAATCAAGCTAGAAGTGCTTACAGTTTGAGAAATAGAAGGATAGAGCTTGATCAAGGTAATCCTTCTTTAGTATTTATTAAAGAAGGTTCCTCAAAGGTTGTTGCAAGGTCTTAGAGTAAAGGTGAAAATAAGAAGCAAGGTACAAAAGAAGGAGAGTTTTCTTTTGTCCAAGGATAAAAGGAGGAAGCAAAAGTTGATAAGCAAGTTGTTGTTGATAAAGGGAACAAAGGTAAGAGCATAAATGACACTTTGTCTGGATTACCTGCATTTAATATGAAATATGCTCTTATGCAAATGAAAGTGTCAGTTCCTTTGATTGAAATGTTAAAAATAAAGGAACATAGGGATGTTGCAATGTCATTTTTCAAAGGGATAATTGATGACCCTGTTGATAATACAAGGGAGAGAAAAATGAAGGGTGTTAGTCATGAGACAGAAACACCTATCCTATATGTTGGTAATATGATTACCCAAGAGCCCTCTCAAGTGGACCCTTTTTTATGTAACTTTATTGATAGACAACAAACTTGTAAAAAATTGTATGATTGACTCTGGTGCCACTACAAATGTGATGCCATATGGTGTAATGAGAGAATTGGGTATGAATGTTGATACTTGTTATGAAAGGTGTTATGCCATGGATAGTAGAGAAGTCCCTATGGTGGGAAATTTGAAAGGAGTAAAAGTTAAGATGGTTGTGTTCCCTGAGGACACTTATAAAATGGATGTAGTTGTTGTAGATACCCAACCCCATTATGGTATGCTATTGTCTAGACAGTGAGTTGTAGTAGTCAGAGGTCATGTTCAATTGGACTTGTCCTATGCAACAATCCCAGTGAATGGGAATGAAGTAAAATTGTATAGAGAACCAAGAGCACCAGTGACTGTTGAGAGGGTGCAAGATAATATGCTTAAATTTTGTGTGGATGTAGACATGGAAAAACTCATAGTAGAGAAGATCTTTCCACAATGCAAAAATACTACTCCATTAATTAAAGAGTTGAGCACATAATAAGGTGACTCATGGAAAATGTACTTTGATAGAGCTTGTTTGAAAGAGGGGTCAGGAGCTGGTGTTCTATTTATTTCTCCATCAGGTACAACATTCAAATATTCTTTCTTGTTAACATTTCAATGTACAAATAATACTGCTAAGTACGAAGCTTTGTTTTTGGGATTAAATATTTATGCAAAGCATGGTATAAAATGTTTAAAATTTTATGATGATTCAGAATTAGTAATAGCACAAGTTAGATCCAAGTATGCTATAGAAATGACAGATTAAAATTGTATAAGCATGATATTTGAGATTAGATTTAATTTTTTGATGCCTTTAACATTGAATGGATAGAAAGGTCAAAAAACATCATGGTCGATTTTCTAGCTAATGTTTCTTTAAAGAATGGTGATTTGACTTTAAGTGGGGTATCAATTGTGGAAGTTAAAAGTAGACCAATTGTCCCTGATAATGTTTACAACTGGCAAGTTTTTGAGGATGACCAAATATTCTCAGATTTATTCACTGCCTTGACCATTATGAAGGCCAACATGTAGATTGTAATTCTTTAGTTGAAGTGATTGATGGCAAGGATACTGTTATGGGAAATGAGGTTGTCCAATTGAGTTCTAATCAGATTCCTAAGGGGCAGATAGAACTAGAAGCATTGTTAAGTGATCAAGATGACCATTTATAAAAAAGAAGCAGTGCTAAAATTGAGGATCTGGAAGAATTAAATCTAGGATCAGAAACCATACCTTAGATAGTGTATATTGGAAGAAGGTTATATTCCCATGTTAGGGAAAATCTGATAAGATTGTTAAGAAAACATAAGCATGTGTTTGCCTGGTCATATGAGGACCTAAAAGCCTATAGGGAGGAACTTTTCCAACATGAGATCCCACTGAAACCAGATACCAAGCCATTCAGACAAAAATAGAGACCAATTAACCCATTATTGGCCCCCAAAATGCAATAAGAATTGATGAAGTTGAGGGATGCAGGGATTATTCAACCCATAAGACATTCTACTTGGGTCTCTAATTTGGTTCCAGTGAGGAAAAAGAATGGTGAAATAAGGCTTTGTGTTGATTTTAGAAACTTGAATATGGCATCCTTAAAGGATAATTATTCTTTTCCTAACATGGAAGCGATGTTGCATAAATTTATTGGTTGTGATTTATTGTCAATGATGGATGGTTTTTCAGGCTATAACCAGTCGGTATTAGTAAAAGAATCAAAACATTTTAAAACTACATTCACTACTCCATGGGGAACATATGTGTATATTAGGATGCCCTTTGGTCTTATAAATGTAGGGGCAACATTCCAGAGAGCTATGGATGTTGCATTTAAAGAATTTACAGATTTATTCACGATGATTTATCAAGATGAATTGACAACATATTCTAAGAAAGTAGAGGACCATAGTGGGCATTTAGAAAAGATTTTTAATAAGGCTTTGGAATATGGTGTTTCTTTGAATCCTAAAAAATGTCAATTTGTAGTAATAGAAGGAAAGCTGCTAGGACATATTATGTCAAAGGGGGGAGTAAGAATTGACCCAGAAAAGATAGAAGCAATTCAGAAGGTCACTACTCCAAAGAATGTCAAAGGGGTACAATCTTATTTAGGAAAGATAAATTTTGTGAGGAGGTTTATTGCTAACTTTGCAAAAATTATTAAGCCTATAATTAAATTATTTAAAAAGGATGCAAAGTATAAGTGGGATGAAGAAGCACAATTTTCTTTTGAAAATATCAAGAAGGAAGTTCAAGAAGCACCTATTTTAAGGTCTCTTGATTACAGTAGGCTATTTTCATTATTTTACTGTGCATCTTTTCATACAATTGTTGTTGTGTTACTACAAAAAAATGAGGAGGGTTATGAACATCCCATTGCATTTTTCAACAAATCCCTCCAAGCTACAGAGTTGAATTATGAGATGATGAAAAAACAAGCATATGCCTTGGTTAAAGCTGTGAAATCATTCAGACCTTATTTGGTTTGTGTACGCCTCCTTCAATCGTGATTCATGATTCCCAAGCTTTCCAAAGGAAAGGGTTAGTAGAAAAGGTTTTACAATGATAGAAATCAAGTACACAAGAACTACTAAAATGAATAACTTGAAACATAACCAATAAAATGTACAAGCAATGAAAGGAAAACAAATGTATGCAAACCCCAAAGTTCTTGAAGCTTCTATTATCTCTCTCTACTCCTTCCGAAACACTGTTTTGATGCTTAGTATTGGTGTGGGTAGTGTCTATGACTTGAGAAGCGTCAAGAATTTGATACTTGAAATGTGTGTGTGATTGCAAGACGACTTGAATGCTGGAACCAAACTGACATAGTAATGACGCACGAGAGATTGAAATCCTGGATCCTTCAAATGGTTATGAAGATTTTATTAGATAGGAATTGAGGATGAAATGAATGGTTGAGATCAATGCCAGAGATAGGGAGATGAATAGTTGAGATTAAAAGGAACTGGAGAAGCCATCAGTAAACTCTACCTCTTCATTTGGTAAAGAGGAGATAGAGTTTGGTTGACTGAAGAGCTAATTGTGAGTTACCTTTTTGAACTGAAGAGGTGGGTGAAGTTACCCATGTAGACTAGAGAGATGCGTGGAGTAACCCATGTGATATGATTGGAGTTATCTCTTTGAAGATAAATGAATATTTAATTAAAGTTTTCAACATGTGAGATAATTGAATTCTTTTTGATTTAAAATTACTTTATTTGATGAAATTAAATTAATTTAATTGGAAGAATTTAATTAGTAAGTTTAAATATTTAAATTTAAACTATAAGAAATTGAATTTAATTAATTAATTAATGGTAATTAATTAATTAATGGTAATTAATCAATTAAGGTTAATTAATTAAATAAAATTAATTATTTAATTAATTTGGGGAATTTGATTAGATGATTTGGGGAATGAATTTAGAAGAAAATAGATGATTAATTAATGATTAAAAAACCATTGATTAATATATGTAATGTCAAGTCACAAGCCTGTCCATTTTTGAGTGTCTACATCTGCCCCTCTTTGATGCGATGTGACTTGTTGCAGTGTGTCAAAGATTCTTTGATTTTGATCCTGCCCCAGTTTTCCTTGGTGATAGTAGTTGTATTTATGCCCCCTCAAAAAATTTAGCAAAAAGTGTCGACATGAGCGTTAATTTGTTGAAACTGCCATTTTTGAATCTGGGTAGCTGATTGATTTGAAAAATGCCTTATATTGCCCCTGATATTGCTTGTGTAAGTCTCTGAGGACCGAGAAGAAAAATTAGACCTCCTAGTGAAATTAGGGTTTGTGGGAACCCCTATAAATAGCCAAGAGAGCCATTCATTTGTGACATTGCTTTCTTGGAGCTCTTGATTTCCTAGTGAGTTAGTCTTTAGTTTTCTGTGCTTTTCCTCCTATTTTCGTGCAATGACGGGCCTTCCTAGAGTCACTCACATATCCGACCAAGTCCGGATGTATCAGAGACCAGCTGGCGTAGGACGTTCGGTGAGTTTTCTTTATATTCATGTCATTAATGCCTTTATTTATTGCTTTGAAATTTTTTTGTTTTTTGAATTTCTGTATATGGTGCCACAATCATCTGCGGTTTTGCCGCAATTGCAGTTTGAATGCCGCAATTGCCGGTCAAGTGCCGCATTGGATAAGTGTACCACACTATGTCTGTTTGGATGCCACAATTGAGTTTTTTCTGCCGCAATTGATAATGATGTTTCACAATCGCATAAGTGAACCGCCATTGACGTGTTTATTGCCGCAATCACTTTTTTAGAACTGTCTGCCTGATTTTCTTGTCTATTTTTTGCATATTCTTATTTTTGGCACTTTCTTGTATGACTGATACTGATATTTTCCTAATTTATTTCTGTGTGCAGTTCACTAAGCAGATTCTGCACTGTTGGGAGTCGAGGCTGGCAGGTCTTGTTTACAGGTTCTAGCTCTCGGAGGATGAGAGGTCAGTTCTTAGGGATTTAGGATTGTATTGGATATGCTATATGCCAGAGATCACAACCAATAGGGGTCTAATCTCCGCTCTTATAGAGCATTGGCATTTTGAGACATGCACTTTCTGGTTACCCAGTAGCAAGTGTACTATTACATTTGAGGAAGTGTACCACATCCTCCAACTTCTGATCCAGGGTGCGCTTGTGGAGTATGCCACCCATTCTGGTATTGTTTCCTTGATAGAGCTTTCTGTATTGCCCCGAGATCAGCTGGGGTTATCTAGTGCTTATGATATTCCATGGTCAAAATTTGGTTTGGGCCTCAACAGATTGTCCACCTTAATAGGCAGTCTGATTTGTGGCATCTTATGCCCCGATCGTCGGCAGCAGGGATTTTCTGTTGGCTTTAGTACTATTTTGTAGAGTATGGTCAGGGAACATATTGTTTATGCTTGGGGGCCATGCATGTTGGCTTATATGCACTTGCATATGTTCTATGCGGCTTACCTTAATGGTAAGTCACTCGACTGTGGTGCTACCCTCCTCTAGATATGGGTGTGGGAGAATATAGTTGTTTGTCATCTTGTTGGTACACGTTCTTTTCCAGCTGACAGGCCGTATGTGTATATGTATGATGGAGCCATTGTTCAGACCCACATGGGTCATTTGGTGTATTAGCATTAGCAGCTAGATATGATTCCTTATTTCATATGGAGGCCATACAGATATTGCCCTGTCTAGGATAGAGAGGACATCCATCTTCCCTTCTTCTGGCAGTGGAGATATCTTATTGGTTGTATGACTGACCATGTTCACATGATTGACTTTCACAACACTGATAGGGTGTTGTGTCAGTTTGTTGAGTGGCAGGATGTGTCTGATTCTTATGCTTAGTAGGTCGAGGGACTCTGCTATCTGGGGTGGTGTCGTATCACTTGATGCTGCCCGTACTAAGTTTGCAAGGTTACTTCCTATTGCACAGACATGGTGATCAACCACTATTGATGCAGGTTTGTTTTCTCTTCACATCTCTTATTCATTTTCTTTACTGCTCTTATAATCTATCTGCTCTATGTGACATGTCTTTTATCTAACGTGGTATTGATATTTGAATCTGATCTCTTTGCAGACACTACTCCCCAATTTGATGCTCATTCAGCCTAGACTCGACCAGTTGCACTCACGGATGTCTCTTGTCATGTTGCTGGGACACTTATGAGGAGGTGCCATTGGGTACGATGAGGGAGGGGAGGTCGGGATGGAGGGAGGGATGGTGGTCATGATAGAGGGAGGGTTGGAGGCTGATATGGTGGACGGGATGGTGGGAGAGATGGTGGTAGAGGGAGGGGAGATGATGGGGGAGAT
>MU225875.1:339233-376143 GCA_018584345.1 Thuja plicata
ATAAGGTTTACATTCATTATTCAATTCATACAAGACAACATAATATAAAAACAAATAGTCATAAAAGATTTCCATTGGTCACACAACTATAGCAGACAGTAAAACAACCACATCAAAACATAGCAATCACATGAAACAAGATCCTCTTTCTGGGTAGAGCCTACCTGGAGTCCTGTGGAGAAACCTTTGAAGTAATTCTAATTCTACTCCAGCCAAGCCTATTCTCCTCAAGCCTTCCAATCAATGAGATATCCTCCAAATGCTTCCACCAACCTTTCTAATAGTTTCAGATATATAGTTCTCCGTATATAATTTCTCTGTTCTTTTCCTCCATTTCTACTCTCTACATCTCCTTCCATAAATATGTTGTAGGATTGGTTGCACGGGAAGTTTCAACCGATGAAACCATCTACAACTATCTTCTGGTTATTAGTTTGGACATTAATAGTCTTTAGATAAATTAATGTGTAGATAGTTTCCCGAGAATGTTTTAGTTAAATTACCACCTTTGTTACTTTATGTTTTAATTTCATGCTTTATGTAAATTCTTTAATTTTATTCTTGCTTCCACCTTAGATGAAGATTAGTTACTTTCCTCTTTTAAAGGAATAATTATAGATCTAATTATAATTTCACATAATAGTTAAAAAATAAAAAGGCACATAAATAAATAAATACATAAACACACACACATATATTAACACATTTATATAAACATATTTATATAACCATATAGATAGACATATGCATATGTGTGCACCCATATGCCTATGTGTATATATATCCATGCAAATATTATTATAAAATATACATTAATGAATACACTTGACAAGCTTATTACCATACATTTAATTCCATAATACCATCAAATTATTACTAACCGATAGTCCAACCACAAAACAATATTCACTTAGTCCTAGGGACTATAATGAATATCCACAATGAATAAAAGCCAAGAAACCAAAATTGGGCATCAATCCATAATCAAAGGACAAATCCAAAAAGACCCAACCTGGGAGCAGGGATCAGGGCTAGTCTTAGTGTTGCGGGACCTGGTACTATCTCCATAACAACAATAATGATTGAGGATTTTGGGGCACACTCAAACCTATGAAGCTAGGTGAATTCAATGCCCAGTACCTGTAAGCCTGCATCACCGAGAAGAAATACATGTGCATTGATGTACATATTAAAGAAGACATTGCAGATAGATGATCATGATCGATACATTTTGTGGACCTCATCCATGTGAGTAACTACAACTTTGTACCGAATCATGAAGACACATCATGTATATAGACACACACACTCACACATAAAGAATGTAACATGAGCGTTAGAATCTTGAGCATTGGGTTAGTCAATAATCAATACTAATAATAACTCATCATAATCATAATAAATGTTCTAAATCATTAAGTGACATACAAGATTCATCGAAAGTAACTTTCATAGAAGAATATATCTATATCCATTCAACACATATCGCATAACATCCTAACTGTGTTCAGAATGGTATTGAAGGTCCTTTATACATACATGTAGACAAACACATACATAAATGATACCTTCAGACAATATGTCTGATATTAGTATTCTCAGGTACAAGCCGCTAAAATCATTATAAACAACTTTACAAGAGAACAAGTATTAAGCTATAAGGAAACATCTAAAGATCTTACTTCATTCAAAAACTTGTATTAGGGTTAGAGGGGTATTACATAGGGTCTATCCCATGTGTTTTTAGACATCATAAGATTGTCTTGATCAAAGTCTCAGAATGGTGCCAAAAGGATTTCTAAATTTTCCCCAAATGTGTGAGTTTGGGTTTTGATGTTTCAAAGTGATTGATTCCAGTGTCAGAGGGTTAGAATGCCCTGATAGTGATTTGGGAACCAATGAGAGTCTATTGTTTGAAGTAAGTGATTCCAGCGTCAGAGGGTGTTAGAGTACCCTAATAGTGAACTAGGAATCAAGTTTTTTTTGTTGATTGTAAGCACCACACGATTAGGGACCAATTGTGAAGATCCAAAAGGACATGCAAGGTAGACTTATAAGTAAGTTGTGAAATAGCGACAGATGGACCAGTAAAATAAATACGACCAGACTAAGGAGCCAAAAGGGTACCCAAATAAACTGATTTCTTCTAAGAAACAAGTATGCAAGTGCCCACTGTCCTAGATGTGACACTCTGAATGCGAGGTTTTACTTAACCAAATGCAAGCCTTCTTCCTAGATACGATGCAATATTGTTTTGAAGTTTGTGCAAATTTGTCTGACAGTAGGTTGTTTTCAAGTCTTTCTAGTGAGTGAAAAATATAGCATGTAGCCAAAGGATTGAATTTTGTTGCTTGTTTGAAGGTGTTATCTCTTTAATGATTTTCAGTCATATCAAGCATTGTTGCATTGTTAAAAGGGAACAAACACATCCTTATGCCCTATTTTCTAAGTAGAGAATGAAAATCCTTGCTCATGACTTAGGTACACACTCAAATGCTAATAAGAATATAGCCATCACCAAGCACACAATGGCTCCAGTCATGATGTTGTATTAGTCAACTTCAAACGCAAGTGAGGGCATGATATGACGAGTGTCTTGGGGCAATTACTTTTTGCCTTGCACAAGGATTATCACCCTTTCGAGGATGAATCAGGTAGTTTGTCTACAAAGTTCCTTGTTTATGATGGGGCAATCCATTTGAAACCATCTCCCATAGAATTGCACAAGGAAAAATTGAGGCGTATAGCCCTATGAGTACTCGAATATGTGTAATCTCACAAGTAAGATTCAAGCGGCTCTGCTCTACACATACCCAAGCATGTTTAAGGAATGATGTCAAAATTCTGAGAACAAAACTGACTCTATCTTCTGAGGCTTTGGCCTATGAGGAAGCAATTATTTATAGTGAGTTGGAAGGGTTGGCGTAAAACATGTCCTCACTTGGGTCGTTCCTAGGATATTTTTTTCCTCAACTGACAAACCCTCTACTGTTAAATAAGCATACAAAGTATTGGTGAGCTTAGGATTTCTAGATTTTTGATTCTTCGACTGAAGAAGAGAATACTCTCCTAGTCCATGTCATTTTCTCCCAAAACGCTTCAATCAAACGTTCATTCCCTCAAGCTATGTTGAGGTCGATTTAGATGTTCCTATTTTATGAAAATAGGATGCGTGAAAGAAAATTTGTTTTGTTCAATTTCCCCAAAGTTAGATATTTTCTTGTTCAATTTCTGATCCAAAATTTAGACAATGAGATTTGCTTGTTCAATTACCCGCACTGTTAAATGATTTGTGTTTGTTCAATTACTTTGCCAAAAGGGAAATTTAAACGATGAGATTGTTCATTGAACCAAAAGATTTAGTGATTTGATTGTTCAGTTACTTTGCCCAAAATTAGATGATTTGTTTCCTTTGTTCAGTTACTCCAAATTCCCTTCAAATCATAAATTGACTTGTGAGTTTCTGATTTTCCTTAAAAAGGAAAAGAGCATATTCCTCTGGTCAATTTAGTATGAGAGTGGAAAATGTCTTTAGTTTTGAAAGTGTAAAAAAAATTGAAGTCAAGATGGTGGATTGGAAACCTGTAAAACCATAAGTTAGTATCATTTTTTTTGCTCTTTTAGCTCTAACAACAATCTACAAACATAAGTTAGGCTGCTAAAAATAGGATCATAATCACAAAAACAACCACGTTAGCAAGTTAGAAATCAAATTTGTCAATGAAAGTACTCTGTATTTTTTCCCTCTGGACTCCAGACGATAATTTAGAGACCAAAAATGATAAAACCCAAAAAATATGATACAGTTTTAACCCCCAACAATACTTTTTACCCAAAACGATAAGCCTTTTAAGTGAAACGATAACACGTATAGAAAACAAAAAAAAGCTTACCAAAAACAATTTAAGGCCAAATTTTACCTTTTAGAAATGCAGCGGCAGACGATATTGAAACTCCTAGAAATGATATAATATATACTATAGATGATAGAGTGCTCCTGAAAATGATAGAAGATATACCGCAGATGATAGGTTGCTCCCAGAAGCGATAAAATGCCTGCAAATTTTGAAAATGTCAAGGGCAGAGAGTAGAATTTTGCGAAATTTTGAGCAATCTTGCCCCATGGTGGGCACCAGAGATGTGTGTGTGATTTTTTTACCTGTTAAGAGAGACACAACACTTCAATAGATCATTGCATTAGTGAAAACAAGGGATTAGCAAGCATAAGAACCACCAAAATTGATCTATTACTTCCTATCTAGGAGGAGTATGAAAAATGTCATAATAGCCCTTAGATTATGCATATTCTAGTGACATATACAAGCTAAGAATGGAAGATTCAAATAAAAAATATAAAGCCTAAATATGACCAAAATCATAAGAAGTATGCATAACAAACATGCATTCTAGCTCTAGAAATGAAGATTATAATAATACAAGGTATCAAAACTATGATGCAATATAAATCTATATGAAAATGAGTAGCATAACAATGCTTTCAAATCTTCAAAATTAGGAGCATTGTAGGAATATATTCAAAAGTTAAGGGGGCCATTTGAGCTCAAAATCCTTCCTATTTATAGAAGAAATGGAGGAAGGGGAGAAGACTCTAGAAGGGATGCCATTAATGAGGGTGTAAGACTCATTAATGAGGAGTGTGGAAGAGAATGTGTAAGAGACATTAATTCTTCATTTATGTAAGCATTAATGAGGTATGGGTGAGGGTTAAAGAAGCATGGGTGAGGGTTTAAGGTCAAGCCTAATAACTTTGACTTTAGGGGGAGGATTGAATCCCTAATCACATATTTAGGAATGTGACAAGCTTAAGGGTAGCTTAGGATTAGGATTAAGGTTTAAGATAGGTGATTAAGGAGATAGAGATGGGAGGAGAGAGAATGAGTGGAGGGGGGATTAGCTAATTAGGGTTAATTAGCTAATTAAGAAGAATTAGCATGTGAGAAGGGGTTGGGATGAGTTTGAACTCATGGTTGGGTAGTTGAGATTGGTTAGGTTAGAGGGAATAATAATGAAATGAATTGTTGTAATATCATATTCACTCAATAATAGATATTTTAATTAATCATTTAAGCTTTTTATTGCTTTGTAATAATTAATTAAGTCTATAGCCAAATTGAATCAATATAGGCTAGGGGATTGATTTTGCAAGTGATGAGGTATAATTAGGATTTCATTAAATCCTTTTAAATTAATTACCTTAGCCAGGTATTGATTTGAATTGATTGAATTGAATTAATTTGATTTGATTGGCTAGGGTGATTAATGTAAATTAGTGTTTAGATCACTTAGGAGATTAAATATGATTTGAATGAATTATGTCAGCCGATTGAAGAGTTACCTGGGCATAATTGGGGGGATGATCACACTTACGAAAAATAGGGTCTATGGTCAGAGAAGACCAAATCTAGGTGGTTACACCTTAAAATTTGTAAGAAAGTGTGAAGCATGTCAGAATTTTTCTTCCAAGCTGAAGTATTTTGGTGCTTTGTTGCTAAATCCAGTAGTGGATGAGGCACCTTTTGTCATGTGGGGGATTGATTTCATTGGGGAGTTCTCAGAAAAATCTAGTGGTGGACATAGTTGGATACTAGTTTCCACAAATTACTTCACAAAATGGATAGAGGCAATTCCTACTAAGAAGGAAACTAGTAAGGTTTTCATTGATTTTCTAATGGTAAATGTTTTGACTAGATTTGGTGTCCCTATAAAATTGACAATGGCCAATGCTATGTGTTTCAGGTCAAAATAATTTAAGGATTTCTGTGATGAATATAAAATTATGATGTCATATTATTCCCCATATCATCCCCAAGCTAATGGACAATCAAAATCTAGTAATAAGAGTATTCTGCAGATTTTGAAGAAAACTTTGAAAACAAACAAAAGAGCTTGGCATTCTAAGTTTAAATTATCCTTATGGGCTGATAGAGTAACTATGAAGAAGGCTGCCGACAAGTCCCCTTTTTAATTGGTGTATGGTATGTAGGCTAGGTTACCATTGAATAATTTACTTTTTGTTTATAAATTTATTGAGGAAGAAGGTCTTGAAGTAAGTGATGTTATGCATAATTGAATGATCCAGTTAGTTGAATTGGATGAAATCAAAAGAGAAGGATAACAAAAAAATTTGAAGAGACAACATAAACTAAAATATTTGTTTGACAAAAGAGCCCATGATAGAAAGTTTCAACTAGATGACATGGTATTACAGTGGAATGCTAAGGCTGAAGATAAAGAGAAACATAAAAAGTTTGAATCCTTGTGGTTACCTAACCTTATATCATTTACCAGACACATGGAAAAGATTCATATTTTTTAAGAAATTTGGATGATGAGGTATTGGAATTTCCAAAGCATGGACAGTTCCTAAAACCTTTCTTTAATTGAAATTTTCCATGCACGGTAGTCATGTATATAGGTAGTTGGTTTTATGTGTGCTAGTTTGCTGTAGGTTGTATATTTGTATATATTTTGGAGTTTTTCTGTAGAGCTGTGCGTAGTTGTGGTTTGATTTTCCCAGAGGTCTAGATTCTTTCCTTGATCTAGAAATCAAGCATCCTTAGTCAGAGCCACTGTTGGTCATATTTTGTCTATTTGCTATGTTTTGGCTTGGGCCTGTTTAGGGTTGCAAAATAGTTTTAGCCCCTGTTAAAATTTTCAATTTTCATGCCTGGTTTATAGCTCCAATGGTCTATGATTTTGTGACTTAGCTAAGATATCATCCACATAGTCTTCTAGGAAGGTATGCATCATGTTGTGGAAGATAGTGGTCATTTCTCTTTGGTAAGTTGCTCCAACATTTTTGAGGCCGAAGAGAATCACATTCCAACAAAAGGTTCCCCAAGGGAATGTAAAAGAAGTCTTTTCTTAGTCTTTAGGTGCAATATGAATCTGATTGTATCCACTAAATCCATCCATTAATGATAACATAGAATTTCACACCATTAAATCCTCTATAGCATCAATTCTAGGTAATGGAAAATCATCCTTAGGACAAGAAAGGTTAAGGTCTCAAAAATATGTGAATACTCTAATGGATTTGTCATGTTTGGTAATTGGTACAATGTTGGAGATCCATTTTGAATAAGCTATTACTCTTATGATTCCAACCTTTAATAGCTTTTCCAATTCTGCTTTGACTAATAGAGCTACATGTAGATAAATTTTTCTCAATTTATTATTTACAGGTTTGACGCCGAGTCTCACATTAATATGGTGCATTATGAAGCTTGGGTCTAACCCTGGCATGTTGGCATATGACCATGCAAAGTTGATTTTATTTTCTTTAAATAATTCAATGAAATCCTTCCTTTCTGATGGGGTTAATGATGCTGCTAAGTGAATAAACTTTGGTTCCAAATTGGCTCCAGTGTTAAACTTTTCCATTGGCTCTATGAGAATAGGAGATGTCTCATCATCATGTTCTAGTATGGTATCCAACCTCTCTTCCTTAGGTGCCATAGTTGGGTTTTCACCTTTGGAAACATCTGATATTTTTACTTTTTTAGGTTCTAGCACTGCTACATGGTGGTTTTCACCACTAGACCTTTTCATTTTTTTCAATTTATTTCTTTTATTTTGTGGATTGAGAGGTTCGACCCCTACCTCTATCATCATGTTCAAATTTTATTCATTGGTGGAAGAAGATGGCTCAACCGCATTTAGGTATTGGGCCATTGCATTGTCATTGTGAAAGTATAGTAAGTCACTTGGTTTAGTTAAATCCCAATCAATGAGTTTGGGATGAAGAATGGATAAAGATCATTAGGAAAGTTTTCATTTAAAGGATTCAAGGACATGACCTCATTTGATGGTTTGTACATTGTATCTCTTAGGTATATAACATGTGCTTTCTCGAGGTGTTCCATGGAAGTAGGATCAAAATTTTCTTCAATAGAGTGCTCGTTGATTTCCATGGGAAAGAATGTATGTGGATTAAATATAACATTTGAATCAACCCCACAAGAAGAAACCCAAGGTTCACCTATCCATTGGTTTCCCCTAGATGCTTGACCTATATTAGATTCTTGAGACTCATTTGATGCTTGTGTAGAATTCGAACCTTGATTCTCACTGTCTTGACTTTTGGCATTAGGAATGGTAGAATATGTATGAATAACATCAACTTCTTTATCATGAAAAGATTCTTTGGATAGGGTATCCCACTCATATTCTCTAGAATAATCCTCACTCTCAGATCCTACCATGTGTACATGCTCATGAAAATCATGCATAGGGCTTGAAATTTCTCCTTTGTCTTGATAACCTATTTCAGATTTCTCATCCTTTAACCTCCAAGAAGGTTCAATGGGTTCTAGCAATCCTCTATCCCTGATTCGTAAGGGTCCTCTTCCCTTGTATCCCATTTTTTTCATAATTTTAAATCCCCTTCCATATCGATCAGTTTGGATATTGATATGTTGCACTCTTTCAATGGGATTGTTTGAAGTATCTTCCTCTTTATAGAGCCATTGTAAAAATTTATTGTCCTCCTTTTCTAGGGCTGATTTGTCACTCTCTCTTACAAAATGAGAATTATATTTGTGAGGTGGATGAGCACTTGATGGTTTCCCATGTGTCTTAGGAGAAGTTGGAAAATCAAACGGGGAAATAGAATATTCACCCACTCCTTTGGAATTGATTCTATATTGTTTTTATACTTATGCATCATCTCATTCATATTTTGGTAATGATCCTTCTTGGTTTGTTCTCTCTCATCCTTGGATGGTTTTGAAATTTCTATCTTTGGTGTAGAAGCTTTAACTGAGTTTTCATGTGAACTTTGACCCTCAGAACTCAGTTTTTCCTTTCCCTTAGTTGATGTCGATGAGTTAGTTTGATTAGGATTTGAGGTAAATGTAGCATTTGATATTAAATTAGGACCTTCCTCTTTAGCTTCTTCAATGGTGACATTGGGAATGATGCCTTCCCTATTATGAGGGATAAATAGTTCATGAAGAGGTTTCAATGTTCAAAATATTGAAAGGGATTAGAATCTCCTCCAATTGTGATTTCTTCACCCATGTGTAGAAATTTAATACATTAATGATAGGTGGAAGGCACCACTTTCATCTCATGAATCCATGGATTTCCCAATAAGATATTATAAGTTAGCTTCATGTCAAGGACTTGAAATATGGTGTCTTTCTTGATAGGTCCAACTTGAAGAGGTAGCACTATCATGCCTTTCGAAGATCTTTCTTCCTCATCATAAGCCTTGATGGTAATCTACTTTTTAGGATCAATGGATGATTTGGATAACACTAAAGACTTGACAAGGTTCAAAGTGAAAATGTTGATACCATCTCCTCCATCAATGCGGACTCTCTTGACCCTATGCCTTTGGATTAAAACTTCTATATGCAAGGGAAAATTTTGGGGATGGTTAATGGACATATCATCTTGTTCTGAAAATGAAAGGAAATGTGGTGCAACAAGATGTCCTACCATATTTTGAAACTTATCTTCCTCCAAAGTTATAGGAACATTAGTATCCACTAGGGATTTTTCCAAGATCTCCTTGTGATTGGGAGAAAGTTTTAATAACTCCAAAATAGAAATTTTTCCTGGAGTCTTTTGCAATTCATCAACCAAACTATAAGGCTTTGTTGTAGTAGATATTTGTTTAGCCAAAATATTTGATTGTGTAGGACCAATAGGTTTAGGAGCACCCCCTTGTAAGGTAATCCTTGATGCTTTCCCCCTAGTGATGGCATTAGAAGTCACCACTTTGGGTTGTTCCTTAATCACCAGAACATTAACAACATGCTCATGCTCGAATAAGGTATTGATAGTATTGTCATAATGATGACCAAAATTGACATTGTTGTTGCCTTGGTTGTTCAAATTTGAAGACTCTCCTTTCTCATGATTAAACAAAGGTTGTTTAAAGGTCATATGATCCTAGTTGTTTTGGGGCCCTTATATATTAATTACACCATTGTGAATCAAATATTTCACCACATTTCTTAGGCGCATGCAATCATTCATTTTGTGTCCTCGATTCCTATGGTATTCACAATGGTTGGATTCACTCCACAAAGTAGGATTTACTTGTGGTTCGTAGGGTTGAGCCCTAGGTAAGTCAATAATCTTATTATAAATTAGGGTTCTCAATGCATTCTCAAGTGGTTCACGTAAACATGTGAATGTCCTTCTAGGCATTGGAGAAAAGAAGGGTTTAGGCTTGTTATCCCCTTGATTATTCCCAAAGTTGTTATTATTATTGTTGTTGTTGAGAGGAACTTTGGGTGCTTGGCTTGCATTGTTAACTTGAGTAGGTATTCTTGGGAGGGTAAAAGGAGTGGCCTTCAAATTATTAGCTTCCACAACTCCATCATTGACCACACCTTTATTATTGTTCCTGATCCAAAAATGGTTATTTTTAGGAGGATTCCTATTTTGATTGTTATTGGAGGTATTTTTGTTGGTATTCTTGTTATCATTATAAAGCTTAAGTTCTCCAATTTTAACTAATACCTCCTTCATAGTAACTCCATTCTCAATTAGGTCTTGAAAATACCTACGAAATTGTAATCTTAACTGATAATTCATCTCATTACTTAAACTATTAATGAAGATATCCATCTTTTCCTTTTCAAGTACACTTTGAGGGTATCTAGCGAATACCGCTCTCCACCTTTGTAGGAAAATTAGGAATCCTTCTCCCTCTCATTTCTTGGTATTACATAAGTTAATCATTGTAACCTCATGTTTGATATTATAGGAAGAGTGAGTTACAAATTTGGAGGCCAATTCCTCAAAAGTATGGATGTTGGAGGGTAACTTGGAAAACCACTCCATTGCCATGGCTCCTAAACTTTTTGGGAATAACCTCATTAAATATGTTGTGTCATGCATGAACACCAAGATCAATGCACAAAACTCCCTTAGGTGATCTTGAGGATCAGATTCTCCTTCATACTTGTCATACTTAGGAAAAATAGCATTACTAGGGAATGGGACCATAATTAGTGTCTTGTCAAATGAAAATGGACACAATGCCTCGATAGAAAAGGGTTTAGGAGCCCCTTCTTGTTTCATCGTATCCAATTGCATTTAGAATATTTTAAATTGTTTATTCATGTTGTCAATGGGGTTTGATTGATCTTCTTTTTGTTTCAATTGATCAACATCAAAATTGTGAGAGAGTTTACTCCCCACTTGTGCTAGGTCTAGAAAATACTTTTCCCTATCTCGTCCCAATACTTTCTCCATGAATTTCATGAAGAATGAGCTTTGAACTGCCTCATTGACCTTCTCTTTGGTAGTCTCTTCATCATTAGGGTCAAGATTTCTGTCATTGTTGTTATTATCTACCATTTTATTGTTAGGGTCAATTGCTCTTCCATTGGCCCCATTATTATTGACCTCGCCATTTCCATTGTTATTGGTGTTATCTCTATTGGTGTTGTAGATTATGTCAGGAGCCATATTTACAAATGGAAAAGACATGTTCAGTTCTACCTCCTTTGTTGGTTCTTGCGTTGGTTTTGAAGAGGTAAAAGTATCACTAGGAAAAGGAATCTCCTTCCTTAGATAAGTTTCATCATATTGTAGGGTAGAATTAATGTAATGTGATCGGGTGGAATTCAGCATGAGCATAGATCAAGAAAAATTTGGCTTTTATCCCCTGATTGATCAATCCCTTAGAGATTTTGTGAAATATCCAATAATGGGGGATTCTGATCAGATTGAATTTATGAAAAGGTATAAAATCCAAAAGGGTATCCAAAAATATGATCATATTGTTTTCAAGCCCTCGGTAAATGTCTAATGTCTTTCCCTCTTTATTTCTGGGCATCACTTTCCTCTTCTTTAGGCATGACTTAACACTGTATAGGCGTCAATTGGAATTACTCTACGTGACACTCTACAGATTGCAAGTGGCATTTGCATATTTGTAGGCATTATTTAACATTTTATAAGTGTCAATTTCCATTGATTTACACAGTATTTAAATACTGATAGGCGTTGTTTCAACTATGTAGGCATCACAAAAAGTATTGCAGACGCTGTTTAAACTCTCGTACGTGGCACTTTGTAGATCAAGTTGGGTTTTCACAGTTTTTAAGGTTTTAAAAATGTTAAGGCTATGATCAGATCCATCAAATGGTATTCTTGTTTGAAAATGTAAATACAAACGCAACACAGACATCAATTTTTCATCATAACCCTAAAACACACTAAGTGTATGTTCTCGGTCATTTCAACGGGTCTTGAACAAGAATAGCTTCCAAACAATCTACCTAGAGTCAAATTTGGCTTTTAAACAATGTTGGCTCTAAAAGGTAGCTTGCTACTTATCAAGGTTTTAATTAACACCTATGTTCTAAATCATAAAAAGTTCTTTTACCCCCTTGCAGGCTTTTGACACGCAAAAAAGTATGATTTTGCACAATCCCGAAGAACTACTAGAGGAAGTGAAGAAACTTAAGCACAATTTAGTCACTACAACCCATTAAGGAAGAGTGCATTTGTTTATAGTGGGTCAGATAGTATCATGGCTTAAGCGATTGTCTCCCACTTTGGGTCATTCCCTCTCACTGTCCTCTTAAGGGTGTACTCGGGAGGCTGACCCTCTATAGATCTAGCTAAATAACATGTATATAAAAAGAGAAAAATTGAACTTATTCAAACAAGTTTGGGAGTTTGATTCACTCAAAGAGTGAAGAGCATATCCATTTTTTTTTCTTCATTCCAAACACTTCAAGAACATAAGTTCTTTTTCAACCTCTTGATAAGGATGTTCTGAAAAAATAAAATGTTTGGTTCAATTATCCTCCCTTTCTTTCTACCACCCAAACTCAACACTTTTGGCTTTTTGATCAACTTCGAAAAGTTGAGAGAATATACCTAATGTTTCATTTGGAATGGACAATAATAGGGTGTCCCTATTAGCTAGATATCAATGAAATTTGCCACAATTTAAGAAAAACAATCTTGATACGAAGAATACCTCTTTTCGTAGCAAGCAAAGGCTACATGATTTTATGAGGTTTTTATGCTTTTTTTCTTGCACTCACCTAGTGGTGATTGTTCCCTCTCCGGATCCACCAGAAAGTTAGTCAACACAAACAAACAAAGTGAAGGAAACCAAAACAATTGATAATAAAAGTGAATTTTCTTTCAAATTTGCATAAATGCTCCTAAGAAACTTAAAATGTGAAATCAAGTAAGGGAGTGACATTTTTTCTTGTATGCGTTCACAACTTTAACATAGTGATCATACAAAGCTTCTTCCTTCTCTAAATTTTCCAAAATACTAGCATTATGCACTTGTTTAGAGTGTTTGGTCAATAGTCTTACCTCTTTGATTTGCCTTGTGACCCTTAGCTCTGGTTTCTGCACTTTCAGGTGTCTATTCATTTGCAAAAAACATAGTAACAGAGAGTTAGAAAATTGAATTTATTAATTTGAAAGCAATAACACACAAACTGTAGCAGGCATCATTATACAACTTATAGGTGTTATTTTACAGTGACCTAAGCGTGACTTTGTAGTGACTTAAGCGTTACTTTGCAGTAAGCTAGGCATTATTTAACAACTGACACATGTTAAAATAAACATGACAGGTGGTGCAAAGTATTTAAATTGCAACACATAAAGGCTCACATGTAGTAAAAGAATGCTGATATGCATGATTTCCCGACTCGCAGGCGTCCCTTTACGTGGACAGACGACACACTTTGTCTGATAGACGGTGAAATAATTTAAGACAACGAAGAAAATATTTTTGTAGGCATCATTTGTCTACTAGAAGGCGTTATTGTTATGCTTGTAGGCATCATTTTGACTTGCAACCTACAAATTTAGTAGAAACATGCATCAAAAACACACAAAATTGAAATAAAACAAGATTTAGAGGCTCAAAGCCCCACGATAGGTGCCATTTGTGTATATATAAATCACACCTTCATGAAATAAAGGTGCTATCTATCAATTCTATGGAAATAATAATACAATATAATCTAAGAATTGACAAATAAAACATTTAACATCTCATGGCTCTCTATCTAAGTATGCTAATAGAGCTCTCAACCTTAATCTCTACTAGTGACAGCCCTAGAATAAGAATTTGTGTTTGATTATGCCTATTCTAGCTCACAACTCTCAAATTTCCAATGTAATTCATTCTATTATGATCTCAATTGCTCAAAATATGCTAAAAAATGCTTACGATCTTGCTAAATTTCTCTATAATAAGGATGCAATTTCTCATGAATGTCTAGGATCCCTTATGCTCTCAAAATGGCTTCTATTTATAGGAATTTCCCAACTGTAGGGGGTAGATTCAATTAATAGTTAAGCTTTGGTTAGGTGAGAGGCTTTGAGATGGTTCCAAATGGGGGGTAAATTTAAATTCTTGTCTCAAAGGTTGGGACAAAGGAACAATTTTGAGTGATTGCGATTCAAAGTTCAAAAATGAGTGGTTGAGATTGCAAATTAGGAGTGATCCATGTGCTTTGTGTTCTCAATTATTATTGGTTGCTCAGATTTATGTTGGAGGATATTAGGATTTATTAAATTCAAACAATTAATTAATTTATCCATGTTTTAGGGGAATAGGTTCAATTTGATTTTTGATTTAAACTATACAATTAATTGATTAAAATCAATTATATAGTTTGATTAATCACTTTAGGCTTGTATTTGATCATTTGATGTCATTGTTTAATTATCCTTTGATTTAAATTTATTTTGTCCAATTTGATTGATAAATGTCCATTTGAAATTGATTTGATCCATTTGGATGAAATTTAGAGCATTTGGCTGAGATTTGCAAATTTGCTTGATTAGAGAACACCTGCTTAGTTTTAGGTGTCTACATGTATATAAACCTTGGGTTTTGACAATGGTAAAAGGGCATAGTTAGGTTTTTGTATTAGTTTAGGTGGTCACTTAAGCTATTTCAATAGTTTTATTCTAGGAAGGGTCCTTGGGACTCTAGGATTAGGCCTTATAGGATCATTAGGAGAAAAAGTGCAAAAAGTTACACAATGCAAGAAAATGTTGCTTAGCAACTTTTTCAAAATGTTGCAAAATAAGTTGTAAACTTCTCCCAATGGTCACAACCTTTGAAAAAAAGTTGGAATCATTGAGGAATATCTGTATATAGCCCTTTCATGTGAGTGGAAGATAGTTGAAGTAATTTTTGCATTCAAATCAATAAAATAACCTTGTTTTCCCTATATTCTATGTTGAAATTGGATTATGTATGGATATTTACTGGAGTATTGAAGGAGAAATCTTGGATATTTGGATCCTTTCATGAATTGAGGCTTGAATTCTTTTGTTTTGATCCATTTTGGAGATCAGGAGAGCAAGTTACAAGAGTTTTCTCTCGGGTGTCCACAAAACCCTCCTGAACCAGTGGTTCATGAAGAAAATGTCCTAAATTGCATTCTAACCATGGGAAACCCATACCCCTTGGTGAATTTTAAGTAGGGACCATTTAATTTAGTATTCCAAAAGCACGGGAGCAGGGAAGTTTTTCTACTATTTTTAGTTGCATGTCCTAGTCCAAGCATCTCTATGTGCTTGAAACTATGTATTAGAGAATGAAGTGAAAGTAGCACTTCGGGGGTGGATAAAAGAAATATAATGGTGAATTGTGGTCTCTTAGGTGTCCCTAAATGTTTTCCAATCACTGGCATGTCCCTAGAATTTGATTGGTTAAGATTTCCTTAAGGAATCAAGCCTATTGTGCCTAATTAGGCCTGGGGTAACAAGGATAGTTTGGTGGTGTCGTTGTAAGTTGGGAGTATTTTCTTTGGTGTTTTGACACATATCAATAAAGGGTTCCTAGATCTAGTATCTATTCTAATATTCCTTTGGGAAAATCAAGAACTAACCCTCAAAAACTTTGTTCATATGGCTACTAGCCAGGAAGGCCTAATAGCCAGAATTGGCACCTAAAACCTTAAACACTTTAAGGACTTGTGGGTCACTTGAAAAAGAGAAACTTGAAAATTCTGGAGCCTTTCCATCCCCTTGAAGTATCTAGGTTCCTATATTGTGTTTGAGTGAAGGTAGAAAGCATTTCTACTCGCTAAAGACATATAATCCTCAAGGAGGATAGAGACTTTGTGGTTAGTAGTAGGATCTTACAAAGGTGTAGATCACTCTCACAAGACAAATTGGGTGTAGTGTAGTCACCTAAGGCCTTACCACAATAGATATACCTATTTAGGGGAGATATTTGCATCAAGTGGTATTAGAGAATCTAAGATCATTAGGGTAAAAGTTTGTTAACACCATGGAAGGAGATGAATATGGTGGGTTGTCAACAAGGATGACCAATGTAGAGATTGTAAGGTATTTAAGGGAGTAGAAGTAGAAGCAAGATGAACAAAGAGAAATAGAGATGCAGCTAATGAGGCAAGAGATGAAAGATCTTAGGGAAGAACTTCATAAGAAGAGTAGTAGAAACTCTGAAGATGTTGAAGAAGGGAGTGTGGAAGAACCCCTTGAGTAGGAACGAGATAAGTGTCTTGCATATCAAAGGCTACTAATGAAGAATCTAAATTATATGGAGAGAAGGACCATGGCTGCCAAGCTTGAGTTGCCTACATACAATGGGAAGATGGACCCAGATGGTGCTATGGATTGGGTTGATTCTCTTACCAGTTTTCTTTGATTGTGAAGACATCCCTAAGAATTAGAGGGTGAAGATTTCTAAGTCAAAGCTCAAAGGCTCTGCACCCACATGTTGGAACTTCACTCAAGATGATAGGGTGAAGAATGGAAAGAATCCAGTCACCACTTGGAAAATAATGGTGGCCCTACTTAGGGAAAATTATGTCCCTGAATATTAATAAGTCCAACTTCATAAAAAGAGAATGAGCTTGGGACAAAAAGAGATGGACATCTCAAGCTACACAGAGGAATTTCAAAAGTTGGTTATGAAATCCAAACTAATAGAACTAGAATGTGTAAATATTTCCAGATATATGCAAGGCCTAAGATTATAAATTCAAGATGAATTAAGCCTAACCATCCCTTCCATAGTGAACCAATGCTATCACTTGACATTAAAAGTTGAAGAGAAGTTCAGAAGAAGGAATGAACAAAGTGGTAGAGGAAGAGGTAAGAATGAGAGAGGAAGAGGAAATTTTGCGAGGAAGAGGATAAAATTCTAGACCGCAAGGAGAATCTAAAAAATAAAATACACAAGGAGAAAGAAGTACAAGGGGTGGATATAGAGGAAGGAGAGGAAATGGCAGAGGAAAAAATGGAGAAAGAAACAATGGAAAAATTAGATGCTACAACTGTAATCAGTCAAGTCACTACACCAATAGGTGTCCAGACAGGGACAAGAAAAACATGCAAGGTGAGAGAAGAGACAACCTAGTAGAAGAAGATGATGCAGAAAGTGGGAGAGACTGTGTTGGAGAAGGTGTATGTGTCATGATGAAGATGACTCTAATTCAAGTACCCATAATAGTGGAACCTCAAAGGAAGAATATTTTTAGGACAAATTGCAAAAGCCATGGAAAGGTATGTAAACTAGTTATTGATTTTGGTTCTACTGAAAATATTGTATCTAGAGAGATGGTAGATAAATTAAAATTGATAAAGATACTCCATCCCAACCCATCCCATGTATCTTGGTTAACAAAAGGACAACAAACCCTCATAAATGAACAAGTTTGGGTAGATTTCTCCATTAAAGTTTTCAAAGACAAAGTCCTATGTAATGTAGTAGACATGGATGTTTTCCATCTATTCCTAGGACATCCATGGAAATATGACTTACAATCCAAACATGATGGAGTCAAAAAAATACCAGATCAATGAGAATGGTCACAAATACAACTTACTCCCTCTTCCAAACCCTCATCAAGACAATCCAAAATAAAAAATGGTCATGCTTGCAGGAGAACAAGAAATAATTAATATCATTCAATAAACAGAGGTAGGATATGCCTTAGTTATCAAACCTAAGGAGAAGGTAATACATAAAGAAGTACCCAAGGAAGTAGAAAACTTACTGTAGAAATATAAAGGCATAGTTGTGGGAGACATACTAGATGAACTTCCACCAATGAGGGATATTTTTCATCAGATAGACTTCATCCCTGGTGCTTCCCTACCCAACAAGGAAACATATAAGCTCACCCCTGATTAGAATGTAGAGGTTACAAGAAAAGTGACATAATTGTTGACTAAAGGCTCATACAAAAGAGTCTCATCCCTTGTCTAGTCCCTAGTGTATTGGCCCCTAAAAAGGATGGCAAATGGAGACTATGCACATATTCTAGGGTAGTAAACAAAATAACCATCAAATATAGATTCCCAATACCAAGGATTGAGGATCTTTTAGACCAACTTGGAGGGGCATGCTATTCTTCAAAAATAAACCTCAAATTAGGTTATCATCAAATAAGGATAAGACCTAGAGATGAGTGGAAAACTACATTTAAAGCCACTGAGGGGTTATATGAATGGCTTGTGATGCCTTTTGGTCTTAGAAATTCTCCTAGCACCTTCGTGAGACTAATGAATGAAGTGCTTCATGATTTCATAGGTAAATTTATAGTGGTCTACTTGGATGACATCTTAATGTTTAGCGGAACTAAAAAGGAACATATGAAACATTTGGAACAATTCCTTCAAAGGATACATGAGAAGAAATTGTCTATAAATCTAGAAAAGTGTGCATTCATGCAACAAGAATTAACATTTCTTGGTTTTGTCATTTCAAAGGGCACCTTGAAAATGGATCCTGAAGAGGTGGATGCTATCCTTAATTGGCCAACACCAAAAACACCAGGAGAGGTTAGAAGTTTTCATTTATTAGCTACCTTTTATAGGAAATTTGTTAAGAATTTTAGTCACATTTGTGCACCTTTTCTTGTTACCATAAAAGGTGGTAGAAAAGTCAATTTTCAACGGAAAACCAAGGTAGATGAAGCTTTTGAATATTTGAAAGGAAGAGTAGGACAATATGCAATCTTGGCATTATGAACTTTTAACAAGTTTTTCACTATAGAAACTGATGCTAGCAATTTGGCCATAGGAGCATTCCTCAATCAAGATGGCAAACCAGTAGCTTTCTTTTCAAAAAAAACTTAATGAAGCCAAGAAGAAATACAGTACCTATGAATTGGATCTCTATGCAATGGTTCAAGACCTTAAAAAGTGGAGGCATTGTTTTCTTCCTAAATAATTCATTGTATTTACAAACAATCATCCCTTAAGCTTTCTCAATAGCTAGGAAAAATTGAGTTGCAAGCACATGAAATGGGTTGAAAAACTCCAAGCCTACACCTTCTCAATAAAGCACACGAAGGGAACCTCCAAAAAAGTAGCAGATGCTCTCAGTAGAAAAGTAGTTTTGGTTGAATAAATATAGGCATAATGCATGGAAATTAATGCCCTCACACACCTCTACAAAGATGATCCAGATTTTGGTGATATTTACAAGCTTTTATCTACACTCTCTGATACATATAATACTATATATTTAGAATATTTGTTATAGAACAGTCTTTTATTTAAAGGGGGTAAACTATGTATCCCTAAATGCTCCATGAGAGAGAATATCATAAGGGAAAAACATTGTGGCACCCTAGGAGGTCATTTTGGCATTGACAAAACCCTTGAGTTACTAAGAAGAAATTATCATTGGCCAAAATCACCCACTGATGTAAGGAAATTTGTTGAAACATGCACCATCTATCAAAGAGGAAAAGGAGTTAGAAAAAACCAAGGACTTTACCAACCACTTCCAATCCCAACAAAGCCATGGGATAGTGTGAGCATGGATTTTTTCCTAGGACTCCCTAGGACCAAACAAGGGTTTGATAGCATATTTGTCATAGTAGATAGATTTAGCAAGATGGCACATTTTGTTCCCTGTAAAGTTTCTAATGATGCATCTCACATTGCTAATTTTTTTTTTAAAGAAGTGGTCAAAATTCATGGATTGAAAACATCCATAATCTCAGACAGAGATGTCAAGTTCCAGGGGCATTTTTGGAGAACCCTTTGGAAAAAGTTGGGCACCAATATTTTATTCAGTTGTGCCTATCATCCCCAAACTGATTGGCAGATTGAAGTAGTAAATAGGTCATTGGGCAACCTCCTTAGATGTCTTACCAAACATTATGGGAAAAATTGGGATTTAATTCTTCCTCAAGGAGAATTTTCATTTAATGATTTAGTCAATAGATCAATAGGGAAGACACCATTCCAAGTAAACTATGGCATTCACCCTAGAGGGGTAATGGAGTTGAGGGAATTACCAACTGAATTCAAGGCCAATGCTCATGGAGATGAGTTATCAGCATGGATCAAATAGATACATGATCAAGTGAGGAAAGTACTAAGCCACAATATTGTAAAATACAAAGAGCAGGCAGATAAAAAGAAGAATTATGTTACTTTCAAAGAAGGAGACCAAGTGTGGGCATACCTAAACAGAGAAAGGCTACTTAGAGGACACACAAAATAGTAGATGAGAAAGATCGGTCCCTTTTAAATACTCCACTAATTTGGAGACAATGCATATGAAATCTCTTTGCCACCCACCATTGCTATTTCTCCTATTTTCAATATTTGTGATCTCACTCCTTTTAAAGGTGGTGCAGGATCTAGCACTTCTTTTCAGGATAATGAAGATTCACAGTTTTAATGGTTCAAGGACCTACCACCAAGCCCACCACTCCAATTGGAGAAAATTCTTGACTCCAAGATTGTCAAAAAGACAAGGAAGAAGACCTATACAAATTACTTGGTAAAGTGAAAGGGATTACCAGATACTGATGCAACTTGGATAAATGAGGACTGTATCAATAAGCATGGCACAACACTGCAAGACTTGCTCTCAAGTGGAACTTGAGTTTTCAAAACAATGGAGTATGGTGTAGGAGCACCTCCTTATACTCTTCAACAAAATATCTTCACCATGGGTCTTCGGGGATTCATCTAAGGGATTTCATGCCCAAGGATCAAAGACAACATTTTAAGTTTTGTTAATAAGCCCAATTGTAAGGCCTAGTCACCCTTGGTGTGTGTATAAACCTTAGGTTTTGACTATGGTCAAAGGGCATAGTTAGGTTTTTGTATTAGTTTAGGTGTTCACTTAAGATATTTCAATATTTTTATGCTAGGAAGGGTCCTTGAGACTATAGGCTTAGGCCTTATAGGCTCATTAGGAGAAAAAGTGCAAAATTTGCAAGAAACACAAAAAGTTGCACAATGCAAGAAAATGTTGCTTAGAAACTTTTTCAAAATGTTGTAAAATAAGTTGTAAACTCCTCCCAAAATTCACAACCTTTTAAAAATGGTTGGATTCATTGGGTAATGTCTTCATACATCCCTTTTAGGTGGGTGGAAGACAGTTGATGTAATTTTTGCATTCAAATCAATAAAATAACCTTGTTTTCTCTATATTTTGTATTGAAATTTGATTGTGTATGGATGTCTACTAGAGTATTGATGGAGGAATCTTGGAGATTTGGATCCTATCATGAATTTAGGCTTTAATTATTTTGGTTTGATCCATTTTGGAGATCAGGAGAGCAAGTTACAAGAGTTTTCTCTCGAGTGTCCGGAAAACCCTCTTGAACCAGTAGTTTGTGAAGAAAATGTCCTAACTTGAATTATAACCATGGGAAAACCATGCCCCTCAGGGAATTGCAAGTAGGGACCATGTACTTTAGGATTCTAGAAGCATGGGACCAGGGGAGTTGTTCTACTATTTTTAGTTGCAAGCCCTAGTCCAAGCATCTATATGTGCTTGGAACTGTGTATTAGAGAATGAAGTGACATTAGCACTTCAAGGGTGGATAAAAGAAATATAATGGTGGATTTTGGTCTCTTAGGTGTCCCTAACATTTTTCTGATCACTAGCATGTCCCTAGAATTTTATTGGTGAAGACTTCCTTAAGGAATCAAGCCTATTGTGCCCAATTAGGCCTGGTGTAACAAGGATAGTTTGGTGGTGTCTTTGTAAGTTGGGAATATTTTATTTGGTGGTTTTAAAAATATCAATAAAGGGTGTTTGGATCTAGTATATTTTCTGAGAGTCCTTTGGGAAAATCAAGAACTAGCCCTCAAAAACTTCGTTCATAGGGCTACTAGCTGGGAAGGCGTAATAGCCAGAATTGGCACATAAAGCCTTAAACACTTTAAGAAATTGTGGGTCACTTGAAAAAGAGACATTTTAAAATTTTGGAACCTTCCATCCCCTTGTAGTATCTAGTTTCCTATATTGTGTTTGAGCCAAGGTAGAAATCATTTCTACTCACTAAAGACATAGAATCCTCAAGGAGGATATCTAGACTTTGCGGCTAGTAGTGTGCTCTTACAAAGGTATAGAGAACTATAAAAAGACAAATTGGGTTTAGTTTAGTTACTTAAGGCATTACCATAATAGATATACCTATTCAGGGGAGAGTTGTGCATCATCAGGTTTCCTGCATTCTACCTTCTTGTGTCCAAATACATTACAATTAAAACAATATCCTAAAAAGGGTTTGTAAGGAGATTTACCTCTGTAGTATCTCTTCATATTTTCAATCTTGTTGCATCCAAAACATATACCTCTAAAAGGTCTAATTTGATCTGTAGGTACTTCAAGAGTAGGTATTTGTCCATCAGTTTTTACTTATGATTTTTCTTCCTGATTCTTTGAACATTCAGCTTCATTGAAGCCAACTCCAGTCATGTCTCCTTTAGGTTTTTTTCTATCTCTCTGCTCATCAATATTATCAATGCTTGAATGAAGTTTTCAATATGTTTCTTTACCTCAAAAATTTCTCATTTTATGATCTAATTATATTTCTCTAATTCCAGATACTTGTTCTTGTAGTGATCAAGTTCAGTCTTCATTTATCTCATTTGAATATTTTCATCTTCTAAGGTTTCTTCAATTTTGTTTCTATCATCCTTCACCTGTTTAATCTCTTTAGCCATCTGAAAGGAATTATTTTCATGATCAAGCTTCAAAGTATCTTTCTCTTGTTCAAGCTAATTTATCTGATCTGAAGTATCATTGTCTGAATCCTCTTGTATCTTATCCATAAGCTCTTGTCTTTGACTCCTGGATAGTTCAAGTTGTTCCTTTAGTTTCTTGATGAAACACTCAACTCTTCTCAATTTGAATCTCAAGTCACCATTCTCTTCTTTAGCCTTATCAAGGTCTTCAAGTGCTACTTCAAATTTTTCTTCCAAACTTTTAGAATCCATCTTGATCTCCCTTAAGCTATTATACTTTCTCTCCAAGGACCAATAGCTCTGATACCAATTGTTAGGATTAAGTAATACTGAGAGGGGAGGGGGTGAATATGTATTACAACACTTTAAACTCAAACTTAGTAAATTCCAACCTAACCAGATAATTACCAAAATGAAAAGAACATAAGCATTAAACATACAACTCATAACACCATGAATTTGTTGTCGATGAAAACCTGGCCAAGGAAAAATCCCCGTGGGGATGGTACCCACAAATATTTACTAAAATTATTATGTCCCTATTAGGATACCTAGCCTTGTTAGGAGATGGTTATTACATTAGCAAATTTCTTTGTTAGAGGAATACAAAAACCCTGTTAAAGGTATATTGAGCTCACTGCTCATACAATCAAAAATATGATTATGTTACATTGATTTCTTAATAGTGAAGAATACATGCATCTATTATGCTTAGGTAGTTCCAATTGTAGCTTGCATCACCATCTTTCTGATTCTAACACCACAATACACTCATATGTTTGTATCAATTCATTTCATCACATTCATCACATTACATCAATACATACTTTGCTTCACAAAAAGTTCTTCCTATATATACATCATTATATGTCTAGCTGGCTTCTAATGCATCACAAAATAGAGTTAACACTTATACAAAAGGTAAATACCAAGCCAAATATCATACACTAAAAAACATAGGTAATCCTTAATCTGAATCCAACAAAGCACGTTTGGACTCTGCATTATACTCCCTTAATCATCACAACCTTTCATTTGTTCTATATCACTGTTACTTTGTCTTCACATGTCTTCAACATATTAAAACTTACTGTTATCAACACCAAAACATAAGAGACCTTAATTAAAGTTCATATACATCCCAAAATAGCTTCTCCTAAGCTTGCATGTCTTCATTCATCATATACTATGTTCGTTGACAAAAACTGTACTGCTATAATCTGTAATTCTTCTTTCTGGACTTAGTCATTTTGCAAGATATAACTCAAAAAAAAAATTTGACACCAAGAGATCATCCATACCAGATGTGTTTCCATAAATGACAACCCTAAAGTGTTCCAGAACATTCCTGAATGAACCACTTGCCAACACGTAGAGCTTCCCAACTAACTTTCATTTACTCTTAGAACCTTCTAGATTGTTTTAGCATCACATTAAATGTGTTCCTATCATTGTTTTCAATAATTGTCCCACTCGGTAACATAAACTCACTTGCTCAGTAACTAATACGAACTACTTGGTATCTTGACTGACTAACACAACCCTTTACTGACACACTTCTTATGCTCGATAACATCACGTGAACAGTTTCCTGACTTAACCAAACTTATATACCAACTTGATAAAGTAGAAAAAACAATTATCTCAACAGTACCTTATCATTGTCTGATATTTATTAACTTGCCCATTTAAATCAACTCTGGAAGATATGGAAAATTAATATGAACCAGAAATCAATTGCTTGACATCAATGACAAAATAACAACTGATCTAATCCATCTACAATCATGTATACCTCTGATCTAGGTCTTCATCATTCACCATCAAATGAGTAATAAGTACTTCACTTAGTGAACCTAAATTATAGCACGTGCATTCGTGGCATACTAAAGAATCCTCCTATTTTCAAAAAATATTACCCCAAACTCCCTTTTTGTCACCCCTCCAATACCCCCCACACCTATTTTCCTATATAAACCCCCACCCCCACAATCGAAAAACCCCCTTGCCCCTATTGAGACAATATATTACCCCCTTTTTTCCCCATTTTAAACCCCCCAATATGAATGTACAATATATTATATTGTCATTTCAGTGAAGACCCCATGGAAGTGACAGTGTTGTAGTTTTTGGGTCAGTTTGGATCGGTTATGCAATATTATTGGTTGCTAACCTAGTGGTGAGTTTAGGACATGGATATGTGTCCTCAGCTCAAGTGGTTCATGATTTAGATGATGGAAAGTTATTCTTCTTAAGTGAGAGAGGTTTCTGATGACATAAAGTTTTTCTACTAGTATGCAAAGAGAAAAAAATTATTATAAACCATCGGTTATACTACACCAAAAGTCAAGTTTCAGTTTAGACCAAAATTGCTAAGTAAAGGGAAACCCAATGACACAATTTTGCATTGTAAATCGATAGTGCAACCCAAATATGATAAAGTGGAACCCAACATGAGTAAACTGATAGTGGAACCCAATGAGAAGAATACAGTGCAAATCAAAAGATCAAAAACAAAGGAACTTGATAGACAGTTAAACAAAGGAACACCGAAAGACAGTCAAACTGATTTTAGAGAAAACTGAGCATCAGACACAGAAAGTCAGTTATATCCTGAGAAAAGTGGATCTGACTTCCACATCAGATAAAATAGCTATATTCTATTTATAGAGTTTTGATTTTTTTTAAATCCATTTCTTGAGGAACAAGAAACATTATTGTAATTATTTTAATCAGTCTAACTAATTAAAAAAATGCAAACTAGGAGATCAAGGTCAAGTTGTAAACCTTTGGTCATAGAGTTAAGTTTGTAAAATGTAAAACTTAACTAGTTCAATCTATGTTATAAATAGATGTTGTAATCATTCATTAATGATGGATGAGAGGATTAATGTAGCCAACGAGCACATCTATAGATCAAACTAAGAGTTTCAACAAGCAGAACAACAAAAGATGAATTTGGTTATCAAGAACCAAGAACATAGGCTACCGAGAAACATAGGTATTAATCAATCACATTAGACGATACATTTATACATGTAATATTGAATGGATCTATAATCAGTAATTGTAGATTGCACATACAGTCAGATCAATAAGTATTTTTGTCTTAATTCTAACAAGTGTAACAAATAGAAGAAATACTTTCAAGAAAGGTGGATTTAACAATCCTATTGTAAATCTCTTAACCAAGTGCACACTAAACAGTGTTTCTAAATCTCTTAATAGAGTAGACCTTAACCAGTCTCCATAGATACTCCTAACAGGGTAGATCAATATAAGTGATCAAAATTGTAAGCCTTAACCGGCCCCTTCCAATCTGCAGATAGTGAAGTTTTTGTGGTTGCCATCCCCACCGCAGTTTTTACCTTGTAATAGGGGTTTTTTATATTACCATATCTTGTGTTATGTGTAAATTACTTTCGTGAATGTTTCTATGAATTTTTACATGTTTGGTAAAGTTTATGAATTGATATATCTTACACAAAGATAGTATAGAACAAATGGTTGGTTATATAATCGATTACACAATGGATAAAGGTCAAAAGAGATAAATGTTTTAGAGGTTTTGATTCACCCCTCCCCTCTCAGTACACACTTCCCATTATTTCCAACAATTGGTATCAGATATAGATCTCTTATTTGGAAATTTTAAAGACTTAAGAGAAAAGATCATACAATGGAGAAGTACAGACTTGACAAGAGTATTGAGAATCAGAAGCTAGAAATTCAGATCTTTTATGAGCAGTATAAAAAAGCTAGAATCAAGATGAGACAACTGCTAGATGAAAGAAATATTATGGCATCTCTCTATAATGAAACAGATTAACATGAAGAAGAGATACCATATCTATTTGATTCTTCAGGATCTACAACTAGCAAAGCATCAAACACGTCAGAAGAAAGAATCACAAGTCTGAATGAAATTAATCAACATCTGCCTAGACAAGTGAAATCTTTGCAAATCGGTCAAGAGACACAAATGGTAAGAATGTTTTATGTCATGAATAATGCTAGACAAGTTGAGCAAGAGAGAACACTAACTATTGATGACAGGAGGAAGATTACTGAAAAGCTACAAGAGAAAGAGTCAGAAATACAAAGACTTAGAGAACATCATCATGAGATCACAAATCAGATTATTCTTACGAGTCAAGAGGGAAAAAGAATGAATACAGAACTGATTGAAAAATAGAAGCTATCGGTGAGCTAAGGGAAGAAAATGAAAATTTTAAACAAGAAGTAAGAATTCAGCAACAACATAATGAAATAATCAAGAAAGTTGAAGAAAGCAACAAAAGGATGGATGATTTTATTGATGGACAAAGGAGAGTCAACAACAACACTAGACTAAGCTATACCAAGAATGGAGAATCATCATACCAAGCTGATCCAAAGAATGTATATGTAAATCCAAGACCAAGAAAGCTGACATGCAATCACTGTAAAAGGCAAGGCCACACATCAAATGTATGAAGGAGAAAAATGAAAGGTATTCCTAAATCCACACCTTCATTCATAGGAATTTTTTTTGTAAATGTAACAAGAAAGGAAATAAAGCATATGAATGTAAATCTAAGGTGAAACAAATAAAGAAGGAAACCTACATGGACAAATACTATCCTACTTGGAAAATGCATGGGCACACATCTCTTGAATGCTGGAAAAAGAAAAAGAAAGCATGGAAGCCAAAAGGTCAAGAAACTAACCATCAATTGAAAAGAGTCGGTAACCAATATGTTTGGGATTGCAACACATGGGCAAACTGCACAGCATGTGGAAGATTTGGTCACATATCTACAAACTGTATGAGACAATGGACAAGAAAGTCTAGAGGCTAGACTAACCCTAGAATGGAATGTATACACTATCATAAAGTTGGTCATCTCAAGAAAGACTACAGAGGCCGAATGAAAGAGACCAACACCTTTTCCAATGGAAACACCATTGAAGACATTAGGAAGATGAGAAACAAAATATGGAGGAAAGCTACAAACACTAATGAAGTTGGCCTGAGAAATGCAAATGGTGACACCTTATCCAATGGATGTGGTGACATCACCACCACCACCTAAGAAGAAAAAGTAAGTATGGAACTGTATTATACCAAGTTATATTTTGCATCATTTCCATTATACATAGTTAATATACCAAATCAGCATGATTAAAGATGCACTATGGTATTGCTTGTTATAACTCTGTGACAACTATCCTGTCAAACAACACATACTGAAATGCATCGATGTACATACAAAGCTAAGTTGCCTACACTTACCGAGAATCATCGGTTAACACATAAAAGATAAAGTTTCTAGTGTAAACTGAGATCCGTCAGTAATCATGTGAGTTGACAAAGTTGTCTTCGCCATACACTGAAATTTGTCAGTGAATGTAACAAGTTAACAGCTGCCCCAAAGCATCACGTTATCACCAAAAGAGAAGTTAGTATATCACCTGATGAATTTGTCTTCACACACCGAGGAGTGGTTGAGAATTAAAGACTTGACTTAGGGAAAAGTCAATAAATAGACAACAAAAGGGTTTCATTTCTCACCAAGTGACCAGAGCAAAGAGATAGAGAAAAACCAGAGCACAAAGAAACAACAATGTAGAGTGACTCCAACTTGATTCATAGAACTCCAAACAGGTCACTTATATCTATAAAGGTGAAAAGTAAGTATAGCATAAACCAAGAACTCCATTTATCATTTACGGGAAAGCCCTAAATTCTGGAATCAATGGTGACTACATGAAGAACCACTAAGCTCAAGAATGATAAGAAAAACAAGATCAACCAAATCAAGAATGCAACATGTGAGGAACCTAAGTATAAGATATTCCCAAAGGTTGCTTCACAACCCAAAAATGCTGGTGCATTCTCAAGAATACCAGCTAGGGTTTTTCTCATCAAAGATGTGAGAGCATATATACACTTTAAGATAGCAAAGATTGGAGACCTGGAAGTGGAACAAGCTTTCAAGAAGCTTTGTAACAATGATGAAACTATCAAGGAAGAGCACAAGCACATTGAGGTGAAAGGGCTCACAAATGCCCTATGGTTCCTGAAAGAGTTCAAGACTGAATAGATTCGGTTAGTACTAAGAAGGATACATGACTGAAAGTTATGGCTAGATAAGCCAAAACTAATTACTAGGGATGTCATACATGCTATTACTAGATATCCAATAACCAATAAGGTAAAGGCACTAAAGCACCATCCTAAACTTGAAATTGAGAAATATACAGGAGCTACATGGGATGGAAGAGGACTAAGAGTATCCACCATCAATGATGATGAACTGAAATTTGGAGCATGTATCCTAGGATACAAGTTCTTTCAGGCTAGCAGGATGAACAACATTGCATCCATAGCAATGGATACAACTTACAAGATTTTCAAGAAGGGATTGCAGTTGGATCTATCAAAACTGCTACTCAGACAATTAGAAGAGAACTTGAAGATGATAAGGAATGCAAAGTCAAATTCATGTAAGTTTGGTTCTCTGATAATGTGCATATTTTTCTATTTCCAAGAATCTTTCCCATCTATAGGAAATGTGCAATGGGACACAAAAAGACCAGTGACCATACAAATTAGTGAGTTCATAAAATCACTAGGAGATAACTTTGAGTCAGTCATGGATGAATACTTTGTTGGATTCAAAGATAGAATGCAGAAGAGAGCAAGGATTCCAGAATAGTTAATTGAAAAGTTCAAGACTGACATATGTTTTATGGTCAACACTAACTATACATACATCAAGCCAGTTGTACCAAGAATATCATGGCTATCTCCACTTGAATATGAGGTAAACATAGATCAAGTATCTAATGCAATTTAGGCATTGATAAATGAGCCATTAGATAAAACACAACCTAATTTTGGAACTTATGAAGAATCCAAAGAAAGGATTAAAATTGGCTTGGCTGTGAAGAAAATTGATAGGAAGAAAGACAAAATGGTTACAAACTTGAAGAAAAGGTTGTCGGTAAAAGAGAAAGAAAATCAATAGACTGAAGAAACCAAGGGTCAGTCACCCATCAATGAAGCTGAGAAGGAGAGTGACTTAGATTCAATAGAGTTAGATACACCACTAGCTCCACTAGCTAAGAAGCCAAGGACCACTACTGAATCCAGGACAAGGAGTCAGACAACAAAGGATGCAAGTCCTTCACTGGTAAAGAAAGGTCAAGTAAGGACCTATAAGAGGAAAAATCAAACACATAAAAAGGGTCCTACAAAAAGAAAAAAGCTTATTAAAACTAAGGAAGACATAGAGGACACCAAACATGATGAATCTGTTCAAAAGGAAAAGGACAAAATTCCTGAAACAATTGAAGTATGTGCCTCAATTATCAAATCAGGAATAGTCAATGATAGAAAGATTAAGAAATGGCTAACATTTGATCCCAAGGATAAAAATAAAATTGAAGAGGAAATTATCAAAATGATGTACATCTTCAAATATCTCCCAATACAATTGGTAGATAAAATGCCAAAAGAACTTCAAGATAGATTATCGGCAAGATGGGCATTTGCTTTACACTCTGAGAAAGAGATCAGGGAAAGAGCCCTAGTATCTGTCATGCCTCTTGAATAAAAAATGGAGGACATTAAAGAGATTATGAAGAATCACTCCAAATGGTTCTCACCAAAGTTGATAGCTTACCAAGTGCTTCAAGGACATCTACTGGAACTAGACAGGAAGAGTGAGGCTGAATGGAGAAAGATACTTGATATTCCTAAAAAGGATACAAGTCCTGAGCCACAAATAACTCTTACAGAAAATCAATAGACCAAGGATGATCTGGCTACATAGAGCCCCAAACATATCACTATCAATGATGAAGATGGCACAATAGTAGAATTGGACAAAGAAGAATTGAACACATAAGGAAATAAGGATATGGATGTTGCTGATGAAACACAGCCAGCCAATACTGTGGATAATACATTGATTGACATCATCGATGATCCTTCAAATGAAATTCAGAAAGGTGAAGATGTCACTGTTGTCAAGGATCAAACTGACTAAAAGGACACTACAAAATATTCTACACAAGTACACATACTGGGTCAGATGCCATTATTGATTCAAGCAATCAATATAATCTCATAGAAGGAGAAGACCCCCAAGCTTGATACAAGAATAACCATGGATGAAGGAGAAGGAGAAAAGGAGGATGCAACCGATGAACAGGTAGTCATCGGTGAATAAAACAAGGATGGTGATCAAAATGTTACAAATATAGATCACACACAAAAAATAGATGGAGATCAAATAGAAAAAGATGCACAAATAAAAGATACAGATGAAGTGCAAAAAGAGAAAGATGAGAAAAATAAGACAGTTAATACCGCACCAAAGGACACCAAAGGCGAAGCCATAGATACACCAAAGGTTGATAAGGAGACGTCCTCAGATAACCAATAGGAAAACACCGAGCAACAAGACAAAGGTACAACACCACATAAGCCATCATCTAGAACATCAGACCAAGCAAAAAAGATGGCTATGGTTCTGAATATAGGTGAAACTTAGAAGAAAAAGAAGAAAACAAACAAGAAAAAGTTGGAAGTCACAGTTGATGAGATCATTGAAATACTTAAGTATGATGCAACTACATTAGATTTTGAATCACTCTAGGAATATGGAGAAATCTGCCAGAGAAAAGCACTGCAAGAAAAGCTTAAGAAGCAGCACCGAGACTCCTTAGTATTGGAGAACACAAGGGATATCTTAAGTGAGATAGTTCCTGATATTGATGTTGATCACAACACCCCCATTCTGGATCAACTTTCTGTTCTCACCGACACCATCACAACACAAAATGTAGATGCAAAAAAGGTGATTGAGGAACGAGAAGAACATAAGTTTCAATACAATCTGATAGAAAAGATCAGCCAAGAAGTGGCAGAGAATAAGATAAAGCTTTTAGAGTTAGAAAATGAATTAGATCCAATAATTTTTGAAGTTTTTTCCTTAATTAAAAAGCTATGCACTTTAGAGAAATTTACAAAAGATAACAATGATAAGATTTCAAAGATCGATTTTGATCTAAATGCAAGCGCTCAAAGTTTAACCATGGATGGAAATGCAATCAAATTGCATTATGAGAAGATAATTGAAATCACACAGTTAAGACAAGAAATAGGGGAAGCAGAATCTCAATTCAGAGAAGTTATCGAGATACATTCTATACTATTACCAAACCTCATACTTCTACAACAACACATACATTCGGCAAGGCAACTAATTGCCACCCCTGAGATGTCTGTAGCAGACAACATCTACAACATGCATGCCAGGATCACATTAGAGCATATGGATCTTGAGAATTTAAAGGAGAAATGGGAGAAGATGATGGAGGAAATGAAGACCTATCACTCTCATATTTTTGATAAGCTATAGGTATACACCTTTCCCCTTACTATAAAAAAATGGGGAAAATAATTTTGATATGTTCAAAAATACAAAAAGGCAAAAAAGGGAAAAGGAAAATATAGCACAAAGGGAAAAGGAAGAGATAGTATAAAGACAAAGCATATATACATACACATATACTATACTATACAGACATATGTATAGGGGGAGTCATGAAATGACTAAGTAATATACAAGGTGTACATATTATAAACTTTGTTATTACTCTGCACATATCAGTTTTTGATACTAATGTCAAAAGGGGAGATTGATGACATAAATTTTTGACATTTGTATGCAAAGAGAGAATAGTTGTTATAAACCATCAGTTACACTACACTGAAAGTCAAGTTTCAATTCAGACCAAAATTGCTAAGTAAAGGGAAACCCGATGACACAGTTTTGTAGTCTAAACCGATAGTGCAACTTGAATATGATAAAGTGGAACCCTACTGGGGTAAACTGAAACTGGAACCCAATGAGAAGAATATAGTCCAAACTTAAAGATCAGAAATAGAGGAACCCGACAGATAGTTCAACAAAGGAACACCAAAATATAGTCAAACTGACTTCAGAGCAAACTGAGCATCAGACACCTCAAGTCAATTATATCCTGAGAAAAGTGGATCTGACTTCCACATCAGATAAACCAACTATATTCTATTTATAGAGTTTTTCTTTGTTTTAAATCCATTTCTTGAGGAACAAGAAACATTATTGTAATTGTTTTAATTAGTCTAACTGATTAAAAACATGCAAACTATGAGATCAAGGTCAAGTTGTAAACCTTTGATGATAGAGTTAAGTTTGTAAAATGTAAAACTTAATTAGGTCAATCTATGTTATAAATAGGTGTTGTAATCATTCATTAATGATGGATGAGAGGATGAATGTAGCCAACAAGCACAGCTATGGATCAGACTAAGAGTTTCAAGAAGCATAACAAAAAAAGATGAATTTGGTTATCAAGAACCAAGAACACAAGCTACCGAGCAACAAAGGTATTAATTAGTCACATTAGGTGATACATTTATACATGTAATCTTGAATGGATCTATAATCAGAAATTGTAGATTGCACATACAGTCAGGTCAATAAGTATTTTTGTTTTCATTCTAACAAGTGTAGCAAATAGAAGAAATCCTTTCAAGAAATGTGGATTTAACAATCCTATTGTAAATCTCTTAACCGAGTGCACACTAAATAGTGTTTCTAAAGCTCTTAACAGAGTACACCTTAACTAGTCTCCATAGATACTCCTAATAGGGTAGATCATCAGAAGTGATCAAAATTGTAAGCCTTAACCAACCCCTTTTAATCTGCAGATAGTGAAGTTTTTGTGGGTACCATCCCCACAACAGGTTTTACCTTCTAACAAGGGTTTTCTATGTTACCATATCTTGTGTTATGTGTCAATTACTTTCATGAATGTTTACATGTTTGGTAAAGTTTATGAATTGATATATCTTACACAAAGATAGTATAGAATATATGGTTGGTTATACAATTGATTACACAATGGATAAAGGTCAAAAGAGATAAAAAATTTAGAGGTATTGATTCACCCCTCCCCTCTCAGTACACACTTCCCATTATTTCCAACAGTTTCTGATTGGTGCTCTTGATGAGGAGTGTAGATATAATTGTGAATTTTGAGACAAGTAGTGATTCTTGTTGTTGCCATGGAATTTCATATTGCTTTCTATTTTTTCTAGATCATGTCATATTCATGTTGTTGGATCACATAGGGTTATGTGATTGGATTTGGTGATTTTTTGTGTATTGTGTTTCTATTCTTATTGTTCTTTGCCAACTTGATGGTGTAGTGTGTTGAAAAGGATTGTGGTGTGATTTATAGATCTAAAGTGTGTTTGAAGACATTTTTATTGATCATTTGTTGGAAATATTGAGAGGGGGGGTGAATCAGGGTTTAGCTAATTATTCAATTTCAATGACTTAAGCATAAATCAATTATATATCACTTGAAGCTTAACACAAGATCACATAATATGATTATGAGGAAACCTTGATTAGAGGAAAAACCCTGGTGGGAATTAGTACCCACAAATATGCACTAGTATAATGAACCTGTTAAAGTTCCTTTTCCCTATTAGGAGCAATCTTTATAATGCAAGTACAATGACTTGGTTAAGGGCCTGACCCTGTTAGGATTATTTTACAAATAACCCTATTAGGGGTGAGGACTCACTGTCCAAAAGCTCACTGCTCAATGAGAAAGAAGGCTACAACCTTCTGAGAATAGATATGCACTATATCCAAAAGTGAACTGTTGTATGTGACACAGATGTCTGATCAGTTCCAGTTATGCACTTATTCTCTTATCTTCCTTAAGGGATCATACTCATACTGAAATCTTCATACTACTCTTCTATATATCTGCTCTGATTATTTCTTTGACTCTTCAAGTATATATATATATATATATATATATATGTTTATGCCTGAATAAACGTGACCCAAAACAAGACCATAGTCAGCCCAAAAACACAATACACAATGCTTCCAAATAAATTGGCTTAAGCGTGTTTGCTACAATAATCAAGACATAATTAAAAACATACTATCATAGGTGCTTGTCCTTTACACAACAAAATATTATACGCTGATCCAAAACATAAGTGGGCTCCATGCTCTATCTTCTAAATTGTAGTAGTACTGTTCTTGCTATAACTTATCTATACTTTCATTCCATACCATGCATGTCTAGACTTAGTATGTAAACATAACATAGAACATGTATGTGAATGCGCATACCCTGATTTGATCACTCACACGTGCGCTGATGTGTAGATTACTGTATAACTCTATCTACCCTATTTTCTATACTTAGTCATTTTTGTCTTCAAAGTTTACTAGACAAAAACTCTATATGACTTTGTTGCCATAATGACAACATAAAATAATTCATGTATCCTCTGGGAGTCAACTTGCCAACAATCTCCCCTTTCTCATTAATGGCAACAAACAAATGTGACCAAGTTACTCAAAATCTCAAGATTGACTTAACACAAAAAGAACTATATATCATTATATATTTTTAACATATACACACACTACTCCCCATATATACACTTATTCCTTATATACATTATTCCCCCTTTGACATTAATGACAAAGGTTTCCAAAAACTTGTGAGTCTCTAGGTACTTACTCCATGTATACATCTGGATATATAATCTGAAGAGACTTGATCTCTTTCTACCAAAATGCCTTCATTGCATCAACTGTCTAGAGATGGGCACATAGAGCATATGTGAGATTTTCCATTTTTATCAGATCCATGCAGGGACCTTGACCATACGTGACCATAGTGGCATCAATCTATTTTATGTTCTCATCCATAACTGCTAAGGAGGGTGCTAGTGCATTTCTCAGTTGATTCTGCCTGATTCTTTTCTTATTGATCTCAAACTTTGCCTTTTCAATCTTGTCTAGCTAACCTTGATAGATATTGTTGTAGATGTTCATGTCTTGCGTGGATGTTTCAACTAATTTTCTAATACTGTCAACCAAGATATCTGTCTCTTCTATCTTTTTGATATGTTCAGAGGTGAATTTCACTCTGTCCATGCAGTTTGCTATTACATTTCTGCCTTTAGCTGCCAACTCTTTCAACATAGACTGACCAATCTTTAATGAGTTTAAATCTAAGGTAAAATTCTTTATCATTTCATTCAATCTTTCCTTTTTAGACTCATCTTCTACAATTCTAGTAGTTGAGTCTACTAGGGTTGTAAAGTGAGCTTTGAAGCTTGTTAGGATGTTGTCTACATCATGACCTAACTGAATTTTAGCCACTTTCTTGTCTGCAGGCACTAGGTCATTCAGAATGTTCATTGATTCCAAGAAGAGAGGGTTCCTCATAACTTGTTTCTATTTGGCTTTTTCCATGGCTAAGACACTGATCTTGATTAGGTCTTCTTCTCCCCATGCATCTAGACTTGCTGAGTTAGGAGCTAAGCTTGACAATAATGAAGTAGATGGTTGAATGGATGGTGTGAATATGGTATTCTGGCTAGTATCCATGGGATATCCATGACTGGTGTCTCATTATTTTGATTATCTTCCTCTATATTCAAGTCTATTGAATCTTTAGAGGGAACTTTATCTTGTTGCAAAGATGTGTCATCAGTGCATACCTCTTTTGTCTCCTCAGTGCTAAATGCTTTTTCAACTTTGTCCATATTATTGTCCGAGGTGGTCATGGATATTTTGATATCATCAATCACTATAGTATCTCCCAAATCTTTTACTGTATCAGAGGCTATTGAGACTGAGGGCGCTGAAACCCAAGGACCTATCTTAGGTGTATTCTAAATCACTGGTTCTACAACTTGTTTGGGAGGAACTGGAGTTACCTTTGCTGTAGGCACCGTTGAAGGATACATATGTCTATCCATAAACACTTGTGCAAAATCTTTTTCAGTCTCTTTCCCAACTAACTCATACTCTTTGTTCATAATATGAAGAGTCCTTGTCTTGGTTCTGAGATGAGGCTTTAC